>VZZY01008852.1:385663-419628 GCA_013400335.1 Eurystomus gularis | reverse complement strand
TGGGAGGGCCGTGCGGAGCCCCTGCCCGGTGCCGCCGTCCCGCTGGGACCGGCATGGCTGCGCCAGCCCTGCCCGCAGGCTGAGCAGCGGCCCGGCGTGGCGGACAGGCTGGGAGCCACAGCGTACCCAGCCTCTGCAGGCAGGCAGAAGTTCCCAGCAGCATGTACAGCAGGAGTCCTCTCATGGCTTCACCCCGTATCGCAGGCTGGACTGTCAGTCTGGATCATAAGACCCAAACGTCGGCGTGTGATGTCCTGTCAGCTCACCAAAGCTTACGAATTTGTGTTGCCTGCGGCTCAGGAGCTAGTGTGTTTCTACTCATACTGCCTTGGCAATCAACCTGGCATTGCTGTTGTGAGGCAAGTGCCCCGGGAGCTGGACAAACTGTTGGGAGGATGCTCTCCTGTGCCGTGCCTTGGTATGTTAACAGAACGCTCACTGCTGCTTGCGGTGCCGGCAGCTCCACTGCCCCGATCCCGGAGGTACTACAGAATTCAAGAGAGGGGAACGCCTATAGGTTATTTCGGGTTTTAGACATTACTTTATTTGAGGTAGAGAAAAGCATTGGTGTGGCATCGCCTTTCAAATACAGCAGTCCTTTACTTGCTGTGTCAGCAATATGCCGGAAAGAAAAGGCATGCTCCGTAACCTACATTTCAAAGGTCACAGTGCTACTGCTCCAGGCTTCCGAAAATCACCGTTTGAGCCAGCATCATGGCTGGTTTGAAGATTTGGTCTGTTTTGCTGATCGTACTGTACCATTTCTGTCAAAGATGTATCCCATGTGGAATTTCAACGCATGTTGAAATAGGTAAGATGTGTTCAGAATGAATTTTTATGTCTTTTGAGTTGCTTGTGCAGAGAGGTAACTTCAGATTCGGCATGAAAGTAAAGGGAGGAAATAATGTTAAAGTAATAAGCATTCCACATCAGTAAAAAAAAAGGTGAATAGCAGATCAGATAGATGAGTAGTTTGGTTTTGGAGTTTGAAACTTCACTGTTTTTATAAACAAAATGCTTGAGTCAATTTGGTTGCGCATTTTTCCATCTTCTAAAACACAGGCATTATGTAACTGGAATGTTTGTGAGTCTTAAACAGGCAGGATTTGTTTTGGAGAAAGAAGAGGAATACTTTACGCAATTTATGGGATTGTTATATTTAAACTAGAGAATAACACGGATCATTTGTGGTAGCTCTGTTCTCAAATCACCCTGTAGCAATTTTGCCATGCCTGCATACAATAGACAAAATGCTGTAATGTGTTTGTATCTATGACTAACTTCATGAAACTTTTGTTCTGTGTCTCCTTCTGGGAGGTTGCTATCTGTAGCCTGAGCAGCCTAGGTTTGTAGAGACTGAAGGAGAGAACTGAGTGAGCATCCAAGTGGGGAAATATTTCTGGTTTGAATCTCTTGTTTGCATGTATTATTTCTAAAATCTGGTTTCTGCTGTAGTTCTTGCAAGAACACTCATGAGTAATGTGAGGTTATTCTGAAAGGTTTACTTATAATAAATAGGCAGTTTTCATTGCTTGTTCTTTCTGATTCTAAAGCTGTTGCTCAAACAGGTAGTAGAAATGTATGATGCCTCTATTCAGGTAACCTTGGACTTCAAGTATTGAATACATGCAACTTTGAACAAGTTAAAGGCTGAGATTATTCATGGCACTCATTTGAGACTGAGAGTATGTTCCCTTACTAACTATTGTACTCTTGGTCAGCGTCCTGCAACCAACCATTCTCTTTTCCTAACAATGTCAAGAAACCCATAGTAATCAGTAGGAGAAGTTACGCTGCCTGAGGTTAGGCAAGCACATACGTCTTTGTAAGCTCAGGGCTCTGATTACTGAGTATTAGCTTCTGAAAACTTGAAATAACAGATGTGGCAGAATAGAGTGCATTTGCAGGAAATCTGCAAAGAGAAACAAGAGTTTAGGGATCTGTCGAGAGCCGTCATTTTTTTCTAATCAAGGAAGCATCCTGCAAAACCTGCATTTATATAATTTAAATATCTTATTTGTCTGAGGAGTAGTGTGTACCCTGAACTGTTGGGTCATAGTTTACAACAAATTTTGTCCGTTTGTCTGAAAATGACATTAAACTGCAATCAGCTCTGAAGCTGTTAAAATCAGTGCTTTTGTTAGTATGCAAATAAAAGTCCATGATGATAAGATACTGAAAGTTATTGCCAAACCAAAACTCTGATTATTCCAAGATAAAAAAACCACAACAAACCGTAGAAAGGAACTCCTCTGACTCAAAACCAGCAACAAAGTCTATCCTGGACAGACTTCTGTCTACTTGGAAAATGGTGAAAAGCTCTGCCTGTTCAAAATGTTGGTCATGTCCAGTGTGCTTGGCAGAGCCTTACTGTGTCCTACTTGCCATGGCTTCTTGCTGGAGGCAGGTCTAAGTGGGGAGGCTCTTCTACCCTCCCCAGGGCGTCCTGCCAGGCCCCCAGGGACTCTGTGGGACATCAGAAAGTTCGGTGTGAGGGTGAACTTGTAGGACCTGGTTATGGATGAGTAATGAGAGAAGCCTGGGGGGGACGGAAGACTGAAAAAGCAAACTGCCAAACTGAGACTCTCCCACACTGGGAAAAGAGATGTGTGTTGAAATGGCTGAGCCTTAAAGTGTTAGACTATTATTATTATTATTATTTTAAAGTTGTTCCTGTTTTGGTGCAAGACTGGTCCTTAAAGTATCTTCACGTATTTGTGTAATGATGCTTTAAATTGGTGGGTACAATTTGAAGTGAGACATTCAGACCCACACAGTTTTGTCTAGTTCTTATTCCAGAATGAGAGTGTTTTGGGGCTTTTTTTTGTGCTGTGATTTATTTGGTAAGGATCAAATTGAATTCAGCATATTGTGGGTCATCTTGATCAGTCTCAGTTTGTAAATAGCTTCAAGTGACGAGTAAAACTTAGTGTGGGAAGGCAGGACGATAACCCGTGCATGCAGTTTCAACCGAAAAATTTTAGAGGAAATGTTGGGTATTTTTAGAATAGTGTTAATAGATTATCCCTGGGGTCTAACATGAATTGGAAGGAGACTTCATTAAGGAAAAGTTATGCCAATTTGTTTCATTCTCTTGTTTTACTTGCTCAGTAAATATTTTGGCAGTAAGAATGCCTGCCTATTCAGTGAATAAATAATATTATTTACCTTCCTAACTTTAGATTTTTACTGGGTTTCATACACGTTAAAAATTAATCAAACTGTTAAACATCCATATTGATTCCTGAGGTACCTTTTTCAATGTTAAGGGCAACGGTGAAACTTAAATATAATCCGGGTGGGTCCTTTACAGCTAGAACTTCATGATGAGCACACTACGGGCTGGGTGTGATCATGTCAGTTCACTGCTGTACTTAGTTCTGCACATGAGGAATTCCTTTTCCCAGCAATTTGGGGTTTGTTGGTCAGCTTGGGAGCTGGGGAAGAGACTGGTGAGACCTCAGTGTCCAGGTGTGCCACAGAAACAGCATTTCCTTATTAGCTCCCTAGGGGAGAAAACTCCCTCTCACACGTAGAGGATTTTTTCAGAAATCATGTGCCGCTTGGCTTGCAGTGCATTGTATTCTGGTTTTGATAATGCTTCTAACAAAGCCTGGCTACAGCACCTATAAATCAATACTTCACTATGTTGTTTTTCAGCACATAGAGCTCTGGAATTTTTCATTAAGCATGAAGGGAACGTTAATTATAGACAGGTAGGAAGCATATTCTTGCTTAATTGCACACACTTTTCTTCTGAATGTTTTTTTGTCTGTCTTCTTACCTTTCTTTTCTTTATTATTTATTCTCAGTAATAAGTGTCTATCTGGTTTGCCTATGGTATATTTTACCTTTTTTGTTGAAAATCATTTGACTCCTGAATACAATTACAGATCTGTAACAATTATAATAACTGGTTTCTTGCATGTTCTCCCATCTTCTTAAGTTGTACCCTCTGGGAGTAGTTGTATTGGAAGAGTCAGTAGAGGACTTTGGGAAAGGAGATGTAATAAATATAAGGACAGCAAAATGGCAGCAAGGTTTTGAATTTAGTCCACCACAAATATCATATAACCAATTTCCGATTGGTACGAATAGCATTTTCTTTCATGGGTTGTATCCAGCAGAGCACTTTAAGCATGTGGACAATTTTCATAATCAGATAAAACACGTAAGTGTTTTGTGTTTAAGACATTTTTAATATCGGACAACATGAAGACCATGTTCTATAATGATATTTTATCAAAGTAGGAGATCATGCGAGGGAAGTATTCACATTGTCTGCTGTAGTTCAGAGGATGGCAGTGAGCAGCCCAGGCTTCATGTCTAGTCCAAGAGGAGGAGGGCACCTTTAGAAGGTGACTTCAACAACACTAAGTTATATCATATAAATACTTCCCTAAATGGCCTTTCAAGTTACAGTGTATACTGATCAGTTCGGTTTCGCTTGCAAGGATTTGGGCGGGTTGGGGAAGGAGAAGAAATGGTAGGAAGTGATGATGACACTGAAATAACTTGGTAAAACCAAGACAGTAGTTGTGTCTTACCGGATATTTAAATGTTGTCTTCAATATTAGCAGAAAGTGGTGTTTTCATTCTGTGCAATACCATTCTGATTCCTTTTTTCCTCATCCTTTTCCCAGTTATTACTAAACCACCAAGATGCATTTCAGGCTGGGAGCATTTATCCTGATGCCTTTTATCCTTCAATCTGCAAAAGTGGTAAGAAAAGCTTTATAAGTCCGTTACTGTTAACAACTATATTTTTATGTAAGCATCCTAGAGGATGTAGTACGGTTGAAAATAGTTATGTTGTAAGAAATTAAGTATGGCCAAAAATACTGTCTTGACAAAACATTCCCCATTTGTGTTAGTACTTTGAGCATTTTTGCAGAACTTTATACAAAAATAATACATTTGAAAATGTTTTAAGAAAATGACTTTTGGGTAAATTTAACTATTTAATGTGTAGAGGAATTTGATAGAAGGACGCTGTTGGACTAAATTAGGTCAGATTGCTGAGTGCTGCCTTGGGGAGAAACTGAGGGGTCAAAATGATGGTGTTCCTTTTTTTTTCCTTTCTTCTTGTTTTCCTTTCTTCTTTTTTTCCCTTCTTCTTTTATCTGTTTTTTTTTTTTTCCCACCAAAGAAAAAATCAAATACTGATATAACTTTATTGCAATAGGAATATTCCATGATGTGTCTGAAGACACTCACTCGTCACCATTTCTCAGTGCAAGTATTCAGTACATCAGAAGGAATTATCCTCAGCCTTGGGAAGAGGTAAGAAAATTTCCTTAACTTTTGACTTTGCTTTCTACGGTTTTCTTCACCTTCACTTGTTGTTGCAATTTCATTCACGTTTTTAAATTAAAATGTCCGCTGATATGTGAAAATTTGAAATCCTATTTTCATCTTTGCCAGACAAAAAAGTTATGGTTTCCATATAAAATCTCAGTTTTCTCCAATGTAATCTGGTGCTCCCTATACATTCCATAGGTCCAAACTTTCAAATGTGATGTGTGGTCTTGCATTATTGTCAGATCTGGTTGAGTGTTTGCTACTTGAAAACCAGGCGTCTTTTAGAATTCTTAACTTGGACTCAGCCCTGATTTGCTTTTGTTTATGGCATATGAGCTACATAGGAGGAGAGGAAGAACGGATTGTCAAAAGTGAGAATTATTTTAAAGGTAATATTGCTTTCTTTTCCTTACTGGAGAATTTGCTGTTCTCTCTCTGCTCAGGAGAGCCACATAGGTGGAGCAGCATCTGAGAAACGTGCACTCTTTAAAATCTAAACAAGTCTGCCTGCCTTTTCACTGGCCATGGGTGATACTGATCCTGTGAACCTTTAACCCTCAGGAAGTATAAATTCATCAAAAACTGTGATTCAGTGACAGATTTTTAAAAGACCTCTGGAACTTACAGTGATTCAATGCAGAGAAGTCTTTTCTGGAGAAATGAAATTTCTGTTGCTGATAAGTTTATTCTAAATAACTTTTCTGTTCATAGGAATAAGATGAGTAATTTCATACCTGGGCTTTAAGCAGGTGCTTTTACAGTGAACAGCACTTGCACAGGAATGTCTTTCCCTTCTCTGTGTGCCTGCACAACACCCGTGGTGGCAGAGGGGGTTCACTCTTTGGAAGTGTTTGTCCTCAGTCCAGAAAACCACTTTCGTACACGTCTAACTTGAAGTACACAAGTTTTCCTGACATCAACCACAAAATTCTATGGCCTTGGACTGTATTAAGTGCTTGAAGCTTCTCAAGTCACAAAAAGTGACTCCATCATCAAGGGATGAGTGGTCAACACTTTGTCATACTAAGTTCTTGGGCTGTAAGAGTTTCTCACCTATATCCTTGTATAATTCACTTACATTAAATGCTCACCTCTTCTTAATGACATGAGTAAAATCACTGACCTTATTTCAAGTGGATTGTTGTTGTGTAGGCTACAGAGAAGCTGGTGGCTTTCCTGTTTGGAATTGCCTCACATATGGTGGCAGATGTTAGCTGGCATAGCCTGGGCATCGACCAAGGATTTCTAAAGGCCATGGGAGAAGTAAGCCTGTCTTATTTTATTTATAACTTATATTTATTTATAACTGGATTTATTGGAATTCATAGCTTGACTTTGGACTCGGGTGGGAAGGGAAGAGAAAAGCTGAAGCCTTGTTTCAGGAAGATTTTCAGAGAGATGTAATGTCACAAAATCTGTAAGAATGAAGTTAGTCAGATTTGGGGCCTGTGAACTTTACGGCTGTTTGAACAATTAATTTCTGCTCATATGCTTGTTTGGAAGGATGAGTAAAATCAACAGACAGTTGTCTTGTTTTTCTCTTTCTCCAGATTGACTTTCATGGTTCATACTCAGAAGCTCACAGTGTTGGCGATTTTGGTAATGTTTCTGTTTGCTGATCGTAGATCCTTCTATTGGAATAACTAGTCCCCTTCAAAACTACAGTGGGTGATTCTGGCTCTTACCCTGTGCAGTGCTGGAGCCAAGAATGAGTCATACTAACACTATATTCTCACTCTCCCCCACGGCTTGCAAAGTCCTGCTGCACCTGTCCTTGTGGTCCATGTTTCAGGAGATGCGATAGGGCACATGGACACTTGTATTAAAGTCAAAACACAGGCTGAAGGATGCTGACGTTTAAATGGAATCACTACTGTGATTTTAAATTTTACACTATTCTTATTCTCTGTAATTAAAAAATATGCAGCATACTTTCAGGTGAACCATTTGTGTTTTCTAAATATATAGCTGGAGGATCGGCCATATGAATGTACACAGCACAGCCTTACATAGCTTCACCAGTGCTACTATCCATGAGAGATACTTAACAGGTTTGATTGGTTGGGCTTTGTGGGTTTTTTTCATTCTTCCATCCACAGGAGGAGATGTACTGAGCCAGTTTGAACTGGACTTCAGTTATCTGGCGTCGAATTGGTAAGATAATCAGATCACCTTTTTTAGTAATTATTTCTCTTTACTCTGTATATTCACTATATTTTAACAAAATGCTGTTCTTTTTTTACCTTTCAAAAGAAACTCTTGCGTCTATTGGAATTTTTCTGAGTTTGGTATTCCTTATATGCATATTTACTGTTCTCTTTCATGAAAAACTGGAAGGATGGAAGAAAAAAGAGTTTTACATATAGGAACACATCAAGAAAGATTAAATTACTTATCTCTGAAGGGAATTTTAAGTAAATATTTATAAAATAATCAGTGAAACAGGTTTGCTGGAATGTCCTAACAAGTAGTTAAATAACTGAGTTAAGTGAATATCACTTAGATTTCCATTTAAAGTTTTGGAAGTTGAAGATATTTATGGTTATAGAAGCTGTAGAATTCAGATAGGTTTTAAAAGCATAAAAAGAAGCAGCAGTTTTAGATATACACATTTTCTTTTCACAAGTTTTAACTGAGAAACTCACATGCCTTTTCTGCTGATAAAGTAGGTCATTTGAGTAATTTTCTTTAAGTAGGATGTAGTTCACCTAGGTGTAGAAGGCACAGTTCATTAATAAAACTCTGTCACAGCTGTGGAAAATGCCTCTTTGCCTAGGAGTAGATTTGGCACAGCAGAGAGCTGGAGGACAGCCCCCAACTCTATGTGACCACCAAGCCAGGTCACAGGTCAGTGAGTGTGGGAACTCTACTAGCAGTAGCCAGAGTGGAATGGTTCCACACGTTCCTGACTTGGAACCTAAACAAGATGAGAGTGTTCTGCAGAGAGTAACTGCAGCTGCAGCCCTGGTCTTTCTGCCATTCATAAATCTTCACGACCTTCTATAGGCTTTTGAAATTTAGAATATTTTAAAGCAAAAACTGTAATCTCTTATCAGTTGATGTGGAAAATCTCCTGCTGTAATGCCTTTGACTTGTATTTAGGTATGTACCTGTCAAAGACCTAGCAGCTATCTATAAGGAATTTTATGGAAGAGAGATCATAACGGAAAGCACAATTACTGACTGCAGTTACCTGCTGTTTCTTGAACTGTAAGTTGAATAGATTTGTCTGGGTTTTTGTAAGTGAAACGTGTAGGAAAATGGTGATAATCCCATTGGAAGTGCCTTCTGCATTGAGGCCAGGAATATAGATTCACTACTAGATCCCAAAATCATAAAACACCTGCATTTTTTTTAATGGCTAAAGTACATATTTGGACTGCTAAATTTGACTGTTAAATTCATTATTAGACCACAAATTCAACATCTTAGCTATTTAATGCGTTTAACATGTTTATGACTGTTTATGGAGAACAGCTTTATCTTCAAGTGCCATTGCATTGTGGCATGTTAGCAACATGATTTTCATGTACTGAAAGAGTGGTTCACATACCGAAGTAGATGGTTTACCTACACTTTATGTGGATTCATTCAAGTCCAAAAATAATTCAAAAGAGACTTTTGATATCTGGTG
Organism: Eurystomus gularis; assembly: GCA_013400335.1. Taxonomy (NCBI): domain Eukaryota; kingdom Metazoa; phylum Chordata; class Aves; order Coraciiformes; family Coraciidae; genus Eurystomus; species Eurystomus gularis. The sequence goes on along the minus strand of VZZY01008852.1, from coordinate 410,693 downwards.
GTGTCTTCTTTTGAATATCCTAAACAGCCCAGCTGTGTCCTTTATTTGAGTTGATTACCGATAGTCACACAACAGTTCCAAACACTGTGAATCCCTCCAGATTAAGGCAGCAGTAAATATCATTACTTCTCATGTTACAGCTTTAAAAAATGTATTAGCGCCCAAAAGGAAATATAAAAATTTGCATAGTATTTACCATACAGAAGCCTTGAAAAGAACTGTTCAAATAACTAAATATTATTAAATTAAGCAAATTTATTTCTGAAGATTTTTTTTTTCAGGCATGGAGAAAGGCTTGCTGTTACCAAGGTTGGTTTTTTGTTTTCTTTATAAAAATGAACATATAGTATGAAAACAATGTAATCTGTCTTGCTAAGTGTGTTGCTTGTCTCTTAGCTTTTTCCAGTATTTGCTAGTAAATCTCCATTTCTGGTGGAGAAGTTCCACGAGTATTTCCTCGGAGGGGTGGATGACATGGCATTTTGGACAAACAATATTTTTGAGCTGACGAGCCATATGCTAGAGAAAGGAACCAGGTATAGTGTGTTTCCTGCAGTACAAAACACCGTAGTCAAGTTCTGACACCCGTTTAATTGTTGTTCTGAAGGCAGGTTCTTTCCTAGAAGAGATGCTGAGCCTTAAATCATCACTTGGACAAAGGGATTTCTGTGGCTGTCTTTCACCTGGGTGCACAAGATCACATAGGCCTTGAGTCTGCATTTGTTACGTGTTCACGCTCCTTTCTGCAGGCAAGGCTCTGGCATGCCCACCTGATACTCCACAGGGAAAATTCCGGGCATTCTTGAAGACATACTCAAGGGCCTGCTTAAATGTTGCATAGCCATGCCCTGAGGTTCTGCCTCGCCTGGCAGTCTGAGCTGCGGCTGTGTCATCAGTCAGCCAAGATGTCCCTTCCTTGGAGAGGTCAGGTATTGCCTTCAGACAGTGAAGGCAAGTAGGTTAGAAAGAGTAAGAGTATATATTCTAGTGCTGGGAGCTCAGGCTTGTGCTCAGAATATCATATTTTTGTAGAAGTTCTAGCCTTGTACAAGGCTCTGTTACAAATGTAACCTTACTGTAAATAGCTTTATAAGACCAACAGTGGCAATTAATCCATTCATTTCTATGGAAAATACCACTGCAGCTATTTTGGGAAATGATGCTTGAAGTACAGTATGGCATAATCTGTTGTGTTCTTTATTCCAGAATGGCCCTTTCATTAAAAGTACTTTAGGTTAATAGAATTAGCACGAGATGTTACAATAAGTTTCCTTTAAGAATTATATAAAGACGTGTGAGATTCATATAGAACCTCATCAAGGTCATTGAAATAAATATCAAAGGAGTTTCTACGGGTTATAATGATGGTCTGATTTTAAATAAGCTGGGTTCCTTGAGAAAACTGATGACTTCTAACAGAGGAATTGGTAAGGATAAAAATTGTATTTTTGGTTTTACTTCCATTGTGGCAAAATCTCGAAAATGCATTCTGCATATTTCTTTAGTGGCTGCTTGCTGCCTGAGAAGCCTCTGTTTATAAACTGCACGAGGGAGCACAAGGACAACCACGTGTAAGTACAGCTCTGAAGGGTCAAATTTTTCTGATTCAAGGAGAATCTTCTACTAATGTGGACCGTGAGCTATTGAAAATTGGAGATCTTGTGGTTTATCTTTTTTGTGTGTAAAGTTGATTTTCTCTTGACATTAATAAGTAAGCTTCATACAGGGAAGCTGGGCAGAACTTCAGTGAGACTTTTACCTTCCAGCCCAAGGACGAGAATACTTACCTAGCGCTTAAAGCACTAAGTCTTCACACTCCATTTGGTTGCCACTCTTTGTTCTGCTAATCATGAAACTACTGATTCATGTTTACTCTTACCATAGCTAAATTCTGATTTATGTGCAGAAATATGGAACTCAGCGCTTTGGAGCACAGGTGTATGTATTCCTCTAGCAAACAGCTCAAGAGAAACCAGCTTAACTGGTACCTCTTTAGAACTCCATTTACACAGGGGAGAAATGCCCCCTGATTGCATGCAGCGTGTTTGCTTCTCCTAGCTTTGTCATAAAACATTCAAGTCATTAATTCAGTTATATTAATTTTTATTACTACTTTCTTTATTTTAGCAGAAACAAACAATCAAAACATGAACGTCACAAGAATACATCCTATTTGCTTGCAAAAACACATGAAAAGAATATAAATTATACAGAGAGAGGAGTTCACTTCAGCCTACAATCTTGGGCAACAGTAAGTGAGAAGTGACAGATATGTCAGGTAAAATTTAGCTCTGTATAAAATTGTTTTGATTTCTGTCTGAAATGCTGCATGATGGAGCAGAGTCTCTGGATGTTAACAATAGCCTCGGACTTCATGGAGATTCCAGGGCCATTGTTAGTCTATATATTTATGTGTACATCGTAAATGTTCGATTTTTACACTTTGCTCATTGTGTAAGTGAAGTTAGAACACATCTTGCAGTGCCAAAAGTGACAAAATACCTCTTTATATTTTATGGAACTATATGATCACTTTTGGGGATTAAGAAGTCCCAACAAAGTAGAGCAGAGAACATTTAGCAGTGCTCCATTTAGAGCATACAGATTTTTCCTTCTAAAATGGTGCTTATGGCCTGAATCAGAGTCTGCTTTAGATCAATGTGGTGATTTCCGCTGTTGGTGGCTTGTTTTTTGAGGTGCTCCAGAACGTTCTAGAGTTTCAGCCTGTGTCTTAACCATTCTTGTGTCTCTTTATTATTTTTATTTCAGAATTCCCTCCGCTTGATAAACCGTGCTTTTGCAACCAATGTTTGGAGAGCGTTAGCAGCAACACGTCAGAAATCTTCTAAGCACATCTCCAAGCCAGCTGCTTCATATTTTCTGACTTCACCCTATGCTAGACTTGGATGGTTGGTATTTTTTTTCCTCCCATCTCTCTCTTAATTTCTGAAAATTTTGAGGCCACCAAAATAGTAATGCTTATTCTTTGGATACTCTTTAGAGGTGACAGTCCAAATCAATTAGACAGTCCAAATCATAGAATCATTTGGGTGGGAAAAGACCTTTAAGATCATCGAGTCCAGCTGTTATTGTCTGGCCAGAACAAGTTAACCAGTAAGACCTTTCTTTCAGATGTTAGCATAAGCCTCTTTGTGTCAGTACTGAACAAAACTGCATCAAGAGAAAAATTTCTATTCTGATGTGAATTCTAGTCAGATGATCGCTTTCTTTGGAAGGGTCGTCTTGTCATTTGTTTTACATTCTCTCCTTCGTGAAGGAACTCAATGCTCCGTGTGTGGTTAAGCTCCATCTGTTAAGTCCATCAATTAAATCAGAGGTTCAGTTAAAAAGATACTTAATTTCATCTTTTGTATGCTGTGTCATATGCAAGCAGCCCTTTTTCATGCTGCTTGCTCTGATCTCAGGTGGCTTGTATCAGTAAGTAAAAAGCAGCTCCTACAGATCTCAGGTGCATTAATGGAAGATGAATCTTCAAGGCTCTGTTTTTCTTTCTTTCAAGAAAACAAAAATAAAATATATAATATGAAAAATGCTATGTAGATTTTTACAGAAACAGCTGGGGAAAGACAGGTGTTGGTTTGCCTGAAAGAACTAAAAGTATTTATTTTCTGCTGATGTTGTGGCAGTTTGGAAGCTAATGCTGTGATTTTGTTGACTCCCTTGCTTCACAGGGCAATGATCTCAGCTGACCTAAACCAGGATGGGTACGAAGATCTGGTGGTTGGAGCACCAGGGTACAGCACACTGGGCCATGTTCAGATAGGACGGGTGTATGTGGTCTATGGGAACCAGTCAGGTTTGCCACCAGAGGACATGGATTTAGATGGGAAAGCTGACCAAGTACTACAGGGTCATGAGGTGAGGGGTCAAGTCAGATACCTGTCACTTAAACTTTTTTTCCTGTAAATGTGGTAATTAATATGTATGAGGATTATTCCTGAAATACCCGTCCTGGTAAAAGGATGTCATATGCTTTTTAACAAAAATAACTGTTATGTAAGTCACAGGAACAATTAAAGCAATGGTGAACGGTAGGTTCACTTTTATTACTGTGCCAGTTAATTTGCCCTCGAGTAAAATGGAGGCAGTCTCTGTAAGTCACGGTAAAGCTGATTCAGGTCTCTGCATTTAAGGAAATATTGTGGTTTTTCCCTTCCTTTTTCATCTAAAATTATTAATTCAATATAAGTTTCAAATCCTTTGAAGCTACATTTTTTTTCATTCATTGATAACTTCTCACAAAACCATTGCTTGTCTTTACTAAAAGTACACATTATTTGAAGAAAAAAATATTATTTGATGTGATAGTGACTGTCCTGTAACTGAGAAGCAGGATCAAATGATCTTTTTAAGTAATAAAGATGATCCTCTGTAGAAACTACCTTTATTCGCAAAGAAGAGAATAGAGAGAGATGAGGTACAATTCCTTTTAAGCTGTTTCTGTGGTTATAAACTGTGGAGTAGCAACTACTGTCTTCTTACAGACTGTTTTAGTGGTTCAGAGCTCTAACGCTGTTCACAGGAAAGATCATAAGCTTAACGTCAGTGGTGCACTAGGCTCAGGAAAGGAAATAGCAAAGCCATGTTGTTACTTATATTTGAATATGTCCCCATCCTCAGACAGAACAGTTGACTCTGAGTTAGTGTATTAGTATGACAGTTATTACCTGGGAGAACAGGGATGCTAAGAAAATCTTAAGAGTTGTTGGGACAGATTTTTGTCACGTCTGTTTCCAGTTCTTCCCTGTGCTGTGATTGCAAATGTGGTTTGGATGGTTTTATCTTGAAAACATTTTCATGGCAGCAATCCCTCTTCTTTTAGCCTTCAGGAAGATTTGGTTCTGCCTTGGCAGTCCTGGACTTCAATGAGGATGGAGTGCCAGATCTGGCCATTGGAGCACCTTCTGTGGGATCTCAGTTTCTTTCTTACAACGTAAGCCACACCCACGGCTTTGCTGGGGTGTTTTCCCTCCAAACAGAACATTTTTATTGATACATATCTTTTTGAACAGTGAAATGGGAGAGAGAATTTCTGTTGTTTTTCAAGGTGACATTATAATTTAAACACAAAAGTTTATAACCTTTGTGGGTACTTTGAGTAGAGCAGTGACAGCTGTTTGTATTTCTCTTTCAGTGGCCTTTTTGCTCATTAGAAATCCAAATCAGGTTGCGACTTTGCAGCACTGATGTGCTGGAAATATAAGGAGCCATTCGTGAAATACAAGTGTACCCTTTTATTTAGGAACAGAGAGTCTGGAACAGGCCTCATGTGTCAGTGAGCTTGTCATCTGCTGTCACAGGCCAATAGATGATATCTAAAATGTAATGTGAACACAGACACGCTTGCTAAAATAATCAAGTTACAGAGGCTTAATGACTTGCAGCTCACCAGATAAACCCGTGTCATGGTCCCCGAGTATTTTCAGCCCACATGAACAGAGAGGCAAAATGTTTTGGTTTAAACCACATCCATTAAGAGTAAAGCTCTTCAGATGCTAACTTAGCTGCTTAAATAGGAATTGAAGTGATTTTATGTAGATCCAGTAGCTTGGAAAATTGCATGCATCTGTTGTGCCTGGCGCTGTGTACCATTGCATTAAATAATAATTAAAAGAACCTGAGCCACCTGAATGTGTGTATAACAAATGTAAATACGCAGTATACTGTCCTTGCTCCGCACCTACACTATGATGAAAATGTACTTCTCTAGTTTGTGGCTGGTTATAGTACCCATAGTACCCATATAGTACCCATTTCAGCACAGGTATTCTTAGATTTGGGGTGGAAAAGGCAATATTATAGGAAGGCTCTGATAGGAACAGTGGTGTTGTATTAGTAGCCCTTGCAGAAGTGCTTCGCTTCTTGTGCTTTGTCTTGGATTTCATACTTGGTGCTGGTGTGCAGATGCTCTCATACTGTACTTGCTTTTCCTGCTGTTTAGGGTGCTGTGTATGTCTATTTTGGCGCTGAGGGAAGAGGCTTGGCATCTCGACCAAACGTTACCATAAACTGTCAGGTACATTGATCAGACACACAAGGCAGGAGGTGAGATCAAGGGGAAAGGGACTTACGGGCTTAAAAAAAGAACGTTCAAATCAAGCTCCTAATTGCAAAGGAATTTAGCCTGATGGGGATGGTGCAAGCAGGTGCTTGCCAAGGTTGGTTGTATGTGGAAAAGACATTTGTACTCCAGTGCAGGGGAGGCAGCAGGTGAACAGAAAGTCCTCCAAAAAACCCAAAGAAAACAAAACTGGAGTCAGGGAGTGGGAGGGTAATTTGATCAGAAGCAGACGAAGTTAGCTCTCTAGAGTTGCTCTATTTTGTTAGGGAATTGAGTGTTAAATTCCAGACTTAAACTAACTGTTTATTGCAGTATTCCTACTGTAATCTTGGTTGGTCCCTCCTGGCAGCTGATGTTGATGGGGATGGAAATGCTGATCTGGTTGTGGGCTCTCCATATGCACCTGGTGGTGGGCAGCAGAGAGGATTTGTGGTTGCATTTTACTCTTATTTCAACAGGAGTGACCAAGGTAATAATTACTGAGTAAATTAATCCGCCAGTATTTTATGTGACTGTTCATTTGTTCCTAATTAATCATAGGATAGTTCAGGTTCAAAGGGATGTCAGGAGGTGTCTAGTCCACCCTCCTACCCAATTTAAAAAAAGGGGAAAAAATAAAGGAAAATGGGTTTCAAAACACTGCTGACTGACGTTTTTACAAAACCAAAACACAGAATGAATTACTTGAATTAAAGCTAGAATTATCTGAAACAGTTTCAATGTTGTCATTTAGCTAAGAAGGAGTCACTATTTTGGGGCAGGCTTGACTGATGGTTGTCATGGACTTTGAGTACCTCGCAAGGCTTTAGAACCAGCGGGTGCTGAACAGAGGCTTTCACCAGTCAGCACAGTTGCCAACTGAGCAAGTGAAGTTAGCAAGAACTTGGTGCTGTATCATCCATGGTGTAATTTCGCTTGTTGTCATAGGATGCATCAGTGGAGGGTTGCTAACGTTTTTTTTTCTATGCAAGGGTACACCAAGATTTAATTTACATTTTTCTGGTCTGTCAGGACTTCTGTCAGTGCAGGATGCTGACTGGATGGTGAAGGGGGAAGAAAACTATGCTTGGTTTGGATTTTCACTTGACAGCTGCCAGCTGGAGAACATAACATTGCTACTGATTGGTAGCCCTACGTGGAAGAGTTGTGCTGGGTGTGTTGTATGTGACTGCTTGATCTCTCTTCCATTCTGCCCGACTTCTACAATGTTTAAGTTTTGTAATAGATTAGACTTACGGCTTCTCAGGAAGTTTCCTCTTTGTCCTGCTTGGAATATTTTTATTAAATTCATATTTTTATGTCTTTACCCTTCCTCATGAAGAGAGAGGGGTCTTTATACCTTGTATAGAGAGGGTCTTTGTTCTTTAGAGACACTTAAGAATTTCTTGGGTTTTCCTGAGGAGGGGGACCACAAAAATGCTGACAGATAAGCACACCTAAAATAATCCTAAAGATAGCACTTCCTTTGAGATAGCATTTTTTTAAAGCTAAAAACGAACACAAAAACATATTGGGTGATAAAGAAGTGGATACACAGACCGAGTCTGTGCTCTAAATGTTGTGTAACTAATTAGAACAAGCACGGAAATTACTGAAATAGATTTCTAGAATTTGGCAGCCACTGTTATTCTAAACTAAAAGGGGAAAATACTTTCAGAGGAGCAATCCTAGCTGAATGTACAAAAATCTGTTGTTACATACAAATATATTTTGTGTTGTAATTCAAGCTGCAATCCCTTCTCGTCGGACGTCAGCCAGAGCGTTGGGAAGGTGTATGGGTATAACCCACCAAGCACAGAGCCCTGGTTTGCAGTGACTGGAGACAAGGTAGGGCTCCTTCTATACTGTGGGACCTTACGAATAATTTGAAGTGACGTTCTGTAGAAATGACGTAGGTGTTTTAAAAATCTAACAGGTGATGGGCAGAATGGGTTTGTCGCTGGCCAGTGGTGTGATGTCTGTGGCAGGGATCACAAGGACAGTTCTGGTGGTGGGTGCACCTACTGGAGGTATGTCCTGAAAATCGGAAACCATTTCTGCTTTGGTACGGTTGTTTCTGTATGATCAGAGGACAGATACAAAATTAAAAGTTAGAAAAGGGACCTTTAAATTGCCACATAGTTAAAAAAAAAAACAATTAAAAGTAATCACTGTCATCACCTATAAGTGATGGACTTGTAAAGTCCTCTCTACTATGCCTCAGCTTCAATGGTGGGATTTTTCCTTCCTTAAAATTAGCTTGGCAGTGCTATACTTTGCATTATTCATGTAGCAGTGATTTGCTAATAGGCTGCTTATTTCTTGATATTACAACAATGCAGCATTTTATCCTTACTGTGGCAGTAGGCAGTTGGGAAGGTCAAAATGTAGAACTCCATCTTTAACTTGAATGCATTTCCCCCCTGGAACTATTGCTAAGAGATTGTTTCAATGCTAATTAGCGTTAATGCCATATAACATTGGATCTTGTTTCATAAGGTTGTGGGGTCAGTCTGTTCTCCCAAGTTAACAAGTGATAGGACAAGAGGAAATGGCCTTAAGTTGCACCAGGGGAGGTTTAGGCTGGATATTAGGAAAATTTCCTTTCCAGAATTATCCAGCCCTGGAACAGGTTGCCTGGGGAACTGGTGGAGTCACCATCCCTTGAGGAATTTAAAAGTGTGTAGATGTGGTGCTGAGGGACATGGTTTAGTGGGGACCTGGCTGTGCTGGGTTAATAGTCGGACTTGACAGTCTTGAAGGTCTCTTCCAACCCGAATGATTCAATGATAAACTACATTAATTTTGTCCACGTTATGTAATGTCAGTATTACCTGCTGTCAATGTATTGCAAGCGTTAAACCTGTATTCCTATGCCTGATGCTCAACTTCTGTTACTTCTTTTTTTTTTAATTTATTTTTTTCCCCAGATAGCCTGTCTAGGATTTCATTTATATCCTCAGTGCTGCACCAAGCTGGACTGGCTCTGGTGTATGACCTGACAGACAGCACCAAGCCTTCTTTGCTCAGCACATTCAGCGGGGACAGGCGGTTTTCTCGCTTTGGAGGAGATGTATACTTAAGTGACCTGGATAATGATGGACTAGGTAAAGCCTGATGAATCTAGATCAGAGGTGAAATGTTTTACTTTTGGTAACAGGAAGACTGATCATCTAAATATTCATACATGTGCAAAGCACAGTCTGCTTCCTTAACTGACTTGTACCAGTATTCCATCATGCCCTGTGGGGAGGTGTCTCTAAAATCCCAAGCAACTCAGTCAGAAATGGAAACATTTTAACTGTCATCATTAATAGGCACTGTGGCACCTAGAGATATGTCAATGCCAACTCTCTCGTGTTTTGGTTTAGCGTTATTTCACTTCTGATGTGTTATGCCATCCTTGTAATATTTGCAGATGAAATGATTGTGACATCCCCCCTGCGAACTGACGATTTCACCACAGTCCTGTTTGGCGGGGCAGCTGGCCGTGTTTACATTTACAATGGAAAGCAGGGATCCTCAGGGAGTGTGACAGGCCACTGCAAATCATGGGTATCTCCCTGTCCCGAGGACTGGGTAAGCAAACACAGAAGTGAAATCAGGACATGAGGTCATAATGACAGCTAATTAATTGCATCCAGTACGGATACCTCCTGTGTTCTAATTTGGCTTCAGAAAACTGAAGGTTTACTTATGTTTCTGAATCTGTGATTTGGCTCCTCCTGTTCATTCTTGAGTTACTTTGCTGTTTAGGAGCCAAAATTATTGCATGGTCTTCTACTCTCCTAGTGTGGTTCTCTCCACTGACTTTTTATTTCCTCTTTTGTTTTCTTCTTCAGGCACAGTATGTCCTCATTTCTCCTGAGGTAAGTAACCAGAAAACAGAGAGAAACAAAGAAGTCCCACTTTAAAAAAAACTAACAGTGTTATAAAAAGCGAGGTTATTTTACAGGAACTATCAAGATTTGGGAGTTCTGTTATCACTGTGAGATCTGAAAGAAAGGTGAGAAAAATCACTGTTGTTGGTTGCTTTGTAACATCTTTCTACCTCACTTGCATATACTAGCCAACACCTCACGTATGTGTCTTAGTTGTTTGCAGAGGTCTTAAGTGCTTTACATAGTTCATTAAGGTTTCATTTAAGTCACTCTGATAATTAAAACCATGTTATATGTGGATGAACTGTGGAGTTGCCAAAATTTTGGCACCTGACCTGAATTGAGAGATCACTTAAAAACAGCCTGAAATCAAAACTACTTGGGAGTTTGCTGAAAAGTTGCAGAGTAAATCAGGTGTAGGTGCCAGCTGGCTTTACTGTTCATGCCGACTTGTGTGCAAAGTGGATGCTCAGCTATGGAGTAAACCAGGCACCGAGCCACTCCACTCTTCTAATAACCACAGGCTTGCGGTCCTAGCTGTCACTTGCAGTGAACGCTGCTCATGTCAAGTATTTCCAAGCATGGAGAGGCCCTGTTCTTACTGGGTTGATGTTGGATGTATTATTTCTCTCAGGTGTCTGTTGCCTTTACCAGAAGTCAATCCCTATGTCTGTATTATGCACTGAGGACCTTTTTATACAGCTTGAAGATTACTTAGTGCTTGTTCAGCTGAGGGTAGTCCAGTGTTTTGCTTATGCTGACATAACCCGTGTCAGAACCAAGGTTTTCTTTGTAATGAGAAAGCCTCAAGTACTAGGCTGAGAAGATGTGCAACTGGTCTTCGACCATGCAATGGAGAAACACCTGGAAATATAAATGCTTCTAGACTAGGTTAGGTGCATTGTCCAACACCTGGAACACAGGCATCGCTGCATGACTGCCAGCGAGGCCGTTCTCCGAGTAGTTGTGTTCTTTTGCTATGGCATCAATCCAGTCCAAGCTCTTACCCCTGAGAAACTGTTTATATTGGCAAGAGACCTAATTGACTGGTTCCAGCTTCTTTCAGTTCATCAAATGAAGTAAAGCCTGTTTGCCAAATCATTCTGTTAACTGCTGTTCTGATGAGGTGGGTCGCGCTCTTTCTCCCCATCACATTTCTATGTGACACTAATGATATGGTGGAGAAAATCTGGTTTCCCTTAGAGAAGGTTAAGGCAGTTGTACACTTGCAGTTGCATTCTGCTAACCCTTGTTCTGTGTCTCTGCAGAAAGAAGTTGTAGTGGCAGCAGAGAGAAGTTCAGCGAAAGCTCGACTTGCTGGAAGGCTTTTTGTCTACTCACTCTAGAAGTTCATGGTAGCCTTTAAGAGCAGGGCACAGCTGGTCTTTTAGTGAGGGATCTCTGTAGTATCTGTGATACTTTCCTTAACCCATACAAGCCAACAGACAGCAAACTTTTGATAGATGTCCCAGATTGCTAGACAGGGTCCTGGGTAGTATTAGGGGAGGGGAGGGATGGTCACTGCTTCTAAGGGAATAGGAGTATGAGCATTCATGATAGTTTGACTTCAAACCAACCAAAGCTATGATGTCAGTCACTTAAAAGCACAAATCAGTTCTGTTGTGAGCAGTAGCATCACTTAACATAGAACCAAGCTGGTCTGAGAACCTTCTAGAGGCTGAAATGAGCAGAGGGCTAGACTCTGGGAGCAATATTTGGCCACATAAGGAATGTTCAGCGGTCAGCAGCTTTACTGGTTGGATTTGAGTATTTTCTTGACAAAACCAGGAAAGAATAGCACACATTTGGCAATTCCTTATATACTGTGATACAGACAGGGATGCTAAGATACCAAAAGCTGCTGTCAAAATAAGAAGCATGGAGAAGGAGCAGCTCTAAGCCAGACAGATGGTGGGTGCCGATCCAAAGGATTGCCTCTGTTGCGAGTCTTGAGGCCCACAGTCAGGGCATAGGACAGCTGGGCTCTCCCAGGGAGAAAAGCGCAAGCAGGACCCATGAAGGTTTATGAAATGCTTTTGCACTTGTGGCTGAGACTACTCTGACAGCCTGGCTTTGTGTTTTCATGTAAAATTCCATGACCCGGTCACTTAAGAATTGTTAACAGCTTTTATTGCTAACAGTATTGTCTTCAGCTAATTAACACTGATTTTGCATAATGCAGCTTTAATGGTATGCGCATCAGGTATCTATTAAACAACTTGAGCAGCAAGAAATGATGTTATTATTCCCAGGACTGGTCCAGACACACGTGTATGTATTTTCTCTCTCTTGCCTCCTTCACAAACATGAAACGTTATTTTTATTATAAATAACAAAAGTCAGTGGAGAAGCACAGAATTCTAAAGGTCACACTCCAAAAGTGACACACCTCAATTTACCTGCTTAGGAATTGTCTCTCTCGGGAAGGTTGTTTCAAAAAAGAAAAAAATGGCAAGCTGAGCATCCGCTTGATGTATAACGCATTCTGACCTTGGTTTGGGGATTTTACTTGCCTGAATAGGAGAACACTTCAAAAAAATTAAGTCTGAGCTTCATGAAGTGGCTGGAGCTGGGAGCACAGTACTTACCTTACCAGTATGAACTGTGGTGTGAGGCAAAACAAGCAGTGTGTTTATAAGGGCAGAATAAAAAGTTTTACTTTTTAAATGAGAACTGGTAAAACCACAACATTCTGCAGTAATTCCGTTGTGAACATACAGCCTCCACTGGCTTTTTTTTTTTTAATGCACAAACTCAGAGTGGGCTTGTAGTGATAGGACGAGGGGTAATGGCTTTAAACTGCAGAAGGGGAGATTGAGATGAGATGTAAGGAAGAAATTTTTCACTGTGAGGGTGGCGAGTCCCTGGCACATGTTGCCCAGGGAGGTTGTAGATGCCCTGGGCATCTACACTGGAGGTGTTCAAGGCCAGGCTGGATGGGGCCTTGAGCAACCTGGTCTAGTGGGAGGTGTCCCTGCCCATGGCAGGGGGTTGGAACTAGATGATCTTTAAGGTCCCTTCCAACACAAACCACTCTTACGATTTTATTGCACATGAGCGTGTATTGATTATGTGAATTTTAAGAAAACCATTAAACATGTGGGTGCGTCCGTAGAGAAAAAGGCAGTCTTGTAAAAGATCTGTCTTCCTCTCAGTGCCTTTATTGTGCTTTAAGTCAGCCATGTACAGGAAAAGGAGTCAATACAGTTCACAGAAGCCTCTGCACAAAAGAGAGCTTGGAAAGCTTACATGAAAGCTTCCCAAACAACTGCACCAGCACATTCAGGTACTGGCCTAATGCAACTACAGTTTGGTTGAAAACATCAGCATCCATGATCCCTTCAGGCACTGGGCTTTCCAGGGGTTTATCAGCCAAGGTATGTGAGACTTTTTTTTTTTCCACAGAATACTCAGTTTAGAGGTTTTTTATGTGTCTATCTGCTAAGCAAAATGGCTGCAAAAAACCTGAGCTAAAAAACTCAAAAAACGTTACAGTCCCCATCCATTTCACACCTTCTCCTGCCTTTTGTATCTGTAGCGAGTCACACACAGAGTGACTGTTTGAAAATAACTGCGTACAACCGATTTAAACCAAAACAGGATCACAGGCCTGCACTGTTTTAACTTATGCACCTTTTTAGTTCCACTTTTGACTCATTAGTCCTGAGTAAAAATGTTCACAGCTACAGTTACTGTCTTTTCAACCCCTGCCAGTACAGGATTTATCTGGTGGCACCTGAGGAGATACTCATTGTAACAGAGAGGTTAAAAAAACCCCTAACAAGAAACAGTTTGTGAGCCGATTTAGAAGGATTTCATGCTCCCTCTACTACCAGAGAAACCAGTGGAGAACTACGCCCACAGAGTTCAGAGATAAGTCCTAAGAAAAAAACAAACCACAAATAGTGGACCTAAGAATTTTACTCCTTCCGTCAGTCCATCACAGGACACCAGGCTTCCACACCCTTTACTAACCTGCCTACTTACTGGGGCTCAGGCTAGTCCATACTTTGTCTTGTCTTCTTGGAGAGGAAAAGACAAAGCGGAGCTGAGCTTAAGAGAAACCAATAGGTCGGTTTGATCTTTATCTGCATTTGACTCAGTCCTTAGGCCGACATGAGGAGCTGTTAAACTGCAGCTGTATCCATGCGTGTTCAAACAGCTGCAGATGGCAAGCACAAGCGTGCGCTATCCATCAGCGCCCTTTCCCTGTTACCAAAACTGCAAGTTTTGGGGCTAAACTAATTGTTAAACAATACCCAAGATAAGTAGCTAGATTTCAAAGCCTGTTATTGCTCACTTAAAATAAGGGAAACTATTATTCCTGGTTACCGCCAATTTAGAGGCGCTGCTTCACAAGAGATGCTGGTGTGCTTTTTGCTTTGAAAAACCTGCTCTCTGCAAAGAGAAACGGCCTTAAAATAGCCATCAAAAAAGCCACTTTGAGGTGGGTTTTTCTTTGACAGTTGAAGTCAGATTCCTAAATCTGCAGCTCAGAACCAGAATTACCGCTGAATGCTGACTGCTGTCATCCTTCACGATGAAAATACTGTTCTCTTTAAGAAAGGAGTGAAGAAGTACTTGACAGAAACCCTTGAAATGAGAGTGCCCCCAAAGTTACATGTATGGGATACAGAAAACTGGTGGAACATACCATGGGGTGGAGGTGAGACTATTGTGGAAAGCACGTTGCTGTCTTCCCTTGTGTTTCTTGCCTTTTGGGTGTGAGCATTAAAATCTCACCATAGGTTTTTGGCACAAAAATACACATTAAATTAGAAAGTTTAGAGATTCTTGCAGTTTTCAGTAAGAACAAATGCAAGGAACGTCTCCCAGGTCCACCCTGTAACAGTAAAAGTCTCTTCATTCCCGCTGTTCTATTGGTTTGTTAATGTGCTTCTGCTCAGCCCAAATGTTTCTGCTTTGAGGTGGTTCTTCATCTCTACTCTTCCAGCCGCTGGTTGGGACTTCTTCAAAACTGCAGGAACCTAAAGAAGAAGCAGAACAGCCTGTGATTACATGAGAAGCTGCACTAATATGCAGCAGAAAGACATAAAGCTTCACAGAGGCCTGAACCCTGATTTTTCCTCTCTTATTTTCAGAACACCGTCTCTGGCTTGTCCTTCCCTAATACCTTTCAGTAAATTCTCCAAGCCAGAGTCAGTATGTGCTGGAGTTAGTTTTGAGCAACACTTGAGGATAATCCACTTGGTTGTAACCACAGTCAACCACCCACAACTAAGTACTTCCATCTGCCTCTTAGTGGCGAGGGAGGGGAGGGAAGAAGTTAAGTTTATCTGGGCTGCCCTTTCTTTCATCACTTGTTGCAACTTAACTTTTGAATCCACTGATACTCCCTGTTAGAGATACCAGAGTGCGGAACAGAGGCGGGCAGAACAGTCCCACAAGCTCCGTCAGGACAGGGTACTCGACAGGGAAAGTGACCCATACAAATCTTGGTCATCTGAAGGCGGCCTCCTTGGAAATATTTCTGCAACTTGGTACCATGGGGCTCTATGATGCCTTCAGCATCAAGGGCAAAGAGCTGGTGAGCAGTGAAGAGCTGTTACAAACTTTGCATTGAGAGTCAGGACATCACAACCATAGCATCATTCTCCAGAGACGTTACAGCTAGTAACGTCCTCATCACCCCTTTATCCTTACCTTCTCTTTTACAAGACAGGGACTAGAGATTTAGAGTTAGTACACAAGTAGGAGGGGGAGGCCAGCATCTGTTATGTCCCTCACTATGCACAGACTGCTGCGGCTGCTGCCAATAGGTCGGTGGGCTGCTTCCATTAGTTCAGCTTCTATTGGGCTGCCAGGTGGAAGTACACACAGTGTCTCTTGGCCTGCAGCTCCACTGCGGGCCACAGTGAGCAGTACCTCACTGCTCCAGTGTATTCTTGCCAGTCCTGGGGCTTCCAACCTCATTGTATCCAGCTACAGAAGAACCTTCTCCTTTGTCAAGGAGCAGACACGGATCTGAATTCCCCCATGCTCTGCATCCCGCCCCTCTGCAACGGCTAAATTCATGCTTTAGAAATGAGCTGTGCGTGGGGAGCCTGAAGCAGAAGCCCTAACCAGCCATACGTACGTGAGGAGGTAGTGGAGGTTCTAGGTGCCGCCCAAGGAAGGAAAGCAAGCGTCGCCATATCAGACCGCTTCCCAGAAACATAATCCCTGTCACCAGCCAAAATATTCTGGGGTCCTACCGAGACAATGCTTCCATTAGTCATGCAACTCTATCTTCAGAAAAGGCATTATCCAAAGATAATCTCTCACTCCCCACCAGTGTTCTCCTCCCTTACGGGAAGTGGTAAACCCTCTACCATCAACAGTTCAGAACGGGCCACTTCCTGGCAAAGCACTTTAGGAATCGCCCTCGTGTTTTCTGCTGCTGTCTCATGCAGTTTTCCTTCCTTCATTGGGAAGTTCGGAAATTCAACTGTTCCATTTAATGGATTTGGAAAGAAGAAGCGTTTTCTTTGTGTTAAAGACAGCATGTGCAACTGTAAATTTGTACCCCTGAGTATGGTATAAACACATCAACAACAGAGTATTTCCTGTACTGCGCTGGGAATGCCCGGGCTGCCTGCCAGATACCCTTGTATCTGGAAGATGAAACTGGTCTCTTCAGAAGAATAGATAATCATTAAAAAAACCTTAATGCTGCTTTATAGTCAGTCCTTGTACAACCCTAAATGTGTCTTCCCGTTTCTTTTCCATGGGCATTACATAGCAAAAAGGCTGCAATACTGTGCAGTCAGCCACGCAGCCATTTGCTTACTAAAAAGTCACTGCACGAACACATGAATCACCAGACTAAATCATGTCCGCACACTAATATAAATCCGGAGCTTTACTGATGGAAAAAATGAAGTTGTACTGACTATCAAGTGCACTGTGAAAGTAGGGCCCATGTTTTATGTCCCTGACAAAAGCAGCGCTCGTTCCTTACCTCTTCAAGGGACGACTCCAAGTTCATACCAAATGCAACTCCTATGAGTCCAAAAAGAGAGAGCGAGAAAGTCCCCATAGTCAGCTGCAAGTTCAGTCTCATCATCACGTTACGGTGGCTAAAGAAGGGAGAAACATCTGTAAGGGGAACCCAAAAAATTTATATGTTGCCTAAACTCTCAAATTCCATACAGCATGCACTAAAGCCAAACGGTGAAAAAGAGGAAGTCATGCTGGAATTAGGCGCCCCAGGGATACAGCTCATTAAATGACAGTATGGAGGGGCGATCGTTTTGAAATTGCTGCATCAGGATACCTCTAAGGTAGCAGGTTCTGCGTAACCGTCAGCAGACTTTGCAGCATTGCCCGCTTCTTGGAGGTGTATGTACACAGAGCAGCAGTAAGTTTCCAAGGAAATGTATTCTCTTTACCCCACTCACTGATAAGAGAAGTTTACGCAGCTTCTTGTGCTGTGACTGCAAGTCCACTGAAACCCTCATGAAGATGGAATTCCCCAATGAGGCAGCATTAAATTCTGCTCAGCTTTTGGCAGTCCAACAGATAGGGTAGCTAACCTGTCCAGGTTGATAAAGATTATGCTTTCTGAGTCGTCAATCAGTACTCTGAGTTCACGGGCTTCATTGGCAAGATCTTCTGCTTGTCTATAATAGTTCTCCAGCAGCAGCTCCATTTCCTCTGCATGGTCAATCCCAGATGTACTCTCCTCACTATGAGCGACAATTTATATTTTTCTAGTCAGCTACATTTTGTATAGAAGTGTATTATTGATGTGTTACAGCACGTAAGAGTTGTGGGGAGCAGCCAACAAGAGTGCTGTTAGACTCTAGGTCTCAAAATTCAGTCTTTTCAGTGAGGAACTTCCATGAGTACCAACAGCTTAAAATAAAAGGTGTATTTTTATACCTATCAGCTGATCAGCATAGGCAGTCAATTATTTTGAGTAGTGCAGTTAGCATTTGATGTGCTCAAGGCATGCACAACACCACAAATCTTACTTTTTCATATAGTGAAGTCATAAAGTTACATAAATCTTATTTTACAAAGGTTATATTGCTATAAACATTTATATTATAAGCTATTATAAAGTGCTGACAGTTTTGAAAGCAGCTGCTTAATTTCTTGAAGCCCTCAAGTGGTGGAAGCTGGTAACAGTGCAGTCAAAAACTCCCAAGAATAAAACATAACCAAAAGTCAACACACAAACAATTACACGTGGGAGAAGATGTTTTAGGTTTATATTAAAACAATGTAGTTGTCAGGTGTTGCAGCTCTACACGGGAATTACTGCAAAACATTTTGGGTGCGTGGAACAGCTGAAGAGCGAGCATCAAATGGAAGATGCCACTCTAAGTACGGTGTGTCTGAGAGGCTTTCGTCTTACTTCATGGTCCAGCTGCCGGTGCAGCAGCCTTCTCTCCAACAGGCACGTGTGTTTCGGGCAGTGTACTGGATTGTTCGCTGTGCAGTTGAAAGCTGAGGCACCCAAGGTCCACAAGAGCTTGGAAACTAGCAGCAAAGCCAGGAAGATTCTTCATCAATTTTTCTTTTGTGGTATGACCTCATTTCTCTAGAGAGACTCAACTTTTTAAAGAGTCTCCTCCTGGCATTGCTGACTGTTAAAGGAACCCCTCCACCATGGATTTTTCCAAGAAAGTAAGTGCTATGTCCTAGGAATCAACCCACGCAAGCTCCCTAAGGACCTTTGTCAGAGCCCCTAGTTTCTCTTTTATGGGGTAGAAACTTTTGAGTTAGCAAGGGTGATTTTAAAGCCCTTTGAACCTTGAGGATCTTACTGCCTTCAGGTGAGAGAAGCTGAAGACCTGAAAGCCTCAGAGCACTATCTGCTGTATTATGGATTCAGCTTGGTGAGTATCTTTACATCAGCTCCTCTGTGGATACACCAAGGGAAACAACGGGCACACAGACTCGAAAATAGCTGCCGCCTGATTTGCTTTTATTAACTAGCCCCCATCCGCCTCGGGAGCCGTGGACACTGACATCCCCTCACACAAAGGTACAATGACTGCTTCATTTCGTCTTTCTGGGCTCAGCTCACCATTCCTGCTGCCAGTGCTCACTGATGGTACCTATATGCCTAACTGGGTTGCTCCACACCTTCTCGAGATCATTAAATACCACACATCACCTGAATCAATCCTGGAGCCAACAGAGCTGTCCACACCCTGCCAGCCTGCCTGCACACATGCTGTCATGGCCAGTGTTTCCCACCGTCTCTCCTACCCTGGTACCACAGAGTCTGAAAGAAGGGATGACTTCAGGTTTTTCCTGACATGAGACTAAGGTGACATCCTTCCTAGATGCTCCCTATACGTTGTCTACCTTGAAGCAAGAGGAGATTGCCAACAACTTGTATTAAGTCCAAAGGAAGGCTGTGAGCAAAACCCGGACAAAGACCAGCTGCTGGCTTGGAAGCAGCCAGGAATTCAGAGCCCTCCTGACACTGCTCCATTGCACTAGAAATGCAAACCACATTCCACTTCTGGATCACTGAGTTCCTGCTGCACATTTAGACTAAGCTCTACAGGGCAAGAAACTATCTCCTGATTCCAAGCCCATGCCACTGTGTGAGCAGTATTAATACCCACACGCAATGTGGCTGGGCAACAGTATTACCCTGCAACTTCGCAAAGGACTCTGAAAGGTACTTTCTGTTTTCTGCTTAAACATAAAACCCATCTGGATGCCCAAGATCTAAGTACAATTCAGCCCCAAACATATTGGGACCTGGTATATGTTATTGTTTGGCTCTTCAGCTTCTGGTAAAGCAACTGCTGCTGCGCGTGCTCTGTGCGGTCTTTCACCAGAATCAGAGAGTGTGCAATAGCTTTGTTTCTGCATTTTTCTGAAATGTTGTGCACCCAAAGAGCAGCAAGACTGCTCCAGGTTCTGCAAAAAACACCTGGTGAGCAAAAAGCTAGAAGCAAGGTGTTCAGAACACTTCTAACAAAGGACGTGTGGTGTCTAACCTATTCAAGACCAGCTTTACAACTTGCTTCTTCAGGCTTTTTGGGGAAACTGAGCAAAATTCTCCCAGGTGGTATTGTTACTGTACTGAAAAATAACATTTACTTTTTCTCCTCCTGCCATCCTGCTCCCATCTCATTACACACTAGATGAGGTGGCCTGTTATGCCAAGAACTACTTAAAATTGCATAATATGACTAGTGTTAATGTCCTACCTGTCCCAAACGGCAACTACGATGACTTCTGAAGCGGCAAGCATTAGGGCTTAAAAACATTAGCAAGCCTTTTTCTTTCTGCTTTTTGGCAGGGAACACCCAGTTTAGTGTTCAAGTGCTCCTTAAACAAAACACACTGTTAAAGTACGTGGTTTCAAAATATACATACAATACTTGTGGATCAGTCCATTTAGATAGACAGAGCTCTTCTATTAATTCTTCTTCATCTAAGATCTCCAGAATTGTTTCTTTGAAAACTTTAAGATCTGTTTCCAGTTCTGACAAGCTGAAGAAAGAACAGGCAAAAGGTCAAGTAACCCCCACTGGCACCAGCGCACAAAGGTAATCTCATTTTAAATGAGTTTGCCAGCAGCACCCTTGCCAGGCGGAGTGACATGGGCAGACTTCCGTGCAGGGTTCTAAGAGTTCCTTCAAAAAAATTACAGGCCACACACTTAGTAGTGGCAGCGATCTAACTGGGGACCAGTGAGCTAAGAGGGATTCAGATGTGTTTTCTGGATATATTCATAAATCAGAAAAAACAAGCACTCTGTGAGCGTGTAGCGAGTGCATATTTGCACAGGCTCACATATGACAGCACCAGGGCGTTAGTATGAGTAACCTTACGGCACAGATCCGAAGCCTGATCTTGTTTTATGTTATGGGGAATATTTTAATGATGCTATTTTGTTCTCTTAGGTATTATTTCGTTCTGTCAGCTGCTGTTTAAGAAGCTCAACTGTATTTCTGACAACTCAGGATAGATTTCCATTTTTCCCCTGTATCACCAGGTATTTCATATACTGATTTTTACATTTACATAGAAGATGCATGATGCAGCATTACAGTAATTTAGGAAATTAATATTAGATACCATTTTTCTAACATTTAATTGCACATAATTTTCTATGGTTATCTCCCAGTCTCTTCACAGCTTACTCTTATTTACCTCTTGCCATTTTGCAGGAGAATGTGTAGTTTACTCCTATCCACAGACAAAAGCTTGGGGTCCACTAGAGCTTCCAGTGTCTCAAGGATCTGAGGCTGCAAAGTGTTAAGTCTCCCCTGCAGTTTGCTGATCTAGATAACAACATGATCCTTCATAAGAATTAAAACAATCCCTTTAGAATGACTTGGGCAACTGACTCCTGCCTCCGAACGCAGAATTCACAGTAACAGGCAGTTAACACAATCTGCTTTCCAATGCCCAGGCAATACTCGCTATAGGAATAACACATACAAGACAAAGCCAGTGCAAAATACAGCATTTTATAAAAGTGATTGGCACTGATCTGAAGCCCAGTGACAGCCACGCCAATACAGCTCATAAAGCTAAACCCCTATTTGTCTAGAAATGTCATTTTAGCATTAGCAAGCACAGATTTTTATGGTTAGCTAGAAATCATTATCAGACTCCTGCCCAAGAGGCCAAAAACCTCAGCGCTGTTTCATTAGTTCAACTGCAGCTCCAGCATATCCCTAGAGAGATACTCGGACTTGTTTTTTAATTGTCCAAACGATGGTGAAGCCATCGCATCCAATTAGGGCTGTCTTGGGAAGGGAATGGAAACACACACACAGACAAAACCATAAAAACTAAAGCAACAAAAGCCAAAACAAAAAAAGAGCTCCTACAGCAAGTGTGGAATACATATACAAATGTCTATGTATAAATACTAACGCAGTAATAAAATCATACCGTCCCATGAAGCAACAACTTCGAAAACAATTTAAATAAAAATGAGATGGCTCACCCGGTACTGCAGGATTGCTTCTATGGCTCGGAATTCAAAGGGCAGGGAATACGTAACTAGTTGACCTTCCCCAGCCAGCTGAGTTGCTAGTTCATTGAAGAGCCAGTGTTCCAGATTTAAATTACGATAATCTAGTATCAGAAGAAACTCTGGTGTTATGACAGCCTTCAAGAACTGAAAAAGATAGTACATGTAGGAGTCTGAAAAAAAACTCTCTGAAGATTTCTCGTAGCTGTGTAGTGCATTTGATAATTTAGGCTTTGATAAAGCCACTCTTCAAATGTCTTTTCAGGCAGGAAAATAACAAATCTCACGCTAACTGCAAACAGTTCAGACACAGCGCTGTGCTAGGGGTGGTACGACTGACAAGAGGCTCCTCAGAAGCGTTTACTTGTTTGATGACGTTAGTCATGTTTCTCCTGTGCTCAACCAGGAAAACGGTCATTAATATGTGCTGGTGGTAAACCCGCACCTCTGACCGCCAGGTCGAGCTCCACAGACACGTTTGCTGCTGGACTCCACGTCATAGGAAGCTGGTATTAGAAGAACCATGCAAGAAAATGGAGGTGCGGGGATAAGGCACGGTTCAAGTTTACACTGGGAAACCATTACCTCCATTCTCATGATGATCCTGTTGTTCCTTGTTGCAATGCTCATTAGGTGTTGAAATCTTAAATCTCGAGCTTGAAGACCCAATTCCTGGTACAATTCTGTTTTCTTCTTTTCTATCATAAAAATAGTTTTAGAGAAGACATTTAGGGGATAAGCACATATACTCTGACATTACATTTTACTGCGCTACCAAGTCCCACAAAAGAAAAAAAAGCTGTGCTATCTTTGAAACAGTTTTCCTCCCACTGATTCCTCAACAGAATCAATTTTTTAGAAAGTTTAGAAGTCCGAGTGGCAAGAGACAACTTCTAGATGTAAGTGAAAAAGTTGGCCACGACAACTGGTTTCATGTTAGAAACCAAAGTGACTTGTTTGAGAAAGCTCATGTAATCCTGCAGTAAGGGAAATGCAGGCAGGGAAAGTAGCATGCTGGTCAAAAAAGGAAAAGAAAGTAAAAATTACCTTCCTGTGACGGATGGTATACCTTTATTTTCAAAATATTACTTAAAAATATATGAAAATTGTAACAATAAAGATGCTGTGAAGACCAATAGAAGGCAGCAAAACAGAGGAAACCCTGCAACATCCCAAACAAACAGTGAAGTATCCCAAATATAATCTTCTACACCATGTAGATTCCCAATTGGGCTTTTCTGTATTGGACAAGGAAAAAAGACAAACAAAAACACACAAACAAACAAAACTACAATGAAAACTCACCAAAATAGGTAGTATTCCCCTCTTTGTCAAACTTCATCTAAAGGAGTGAAAAAGACACATTTTTTTTTTTCACAGAACTACTAAAGAACAAGAAATCAATTCCTAAAATTGTTTGCACTTGCCTGGATGTCAAATGGAAAATAGGTTTAATAAGAAAAAGCAACTTTCAATGCCCTCTCTTCACAGTTCATCCCAGTTAAGAAAAACATTGCACCAAATTGTCATAGATTTCATGGTGTCTGCATACACATCAGACAAAACCAGGGTCATCTTCGTGACCCTGTACCTAAATAAACCTTAGGGAGGAGCTGACTTACAGAGGATGGGACTTGGAGCAGAACAGACGAGACTACTTCGGCTGGAAGGAACCTACAATGGTCATTGAGTCCAACCCCCTAACCAATTCAGGGCTGACCAAGGTAAAGCACGTTACTAAGGGTATTGTCTCTTCAACACTGACAGGGCTGGGGGATTGACCACGTCTCTAGGAAGCCTGTTCCAAGGTCTGACCACCCTCTTGGTAAAGAAACGTTTCCTAATGTCCAGTCTAAACCCCCCCTGGTGCAGCTTGGAACCATTCCCACACATTCTATCCCTGGATACCAAGGAGAAAAAGATGAGCATCTTACATTTTGTATTACAAATTTTGCTGTTTTCTCTGGAGCAATGTGAAAAATTTACCAAAAAAATTTTAAAAGGGTGCCACAACTTGGGTAGCTAGGCCTTGTGCCCACGTCAAGCACTGCAATAACCTGCTAGTCAGCTACTGACCTGCATCTAAATCCTTGTCTTAGCACTTGCCATTCAGATTATTCATTTAACATGTGCATCTCCTAGTAAAAGTATTTTATTGGAGAAACTGCAACGCCTGGCTTAATCTGAAAGTTTGCCGTTTTGCTCATACACCACATATTACTGGCTTTAAAAACAACTTTCCATGAATTAAACATACCTAAGAACACATTGCAGTAGAGCTGCAGCAGGTGGCCACCAGGACCTAGCTGCATGTTCCTTGCGGCAGAAGGGCTGCTTTTCATCTCAGCAGGGAGGCCTCACCTTCCCTCACCTGCGCCAATAATGTCCATCAAGTGGTCTGCAAATGGCTTTCAGCTTTATTTTTTTAAAAGAATATACAGAGTCCTGTGTTTTCCTAGAACTGCAGCAACCAGGACACAGGAGTATTTCTGAAAGGCATTCACAATCCCGGACAAGCTTAACAAGAAACCCTCTGACCGCAGCACCTCCAAGAGCTGACCTGCCTTCACAATTAAAGAAGGAGAACTTCTAGCAGATGCTGGGCCTTACAAAACACCCTGATTAACACCGCGTACCATAACTGCTCCTCAAGTCAGAATTCCTTAAACGAACAATTTACAACCAGGGAGGTTCTCCGCGGGACGAACCCAGCTGCTCATGCGAGGCTTTAAGAAAACAACACAGGCACCATCACCGTGCACAAGCTGCCCTCGGCGGGGACGCCTGCCCGTACTCACCACGGCGAAAACAGGAGACACGCTGGCCAGGGTGGCTTGGGAGGCCTCTGCCGTCGCACGCTGGTAAAATCTACCTGGAGAAGACAAGACATTTCTAGTCCCAGCACGCTGCGCTTCGCTCTACGCGGTGCCCTGCTCCGAGCCACCCGCATCATGCGCTGGCACGGAAACGACGAAGCTCCCACCCTGAGAAGGCCCCACCAACCCCACGCCCGCCCAGCAGGCCCGGGCCGGAGGCCGGTACCGCACCGAGCGCAGCCACCGCCGGGTAGTTCTGCCAGCCTCCGGGCGGGTGTTCCCCTCCCTCCCTCCCTCCCCGCACAGCGGG
>VZZY01008852.1:291703-369928 GCA_013400335.1 Eurystomus gularis | reverse complement strand
CCCTTCCCTTCCCTTCCCTTCCCTTCCCTTCCCTTCTTCTCTTTCCCCTAACTCCCCAAACATTTTTAGAGCATGATATACTTTGCAGGGCTCCCACATTAATGCTCTGGACACCAGCCCATCCTCATGACCTCAGAGGTGCTGCTGTCAGCTGGAGCCTGGAGACAGTGAAGACTGTTCCTCAAGCATGCTCCTTGGGATTGTTTCCCACCTTTCTTACCTGGGAGCTTGCCTTGCTCTGGCCATGGCCTGGGGGGTGAGCAGTCACAGCCATACATGGCCTCGTGCCACAGCACTCTTGAGTGCTAGTGTTGCGTTCAGAATTGGTACAGGATTTTTTTGTTGCCCGTGGAAGGAGATGATCTTGGAGCTACTAGATCTGGCTTGCCATAGAGCCAGGTTTTGGAAGCACATTGATGCTGGCCTGGTGGTGATGACAGTTTTTGTGTACCTACATAGTGCCATATGTCAAGGACCTGAAAGCTTTAAAAAGATTTCAATGATTAAGGATGTTTTCAGAATGCTTAGGTACAAGGGTATCAATTCTGGTTGTATGAAGCACACGTAATTTGGCATTTCCCACCTGATGAGTGTTTCTTAGTGCAGGTTTTAAAATAGATGTTACGAATATCTATTTCTCATTCTGGTTAGTGAGGGGGGAGGCAGAAGGAAGACAATTCTATGCAGCTGCTGTACATTGCATATTTGTATACAGCTGTAGGTTTTCTTTCATGCTAGTTAAACTGCCAAATGTTTGACACCTGCTTTTGGGACTACTTTAATGTTGTTCTTTGAATGCAGCATCTCAATTGCTTTAAATTTGCATATAACTAGAAAATGTATGTTGAACTAGAATTAAACAAGAAAAAAGCCATGTTCAAGATACAGTGTAAATGTGGTGACCTACATTCAGAAAGAATAATAGATGGGAAGTATAAAGCATTCCTGTATTTCTAAAATCTCTTCTCACTTTTCTTATGGAATGACAGGACAACATGAATAATCCATCAGAAATAGTTTTATCTTCTTTAGTGAAATCTGTGAATCTGATGTTGTAAGGAAGGTGTTCTGGGATGGGGGCAAAAAAAAATAAAATAAGCAAAGTTCTCTGTCTCATGGCTTCTGAGAACTCATCCAGTGAAATCCTTCAGCATCCACTCTTGTAAGGTGCTGAGATCTAACTTTTGGGAACGAGTTCAGTCCCTGAGGAGAGCAGTATTATTTCTCTCTGTTATGCCCTGGTTCAGTTTTAGCTGGAGCTTCTCAAATTCCGTGGTCCTGTTGGCCTGTAAGGTGCACCTGGCCTTACCTGACACGTTCAAGCTAATAAGGGTTTACAGCTGTAAGCACCTCTGTTCTCTGTGTGTCCTTTTCACTTTAGAACATCAGTCTGCAATTAGTTTAGTTTCACATTTACATCCAATTTCAGTGCCCTGGTTTCTGAGATAATCTTGATGCAGTAATATTTGAGCAATTATCAAGCACATCCTCACAAGTTGTCTCAAGCTGCATGCTGCTAGAGCTGGTGGGATTTTAAAGCCACAGCTCTGTCTCTTCTCACTTCATCCACTCTTAGGGGTCTCAGGCCGTTCCTTGCCTCTTTGCACGTTGCTCTCCTCAGCAATAGCAGCAGCGCAGCAGTTTAGGAAAGGCCCCTTAGTTCTCATGCTGCTGTAGCACCCGGTTGGTGTGCAGGATGGCTGATTTTCACAGCACCGCAAATCCACCTCACTAGGGCTGTGCGTGATGGTCGGAAGGGTGAGCTGCGAGTTATGAAGAGCGAGAAAGAAAAGAGCAAATCAGAGCTGAAGGCAGAGAGAGACTGCCATTGTGAGCAAATTCCTCTCTGGCTCAGGCATTTTACTGGCATGGCAATGCTCCTTCCCTTCTGTTCTGCTCTTCATCCCGGCAGATCAGTGAGGATGTGTCTCTTCTACTGTAGTGTTGTGGTAGTTGTTCTGCATGGAAGGCTGGAGCAAGTTTCCTAGAAAAAGTCTGATTTTTCAATTCCCATTTGATGGCCTCTGCTACAAGCTAATCCCCTACAATTGTCACATCCCATCTTAGCTTAGACTTTTTGGGAGAGAGTAAGTTCAGATTGCTGCCTTATCCCTCTTTCAGCCAGGGACAGCAGTAAGGGTGAAAGAAGACACTTGTCCCAGAAGTATGAGAAAATTGTGTGTCAGTCTCAGCAGATGGCAGCCAGGCTCTTGACTGTTTTAAATCCTCTGGCAAAGCCTTCATGCTCTGATAAATATGTCTCAACACTTTTTACAGTTATGTTACTGGTAGGGAAATAGATTTAATCCTGACCCACGCTAAAGCTTGGATACAAACTATTCCTCAGTTGTGTTTCCATCCATCACTCCGGCAACTGAGCTGCTTGTTTTGCAAGAGAGATCCCTTTTGTACGAAAGGCGACCTGCAAGTACAAATACATTGCAAATGATGTGCTTGAGGAATCTAACAATTAATCTCTTGAGGAGGTATGGACCAATAGAGTTAACCATTTGTTTATTATGAGCATAATTGTTTGTAAAAGGTACTGAATGTTATTTTCCAATTATAATATGTAAAGTATGCACATTTCTACTCCTCTAGGCACTGTCTCTGATCTAGATGATCTCTGTGCACTCAAAAAGATGAATTTTACTTGTCATTGGGGCTGGGTAAGCTGCTGAAGAATTAACCGAGTTTTTGTATTTGCAAATCTTGTAGGCAGCTGTTTCTTTCAAATTCTCTTTGTTTCACAAAAGAAAGTGTTCAGCTGAAACCTCCTTTCTTCTTTGACTTCTTATGAGGAACAGTGTTTTGAACATACATAATTGTTCTCCTAGGCAAGGTGATTTTGTGGCAAGTTCTGACACAAGTATTCTTAGTGCTGCTCAAGATTCATTGTCATTTGTGTTGGGTTTTTTTTTTTACTAACATATATTCTAGAAAGGCTTTTATAAAGTTACTTAAGAACACTCTGCTTATGTGTCTTACTCTGTGTAAGGCACAATCAAGAGTTAGCTCTGTTCTATAGAGAGATAAGGATGCTGTAGACTCCGTTCCTTAGGTTCACAACTGTTTCTATGCTCTTTACACAATGAAAACATCCTGGTCCACAATTTTAAAAGACTTGCCTGCTTACAGTGTGTTTATAACATTATTAAATGACTGGGAACTGCTGTAGGGGCAGTTAGTATGAAAATAAGACGTTGTGAGAGCTGGTTGGTTGTAGGCCAAGTGTGTGTCTGGTTGAGGAAGTGTCACCTTACCTAAGTCTTTGAGCGGTGGGTTCATTCTGGAGTGCCGTCGTTTAGCAGTACAAGTGTCTGTGTACGGCTCTTGGACTGCCAGAGTCAGTGGTGTGTGGTGCAAGAGATGCACTAAGGACTCTGCCTGCCATCCACCCGGTCTTGTCCTACTTTTCTAGCTCCAGATTCTTCCCATGTTTAGCCCAGGGACCCTTCTGCAGTTCTGTTGCCTCACAGGTAGTAGTTGTGTCCTGGTCACATTTTTCCAGTGTTTTATCACTTTTTTTCACTGTTCTACATAAATGTATTTTATTGTTTCATAACTCTTTTTCAATTGCAGCTGCTTCTTTTATCAGGATGTTTAGGTGTGGTCATATTTGGAGGAGTGTTTGTAGAATGGAATAACCAATATTTTTACTAATGATTCTTCAGAAGATTAGTAAAGATTCCTCAAAGCTTTCATACCTGTATGACTGAATATTTGTATCTGCATGAATTCCCAGAACACCTCTCCCTGGTGAAAACACTTGATAATTAGAAGGGTTTTAATGAATGTTTGAACATTTTGAAACTCTTAAATTTCTTTTTCTGATCCAGTGCCTGTCAGTCTTCACAT
Organism: Eurystomus gularis; assembly: GCA_013400335.1. NCBI lineage: Eukaryota > Metazoa > Chordata > Aves > Coraciiformes > Coraciidae > Eurystomus > Eurystomus gularis. The sequence continues at coordinate 366,070 of VZZY01008852.1, read as the reverse complement.
TGGTCACACTCTGGGTGACACAGACATGTGGGAGGACATGGAGTAGAAGGCATTTGCTTGCTAGGTGAAGGATGACTGCAGAATGAAACTGTGACTGGCAGAATATGCCTTCTACTGGTGGTCTCTACCTGCAGCACATCAGTTTAGTATGACTCCTGCTGTTGGGTCTCGTGGGCCAGACGTAATTAATCGGCAGGTCACAGCCTAGGTCAGTTGGCCACTGCGTTCCTGGTAAGATCCTGACCCGAGAAAGGTTCCCTGGTTGTCCAGTGCTGACAGAAGAGGCTGGCACCATGATAGGGGGATGTGGGGTAGAAAACACAGTGTTTGAGACTTGGTAGATCTGAACTTACCATCAGAATTTTCCAAAAAAGCATCTGAGATGTTGCTATAAAAAGTATTTTGAGAAGCTACTATTTCTCCATTTCCCTCTGTTCCTCCATATTTTAAAATTCTTTTAGTATCATTTATGGCAACTGTTTCTTCTGCATCCTTTCAGTGTGGCTTTGTTGCTAGACAGTGGAGTCACCACTCATCTGTCCGCAGTGATATGATTGGATTAATTTATAAAGATTGAATTTTGGAAGTTTATAATGTCTTGATTTCACAAATTAATTTATTATATTTATGCTTGATATACTTTGTCCTTAACACACTTTCTTCTGAGTACATTCTCATGAAAAATCCCAGTATTTATAATTATTGTTTATTTCAAGCCTAGCATTTATCCTATCTGATAAATAATGTACACATCTGATCATAAGAAAAATCTTGTCATTTTTCAGTGAGTGGACACTTGCCTCACTTTAACTTTTAACAGTCAATTAGAAATGGTTCATTGATATTTTCTCCATATAGGAGATAGTTTTGTGAGGGTAAGAAAGTGCCTGAATATTAAAATTATTTAATATAATGAAAAATAATTAGAAATATTAATTATCCAAGCATGTGCAAATTACAGCCATTTTATGTCAAAACAATCTGTCTTCACAGGATATTCTTTCCCAATTCTTTCCTAAGAATTAGAGAGAAACAAACACGATTTGTGCTACCCAGAATTAGTGTACACAAAATACTTGTATGTCTGGAAACGAACTGTGTGTAAAGGTCCACTTCATGTCCCTGTGATAATATGCAAAACTAAACCCTCTTGCTACTCCATATCGGACCAGTTTGATTTCTTCTACTGCTGGTGTCACAGACTGAGTAAGAATAATTTCTCATTTTCTGATGCTGAAGTAATCAGAAATTCTACTATAGGAGTAGATTAGGGAACAAGGTTATCAAAACACAAAGATTTAAAAAAATGATACACATCTTTAATCTCCTGAGCAACATCTTTAATAGTTAAATTTTATATGTCATTGTTTGGTACTTTGTATCCTGGTAACATAATTAGCGCAACAAAACATACAAAACAGATACTGCTCCTGAGTGTTCATAATCTAATACCAGGAGGAATCAGAGAAGAACTGACCAGACATCCAGTTAAAGTGTAAGCTATGTTCTTTTTTCTAATTTGGCCTATGAATTAATAAAACATCTCTTTATATACCTGAATTGTGCAATTTTGAGTATTTTAATTAGCAGCTTGCTTACAGGTTGATATAGTGGATTTCAGAGCAACAGAAAGATTTGTAGAGGCCTTGATTCACACCACTGGATAATTTCGTGGTCTGTATTGAGTTCGATGTGAAACTTGGAAGTCTGTCTCTTTCCTGATGAGCGGGTCTGCCTTGTTCTGTAGGGTGACTGCTCTTTCTGCTCTGGGAGCAGGCTGGGAGGAAGGGAAGAGATGCCAGTACTGGAGCTTTTAATGAGGCATGTTAGTCTCATTAAAAACTTGCTGCATACTAAATTGACTTGCTTGAAACATTAACTTTTACCTTTGATGAAAAAAGATGGAAAAAAAAAAGGAATTTTGGCAGGTTGTTTTTTGTTCTTCAGCTGTCACTGATCGCAGGTTCAAGCCCTTTTGATCAGCCATGAAGGCCCGAGACCTTCTTTGGGTTTAAATGAATGTAAGTGTATAATTTGGGGAAAATACACTGATTGTGAGAGGCAAAAATGGTCAGAATTGGCAGTGACAAAAATAGGTATCAGGATCTGTTTTGCTTAAATAAAATCTGCATTATTGATGCCATCATTGTGTGTGTTGTAAGTAGCGTAGGGTGTAGCATCACACAACCTGGTGAAGAAATTGAATCTATTCTTGGGATCCAGAAGCACCACAGGTGTGATCGGTTTTGGAGCACTGCACAGGCAAAGTACCAGGGCAGAAGAGGCCATCTGATCTATCCCAGCTGAAGATCTGGCCCCTGGTCCAATGGAACAAAACGTTGCCAGATCCCAAGTTAAACATTTTTCTTTCCAGGGCTTACCTAGATGGGGTGAGACTTATCCCTAGCTGCACGCTGCAGATGAACTCCATTTCACTTACCATGGCTAGAAAGGTGGGTGATTTACCTTGGAGGTGAACAGAGTGACTTTAAACAATGGAAATTTTGTAGGAGCTTTGCCATCTCGAAGGCTCTCTGAATCAGTGTGTGACCATTTGTTCTGGCATAGTTTGTTTCCGGCTCATCAATGCTTTATGTGGGCTGAGAAATCTGTGTGGTGCCATGGTGTTGTGACCTATTTCCATTCAGTTACTAGCCGTGGTGTTTCGTGTCCACACCATTAGAAAGGCCAGTAGTCTTTTGCTCGAGGCTGTTTTGTACTATCCAGTGTACCATCTAGCAACGCAAAGTAACCGGGAAAATGTAGATTATCTGGGCTAATTACTTTGTAGGATAACTGGAATGGTTTTGTGCTGACCAAACACCTCAGTGAGTTTCATTCTGCATCTTTTGTCAAAGCATATAAAAATGCCCATTTAAAAAAGGTCATGTTTCTATGAAATGGGTAAGATAAGATGTTTCCTATGCTCTAAGAGCTTTAGAAAATTAATCATTCTAATTTGCTTTTGATCACTGAACCTTGAACATTCCTTTCCTTTACATCACAGGCTGGTGATGGTGTGTATGAATGGGGTTTTGGTTGTTTTGACCCCAGTTCTACCCTAAGGGGATGCAAATATTTGTTCTCAATTTTCCTGGGCACATTGATTAACAAGCAGACCATTGTAACAAACTGGCAAAGCCATGGCTCATTGCATGAGCTGATAAATTTGGAATGTGACATTGTGTTGCAATATTTAAAATTTCAAAAGGTTAGTTATAAAGTGACATGGGTAATGAGTGAGATGTTCATAGCCCCCAAGACTATATTTATACAGCAACAAGAAAGGCCAGCTCTTAAACCTGTATAAATCAAACCAGCACAGAGCATCTGGTTCAGGGAGGTTGCAATTTTTGACTTGTTTTGCTGCTGCCCAGTACAGCTCTTAAAATACGTGTAAATCTTGCAGTTGTTCAGTTGCCCCCTTTGTTGGGGGGCATTTCTGGTAAGAAAAGGAAATAAAGGAGATAATCATACCATTTTTTAGCTATGGATCACGAGCCTGTGTCTTTATGGCAGCCTGTAGCAGTGCTGCCAGACCTCTATATTTAGCATATCTCTGATTATTTAATATACAGTGGAGGGAAAAGAAAAGCTAAGAATGGCATGTTTCTATTTGAAACTATTCTGAAGTGTGTAAGTCACCTTAGAAACTAAATATCCAGCATGGTATGTTCAGAGGGCAATTAAAATACTATTTAATGAACTACATATTTTTCTGATGTACAAGGACTGATTCTTTGAAGTGTCACACACTTCTTGCAAGTCCTGAGTAGCCAACAGAAGGTTGGGTCTGGCCCACTTTCCAGTCTGTATTTGAATAATAACCGTGAAAAGTATAATGTAGCATTCATAGAAGCAGGAAACTTCATGCATGGGGATCAGCAAATAGATTAATGCCAACCAAAACAAATACGTGTCATTTTGCTACATCTCCGTTTTAGGGATTATGTTTTTTACCTTTTATTGGGTAACACATTGCTGAAGAAAGAAGTGAAAATGGTTCTTTTTTTATCTGTGTATTTCAAACCAATGTCTGGATTCCTCAGAGTCCTTACAGGAACAGCCATTTTCCCTGTAATGCCATAAATGTAACATTCTCTTCCCTCTATAACACTTCTTTGAGTTAGAAGCTTTGCATGAGCAAGTCACAGAATCATAGAATCATAGAATGGTTTGGGTTGGACGGGACCTCAAAGATCACCTAATTCCAACCTCCCTGCCATGGCAGGGCCTCCCACCAGACCAGGTTGCTCAGAGCCGCATCCAGCCTGGTCTTGAATTCTCTGGAATGTGTCTCCAAAGAATCAGAAAGTCCATCCATAGTCTTCTAAAGAGTGTCATGGTTTTAGATGATCTTAAGTCTTTCATGTGGTCAGCTGGCCATAAACTTCATAGAAATTTTTGTGTGGAAATTGTCTTAAATTATTGTATATATGTATGCATACACACATTATATACATGTATGCACATGTGAATATGCACATGGTAATTAAAAATGATTTTATTACAAAAACTGTTTTTCATATGTGTACATATGATAGTATACCTGAGCTAATGGTTTGGCTGCTGATCATTTGGTTTTGTTTTTTTTTTTGCCAACAGTCAACAGTGGAAGATGTAAGTACCTAAAGTAGATTGTCCAATGTGTGGTATGTGTTTGTTAAATGTTTTGTCTGTTAAATTTTGTGAATATTTAGAATATGTTTTAGTAGAAGGGAAACATGTATAGAATGTTGTTATAAAGCAGCTGTGAGGGTGTCGATTTTTTTACTGTGTTTCAGTTAGCTGCTGATCTACATCTTGGCTTTGCATTTTCAAAGGGATGTTAGGAGGCACTCAACTGCAGTGAATATTCAGCAACACCAGTTCAACCACGTTATGACTGGAGATGAAAGCTGGGCTCTACGAGACTCTCTGTAGAACATATTCTGAAATTCTAGTGTTTACAGAGATCTCAAACACTGCCAATTGTCCCCTACTCCCAGAACCTAGCCTGTGTTGAGTTTAGCTGCTTTGTTTTTCCCAAACTCCACAAGGTGCTTTGCAAAGTTGACTTGCAGGTGGTAACTCCTCTCTGAAGCAAGAAAGATCTACACTGCTCTTGGTCTAAGAGACACTGTGGGAAATAACAAATTCTTTGTAGAATACAAAGGTCCAATTTATTATGGTTTTGAGCGTCTGTGATCCCATGGTGTATTTCTGGCTCTGTTTAGCTCTTGTTGCCTTGCAAATTCTCATTTGATTGGTTGCCTCCAGCTTACTTAAAAGTTCCCTCTGAGTTTCAACTGATGCAATGCTTTGTCCTTCCTCCCTTAAGTACTTTGTGTTGCTGCTGAATGTTGTTAAGTAATACCTCAGATCAATATCTCATCACAAATTATGAAATGTTGGCAACATTTTTTAGTAGGATATGGAAGCTGCCCATGAATGAGTCTTTTAAAACAAACTGAAAATGTATGAAATCTAAAGATAAAATCATAATGGGGCCAGACCATTGATTAATGTAAATCTGCTTACCATTGCTGACGTCAATGGGAAACTGCTGACTGACATCAGCCGAGAATGTGGCTGGCAAAATTAAAAGAAAATAAAGAGTTTGGGGGGCTAGTGATGCTCGTCTCTTAATGTAAGCACTAGCTTTAACCCAAGACCACATCGTTGTTAATGTGTAACTGTGCAGTGCCAGAGGGGTCAAGCTATTCCGGATGCTGCAACACTGTGGTACCTCCTGCAAACAAAGCAGGAGCAGAACCATGTATTCTTTAATTAAATCCTGGATCAGGTCTTTCGCTGGGGTGATTTGGCATAACTCCACTACTTCAAAAGAACGAGATTGATTTACAGTGGCTGAGCACTTGGTCTTTTATTAATGTATACTTTTGTATATTGAAATTCTTTGGCTTGCTTTTCATAACTGTAAGTAGTTTAGCATTGGTCAGACAAATTGTTCTAAACTCTGTGAGGTAGTGACTTGAAGACTGCACCAAAAAAAAAAAAAAAGGATGTTCAGGTCAATTAGAAGAATGGTGTATAGAGTGGGGGTTTTGTTTTGTTTAAATTTTATATATTTAATTCTTTTAAAATCACAGCGCAGTGTAGATTTAGCCAAAGTATTTTTAAAAAAGGTGGTTTCAGGGCAGATTAGGGCTACTTGTGCTGAGTTTTTGTGCTGTTGTACTTGGAGAGCCTGATATACTATGCTGTAGCCAGAACATACATTGAGCTTCTGTAAGAGTCTTGTGCATTGTGGAATACTATATGGTACTATACTGTAGTTGTTTGCATGTCTGCTTTCTTGCCAGCTTCAGAATTAAAGGTGTTGTACACAGCTCATTCGCAGCACCCCTGTGCAGGCACTTTCCTCTGTTGTGGTTTTTTAATTATTTTTTTCTTGTAATTTATGTATTTACTTTCTCCTTTCCTGTCTGTCATTTGCAGCATCACACTGTCCTTGTGTCCTGAATGAATACAAAGAGCTTATCTTTCTTTTGGCCCTGAGGCAGATCAGGTGTAACACGTGCCTTCAGGAGACAAGCAGTCCCGAAGACATTAGTTATCCCTCCTCCCCGGACAAAAAGCAATAGCCTAAACATCTGCCCAAGCATGTGTGGACACCAAGAAAAGACGCACTGTGCATGCCCCACTGTTCGTGTCAGGTGTGGCAAAAGACTTTAGAGAGTTCTGTGCCACTGTGGTCCAGCATCTGCTTAATTTAGTCTGGGCTACTCTGTTCCAGGCTCCCAGAAGCTGGAGTCTTGTCTGTGCACTGTGCTGAACACTTGTGGGTGTTTTAATAGTGTCATAGTCATCTTAGTGTTTCCATGTGCTGATTTTTGTGGTGGTTACACTAGCAAATGTAACATTGCACTAAGAGATTATTTTCACCTTTTAATATAGGAGGTACATTTTATTTAAACACACTTAGCAAAACAACCAAGATTGTATTTTCATAGAATCATAGAATGGTTTGGGTTGGAAGGGGCCATACAGATCATCTAGTTCCAACCCCCTGCCATGGGCAGGGACACCTTCCACTAGACCAGGTTGCTCAAGGCCCCATCCAGCCTGGCCTTGGACACCTCCAGGGATGGAGCATCTACAACCCCCCTGGGCAACCTGGGCCAGAGTCTCACCACCCTCAGAGTGAAGATTTTCCTCCTAATTTCCAATGTAAATCTACCCTCTTCCAGTTTGAACCCATTACCCCTCATCCTATCACTACAGGCCTTTGTTCTCATTTAGGCCATGTTTAGGTAGAAAAGACAAATATTAAGTCTCTGCCCAAGCTGGTCCCATTTTACAGTCCCCTGGGGTTTGCTTATGTAAGAACAGGCCTGGCTTAGGCTGCAGAAGGCTGCCAGAAATATTAATGGCTCTGTAAGAGAGTAACCCAAAAGGCAGGTTTGCAAGCTGATTCCACAGTATCTGTTACTGGTAGAAGTACAACCCTCTGCTTAACGAACAGCTTTTAAGGTCTGTCAGGTTGCTTGTTTTCTCAGAGGCCCAGTGGCTGGACTGCAGGCTCTAACACAATGGCCTTCTAGAGCCTACTGATTTCATCAATACTAATCAAAATTAATGATTTCATCAGCTCGCAGGAACAACTAAATAATTGGGCACACCTCGGGCTAGCCTGCAGGGCTCCTTTGTGCTTGGTGCATGCTTTCTAACTGGTTCTGTTGAAACCTGAGTGTTGCAGACTGGATCAGAGAACTTAAGTTTGATGCACTGTTTGGAGTGTGTGAGAGCTTGAGTGTAGGTATCAACAGCACAAGTGAGCATCAGGAATGGATGAGGAATTAGAAGGAGCGATATAAGGCTTTACTAGTTATGTATTGAATGCTTTATAGGGCTTTAGCCTGGCTACCTGGCAGCTACGCAGAAAGGTGTAAGGGCAGCTAAAGTGAAATCATTCCCATTTTGGATGCAACCTGTGTTTGGAGCCTAAATATTAGGTCCATCAGGAATGCTTTGGAAGTAAATCAGCATTGCCTCAGCCTTCAGTAACATACTCTTTAGAAAATTCCCTTATTTTTTATGTATTCTGAAGTTCTCTATTAGGTTGCATACACTGGGCAAATATCCCTTAATGGCAGACAGCAGCAATAGAAATGTTTCAGATGTTGCAGTTTAAGGTGTGTTTTCTCTTTCTTCCTAGAGACTCAGTAAATTTTCGTCTCAAATTTTGCTAGCGTAAACAACCAGTTTAAGTGTTTCTGCAAGAATAGCTGAGCTCCTAAATTATTTGGCAGTCCCCACAAGTTTAATTGCCTCCGTTAATGAGCTAAAGGGTAACTACTCTCTTTCCAAGCCTGTAGTAGTCAATGTGAATGTATTGAGTCACCTGTTCCAGGGCACACTGGAATTAACAGCAAGTCTGTGTAACTGCAATTACCTGAGGCATTAAGACATAGCTTTTGCATAGTCTAATACAAAATTTCTCATTGTATGAGGCCAAGACAAACATGCATCTATGAAAGAGGTCTTAAGGAGTAAACATACTGCCTAGTAGTTTGCTTGCATAAAGGGAAGGTCTCCAGCCACATCGGGAGCCTGCTTCCCAGTCTGGTCCACAAGCACTGCTGGCACAGTGCTGCAGTACCATCTTTCTTGCTGTCTTCCCTCTTGCAGGAGTCTCTGGCCAAAATATCCCTTTGCACTGAGCTTCAGAACACCATGTGCCTACTGCTTCTGATGGCTTCTGTTCAGTCACTTTGCTGTGCAAAGGCTAATTCTGCAATTGTTTGACAGTGATTGTACATCAAGGAATGCCTGTTTTGCTTTTGTTTTGTTGGTTGCTTTTTCCCTAAGAGAGCTATTTTCGCTCCAGAATTTATGTGCTTGGTGCAGCATTTGCTGTCTGAGGTTCTTTGAGTTATATGGGAAGTAAGATTTGGTTATTTTAATAATGTTTTTTAGCCAGTTTGGAATATCTAGTAGGTTGAATACCTCCCTTCGGGTTTTTTTTTTTTTGGCATATACAGGAGAAAGATCTGGAAAGCAGTCCTGTCAGTACTAGATGAATTCCTGTGAAAATCCAAGCAAAGACTTAAAGTGCTGGAGCCCAGACCATTTTCCATAAATTAAATGAGAAGTATTGGTTAAGTTAACACAGTGTGTGATAAAGCTGCAACATATCACATCGTTAGACCGCTTTACATAGTGACTGAAACATTTCCAGTTGAAATAAACTTTGTACATCTATTTGAAAGAGTGTCTCAATGCATACTGGCTATTTAATCCTTTAAGCTTTTATGGTCTTTTTTAGAAATGTAGCCAACTTCTTAACACATGTACAATGACTTTTGAGTGTTTGTTTGGGTTTGACACCTTATTTTCATTTGCTAAATATGGAGAATTAAAAATATCTTCCTACTGATTTTTGAGTTTGGGTTTATCCCCCCCTTTTTTTAACATGAAAGTGTGTTTATAAGTGCAAAAGGGATTCCTAGCTAGGCAGTATTGCATAACTTGCTGTTCAGTATAATGGCACTAATGTTGAGCCACCTGACCTCAATGCAGTGTCTGTTCAAAAGAGTATAGGGAATAATGCTGGGAATTAAGTAGCCTAGGTTTTATTCTGATAGCTGAAAAATCTGCATTTCACTTCACTTGAGAGACATTGCCCTAAAATGAGCATGGTATTCAGCAACCTTTATAAAACACTGATGAATTTGGAAAGTACTTACTACATAATAGCAGAGAGACTTTAAGATGACATTTATTGTTAAAAAGAGAAGATTGTTTAATTGCCTAGGTCGTGGTTATGAGCAGTAAAAAACAAGCAAGAGCAGCATTTGAGAGCGTTGCTTTGGATCTCTGGGAACAGCAGCTGAGAAGTCACCAAAGATGTCCATACCATTCTGACCTCCCAGTAAGAACCGCAGGCTGTGCCATGCTGCACTCTAGACTGTGCTGCGGTTGTTATTCAACGTGTACATAAACCTGCAGCAGTAACTCTATATAGTCTGTAGAAGGTGAAGTTTAAATGGAATAAAATGCATATTTTGAAAACAGGAGCTTCTTTCTGCAGATACTATGCCCCACTTGCTGGTTGGTGCTCAGATCAAACTCTTTGCCAGTGTGAAGACTGAGAAATTTCTAATTCTTTTTGTCCTTGCAGGTCAAGCCAGTTACTCACAGCAGGATCACTGTATCAGCACGGTTTCGAAAGCCAGTCCAGGAGCCCTACACTATTTTGTAAGTAGATGTTTCCGTTAGTGAACTGCTATTTCAGAGGTGGTGGTGTCTTAATTGTTTAAAAGGCTCCTTCAAATTATTTTACTTTGCTTTATTTCAGCCTGATTGCTAACGGAGACCTTATTAGCCCAGTAGTGCGCCTCCTCATTCCCAGGAAAACACTGAATCACTGGGATCATATTCTCGAAATGGTTACAGGAAAAGTTACCCTCAGAAGTGGAGCTGTTCACAGGTATCAGGAAGCTGAATATTTGTAAGATACATTTGATATATGTAGATTTGTTTTTAGAAATCCATAGGTAGATAAAATGGATCATTATGGCTTCATGGGAAATTCCACTATAAGAAAATTAATATACATCAGAAAACCACAAAATAAAAATATGTTGACTCCAAGTAACCTTCAGTTTTAATTTCAACTATTTAATTTCAGCTATTTAAAGAAAGAAAAACCTCAATTTGTTTCAATTGTTATTTCATGATTAAATATTTAGTTTGCAGGCATGTAATTATACAATAATAATGCAATATATTTAGCATGAATAATTAAGTTACATGTCAGAATAAAATAAACGAGCATGGTAAAGTCAGTGAAGATGTTTGGAATCTGTAATAATAGATACGATCCATGTAACCTCTTAACCTTGATGGTTCTTTAAATTCATTGGGGCAAACAGTTTCAAGGAAAATGTTATAGATTTGGGGGGTTTTGAAGGCCTTGAAGGTCTGTGCTATGACTGGGATGTGCTTTATACTTGGCCAGCTCATCCTCCTAGTAAGAGCCAAGCTGGTTGTAGCTGGGGGTTTTGCCGGTGCCAGTATCTCAGCTGGTCTGAGTTGTTGAGGTGTCCAAGAAATAGGAGGTGATCTCTTGGGTAGGCAAGTTTCAGTCCCTTGAGGCTTTTATGATGTCAAATAAGATCTCTAAAATAGGATTTGGTAGTTGTTGCAAGTTTTAGAGCAAAGCAATAGATAGGTTTCCATGAGAAACATTGCAGTGTAAGCGGGCTGCCAAGGTGGGTACAGGGAAATTATGGACATTCCAGTGCTGCCCCATGCAGAGCACATTACAGAAATCCAGTCCTCAGGTGGGAAAGGGCCTTTTGTGGAAAATCATTCTTTACAGCTTACGCAATGTCTGAGGCTAGGCTTGCAAAATCTTTCTCAAATCAGTGAAGATAAGGTAGTCTTTCAGTTCTTCTGATTGCTTTCCCAGAGCTGATGCAAATGATAAAAGATTAAGGTAATGCTACCCATTGACTCTTAGCTCTCGTCTAATTTTTCCTCTCAGCTCTGCTTTTCTTTGCTCCTATTATCTGGCTACTTAGCACTTTTACTTGCAGTGAAGTAAAACTACACACTTGTTGCAGCTTTCTGGATCTGATTCTCAGGTACTGAAACTCAGAAGTGAGCAAAGTAACGGCCATTTACAACATACCGATTCTTTCTGCTCTCAATTCTTTAGCTATTTAAAGACCTTTCACATTTTATTCTCATGACTTGGTGTCACTCCTTGGTGAAACTGCATGACGTACATGAAAGCATAAATCATTCTGCACATAGCTAGGATTGCTTTTGAGAAGTTCTCTTCAATGCTCGGTCTTAATCCTTTAAAAACTAAGATAATATACACGATGTTTTTAATTATTTAATGTTTTCCTTTTTCTGGTTTTCTATTAACCCAGTTTTCATTTTCTTTTCCTTAAAATACTAGGAATACATATTAAATACATTAGTAATGTGATCGTTGCTCTTTAATAAGTTACGCATTAATTGCTGGGGTTTACTGAAACTATGTTAGCATTAGGGGAGGTCCTGTAAGACCACTGATGCTGGGAAGATAAAATGTCTCATTAAGGAAAGGTGAGTGCAATTATGAAAACCTACATTACAGATATGGCAGTTTTTCTTTTCCATGTTATTAAAAGATGCACAAAGATGCCAATTCTTACGCAGTTTCACGTGTAGCTTTAAAAAGAAAAAAATATCAATAATCCCCAACAGAATAAGGATGCAAGTAAGAAATAGGAGAGAGGAGAGCATGAGAAAGCAGCTTTTCTGCTTTCCAGATTGTGCAAGGGGATGGGGTACAGCAACCTGATGCACAGGTATCTGGTGCATCAGCAACTGGGAATTTGGGAATATTGGTCCTGCAAGTTGTGTCTTTGCTGTCTCCTTTGTTAGCCTGTATTCTTGCTTTGTTTTGGCTGCCACTTTTTGGCTTGGATTTGGGAGGGAAAATGGAAATCCACTGAAATCCCTCAGGACAAGCCCTAGGTCATCTCCCAGTGACCGGAAGAAGTGACCACAAGGACATCTTTGTTGCATAATACTAGCCAGAGAGAACCCAGCGGGTTTATGAATGGTTGTGGCCAGGTGGGTGGTTAGAAGGCTTCAGAAGTGTCACAAAACTTATGTGATGCTTAAGTCAATAGTTATTTATTTGAAGTTCTGTTTTTTTTTTTTAAATGTGTTTTTAATTTCACTTTCATCTTCAGTGACTGATTATGTTTGATTCACTTATTGTGATTACTGTTTCCAGAGTGAAAAATTCTACTAGAGATTGCCAGTTAACTCATAACATTTTTGGGAGTTACATTAAGCAAACAACTTCTGTGCATTAAATACAGCCTTAAAACACAGCAAAGTGAAAGACTGGGAACAAAAGCCCAGTCATGTTTGTAGGTACCCATGTATACCTGCAGCACCATACAGATGTATAAAGCAGTTCTTAAACTGTGGTACACTGTTTTGCTGCTTTGCCCCCCGAGTTTCCCAAAGCAAAATGTAATCCTGCAAAACACAGCAAGATTAATTCAGAAATAGGCTTCTTGCTGATTTTTAGATTGCTTGGTTTATTTTCATTGCTTGCATGTAACTGATGTTGTCTGTGGGCAGTGAAACATAAATTACTTTTTGAATTGCTGGCATACCTGTGAAATGTTTGCACTAGAAAGTTAATACGAGTAATACAAAGGGGATGCTTCAGAGTTAGCTTACCTCTTCGCAAGGAATCAGCGGTGTGATGAAGATATTAAAAAGCTGCAATTTCACCTTTGAGAACTTCAAGTTTTTGCAGTTAGAAAACCAAAGTACTTCTATATGGCAGGAGGCACCTGGAAAACCAAGATACTGTCATGAGGGGAATATAAGACAGACATGGACACACTGGAGCAAGTGCAGCAAAGGGCTACAAAGATGAAGGGCTTGAAGGTACCTGTCATGTGAGGGGATCTGGGAGAACTGGGACTCTGCAACCTGGGGAAGAGAAGGCTAGAGGGGATCTTGATAATGTGTATAAACACTTGGTGAGAATGAGCGAAGAAGTCGGAGCCAGGCTTCTCTCAGTGGTGTCCAGTGACAGGACAAGAGGCAACAGCACAAACAAATACAGGAAATTACACTTGAACAGAAGAAAATAAAATACCGTAAGGCTCATCACACACTGGAACAGGTTGCCCAGAGAGGTTGTGGAGTCACCATCCTTGCAGTTATTCAAAATACACCTGGACAAAGCCTCGAGCAACATACTCTGGTTGCTCTTGCTCTGCACAGAGTGGTTGAACTAGGCAGTCTCCAGAGATCTTGTCCAGCCTCAGCTATTCTGTGATTCCTGGTTCTACAAGCTGCATCTTTTTTTTCCTGTGTTTATTCAAGGTTGTACCAGCCTGTGTATGAACTTAAGAAGCTTTTTCTCTATTCAACTGAAAATTTTTTGCGATTTATAAGCCAGGGATGTTCTCAAGGCAGGCTCTTGATATTCTCCCTAAAGGGTTCATTATATTGGTGTATATATAATTTTATATCTCCTTACATTTTGTTGAAATGTATCAATAACACACATAGTAGCTCCTGCAGAAGGCCTCTATAAAGGCAGTTAAGATAGCCATTCAACATTCCTCCATTTAAGACTTAAACGGAAAACTGTGGATGTTGAGTTTTGGAATATGCTTCCTAGGAAAGAACAAGGTATCAGGGGAAAGGCATTAAAGGCGTTCTAAGTGCAAAGTAATTGATTTCATTGTAGAAATTATGAGAGCCTTTCATCTGTCACTGCGCTTCATGCTTCATTAGTTTTATATAAAATGTGATTTAGGTCATTAGCTTGCTCTGTCTTTCCTTGTCTTTGTTTTTTATGTAGCGACTGATCATTAAGATATCCACTGTACTTTATGGGTTTCATATTTGGAAAGTCAACCTGCTTTAGTGAGTTGAGATTAACGTAGCTTTCAATGCTCTTAATGCACCTAGCTGAGTGTTAAGGTTTATTACATTAAGCACTTTCGTGTTTTTCAGACTTTATACTTTAGATGGAAAACTTGTTCAGAATGGGTCAGACTTGGAGAACGGGCAAATTTATGTTGCAGTGGGTAGAGAGAAGTTTAAGAAGTTGCCATATGATCTGCTCTTCAGCAAATCTACAGTGAAAAGACCACAGGGGTAAGTTCTATAGGTGTGTGATACTCTTTTCGCACTCTTGTGTGTGCCAGTTTGAATCATAGAATCATAGAATGCCAGGTTGGAAGGGACCTCAAGGATCATCTAGTCCAACCTTAAGTATAGTTTAAGTAAGATGGCCTAGCACCCTGTCAAGATGAGTCTTGAAACTGTCTAACGTAGGGGAATCCACCACTTCCCTCCGGAGACTGTTCCAATGTTTAATTGTTCTCACTGTGAAGAATTTTCTTCTAGACTCCAATTGGAATTTCCCCAGGACCAGCTTGCAGCCACTACCCCTTGTATTTTCCATGTGACTCCTTGTAAAAAGGGAGTCTCCTTCCTCTTGATAGCCACCCTTCAAGTACTGGTACATTGCAATAAGGTCTTCCCTAAGCCTTCTCTTCTCAAGGCTGAACATACCCATTTTTCTCAGCCTTTCTTTTATTTGCCATATGATACGGCAGGGCTTCCAGTCCCCTGATCATCCTCGTGGCCCTTCTCTGGACCCCCTCCCGTCTGTTCACATCTTTTTAGTATAGTGGAGACCAAAACTGAACACAGTACTTGAGGTATGGCCTGAGCAGCGCTGAGTAAATGGGGACAGTGACTTATTTATCTCTGCTGGTGATGCCCCTCTTAATGCAACCCAGCATCCTGCCAGCCTTCTTTGCTGCTGCAGTGCACTGATCACTCATGTTGAGCCTGTTTATTAACAAACTACCACCAGTAAAGTACAAAATCATCATTCCAAGAATGAGGGAGGAAGGAAGGGAAGGAGGGTGGCAGGGAGGGAGGGACAGATGGGTTACTGTGGATGCAAAAATGTAACTACAACTTCTGAGAAAGTTGAGACAACAAAAACAAAAGAGAAAATGGAAATTCAGAAGACTGGTTAACCTCATAAACATGCCATTGATCATGTATCACAAAACTGATGTCAGAGAAAGGATTATTTTGACTTGGCTTAATTTGTTTGTATTTTCCTGGGGTACAAATGTGCACAGCTCAATGAGATTAGGTGCACCAGTCTAGGTCTACTCCTCCTTAGATTAAGTACACCATTCTAGAGCTACTCTTGCTTGATAATATTTTGTGAAATATATATTCCCTTAAGAATGCTTTACGTTTGGGTTTCTTTTTGTAGGCTAGAATTATCATGTATTAGAGTCCTAAACCAGGTGTCTATAAGGGGAAACAGGGGCTTTTAGTATCTTTGGAAAACATTAAAATTGGGAGCCATTTTATTGAAAGAAATGGAAAGAAATGGAAATTTGTCCCACAAATTGGTGTCATTTAGAGAATTTGTCCAATATTCTGCATATAAACCAGAATGTAATTTATGGGTTTTTTTAGTGAGGAACTGTAGACAATGTAAATAACTTGAAAGTATTTTGGGAAACAGCATTTGCAACAAATGAATTTAAGACAGTGAAGAGCTATGTTGACCAATTGATGTAAACAGAGTTTTGCTGAAATTGCTGGAACTTTTCATTAGAATAGTTGGTCACATAGTAATTCACTGAATACTGCTCTGCAAATTTTAGGTATATAAAGGATACATTGCGGAGAAATGTAATGCATTTCTTTGAATAAGTTAATGATTATTAATCATTAGTTTTAAATATAGTTGAGTGATCAGAAATAAGTGTTTCTTAGTAAAAATGTGCAATGAGTAAGACAATTAACTGTTGCCATAGCGGACTAGGTATTATCTGACTTGCTTATAGATACATAGTGTCTATGTAGAGTGTACACAATTCTGAGATAGGATTTATTTCTGCAGTTCCAAAGCCTCTGTACTACCTCCGATTGTGGGATCTCGGAAGTCCAAAGGCAGTGTAAGTATCAAGTGCCATAATAAGTTTGTTATTCTAATTTTGCTTAATCGGGCAGATGGAAAGTCCCCATCCTTTGGGTTTTAATTAAATATGAAGAGGAAAAATCCACAGCTACCTGGTGGCGTGCTTATTAAAGCTTGATGAATCTGTAGCTATTTGCAGCGTCAATTAGACAAAAAGAAATCTGAGAAAATATAACTAAAATAATGGCAGCTTTTTTTTTTATAAAGCCTTCCATAGCAAAGATAACTGCTGCCTTGAGGTCTTGCCCATAAACCTTGTCAACTATCTTTGTGTATTTGATTATTTATTTTTCAAATACAAATTCACAACTTATATACCTAAAGGACAAACACAGAAACTTTTACAAAACATCTTGCAGGAAGCAGTGTTTCTGCATGCTGAGCCTAAATAAGGCCCTAAACCTGTTTCCTATCTGCTGTGTTTTGTCCTAGCTAACCATTAAATACACAGCTTGAGTCTCCACTGCTTTGTATCTTGTACAGCTATTTATATTTGTACAAAATGAGTCCACTGTGGATGTAAAACAATGTCAGATCAGAATATAAGTTATCTATTTGCACTGGTTCTGTACAACTGAAGTTTATTTTACAAAGACAAGACAGCAGAGAGTCAGATTTAACAGTCTGTCATTATAATTGTAGTAGTTGATCATGTCCATTCATTGTTTACAAAATAAAATCCCCTGGAGCCAGTAAACAAAATAAGCAATAACATATACAAGTCTCTGTTCCCTTCTGTTGAAATTTGGTAGAAGATAAAACTTCAGTCAATAACATACTTTCAAGTGGTATTTGTTTTTAAAAAGTGAGCTTTGCCATTCTAGCATTTGTAAAAATAACTCATTTACAGTTTTAATTTCCTGCCTCTTCTATTATTACTTAACATATGTACAGAAAATTATTTGATGCTTACTTTCATTCCATGAGGATTGCAACACACAGTGATAACAAGTGTCAAAACCTAAGGAGGCAGGAATATGTACTACTGGTTTTAAATATCTAATGCAACACTTGGACTGGTATAAATCGTGCAGTTGTTTGCTTCAATTTGATAGCTACACTTTTTTACTATTATTGCTTGGGAGTAACAGTCTCCAGTTTGAATTAGAAGAGACTGAAATATTGCTGTGCCCTCATTTCTCTTTATAGAGTAAGGATGAGTGGTAGATTTGGTGGCACTGGTAAACTGGATGGTAAAGGCTAGATGATATTTAAGTAAGATATTTTAAACAGAACTGATTTCTACTGAATATGTGAAAACTAGAATAATCACATAAAAATATACACAGGATTTTTTAAGGAGATATGGGATTCTGTTCAGGACTTATTTTTCTGGAAGATTTTGATTTTATATAGTGTTACCTTTTAACTTTAGCAGTGAGGTGAAAAGAATTCTCCATGACCATTGCAGAACGAAAGGCCTTTCTGGCCTGACACGAAGACTGTCATTCTCTTCCAGCTGCTTTTGACACTTAGATTAATGCCCATGTCTCGTTTACACAGGAAATGAATTATTCACAAGTTATATATGTTACATCTTTTGACTTCCCGCACATATGCATAGATGAGATATAGCTTCCTGTCATATGCATGCAGGTATAGATTCACCTAGTCATTCTTTTAATCAAATGAAGCATTATTTCCTGATAAAAAATGTTATTTTCTTCTGGGAGTTGTTGAGGAGCATTTAATCAGTCGGATCATGTAGTATGTGGATGAGATAGTTATGGATTTCTGGATAGTTTACGATATCACTTAACTGTACTGACTGTAAATTAATATGCTTCTTTAATACCCGATATCCATCCTTAGTATTAAAAGGTTGAAATTATACTGAAATGAAAAAAAGAAACTTTGTCATTTTCATCAGTGATAATTACATACACTTCTTTCCAGGGAAATGATCGGCAATCTAAATCTACTGCTGGATCCAGTGACCTGGGAGAAAATGGTTCCTCGCCTCAGCTTACGAAAGGGAAAGACAAAAAAAGCCAGAATCCAGAGGGTTCTGCGTCCAGACGACACTTTTCTAACAACCCTACAAAAGTGAAACAGACAGTAAGGGTAACAACTTCCACAGGAGTCCTTCAAGATAATGGTCAGTACTGAGATAAACACTGTTGTAGCATAGTGGTATTTGATCTTCAGTTCAAACAGTGAAATAGTGGAATAATATCCTTGTATAGTTCTTGAATTGTCTGTTTATTCTGATGAACAGAATTTACAAAAATTCTCTCTGCTTGGGAAATGTACCTGTGCCAAGGCCAATTGTGTGAGGTTCAACAAGGCCAAATTCAGGGTCCTGCACTTGGGTCACAACAACCTCATGCAAATGCTACAGATTTGAGGAAGAGTGGCTGGAAAGCTGCCTGGCAGAAAAAGATCTGGGGACGTTGGTTGACAGCCAAGTTGAATATGAGCCAGTGCGTGCCTAGGTGGCCAAGAAGGCCAACAGCATCCTGGCCTGTATCAGAAACAGTGGGGCCAGCAGGAGTAGGAAAGTGATTGACCCCCTGTACTCAGCACTGGTGAGGCTACGCCTCAAATACTGTGTTCAGTTTTTGGGTCCTACAAGAAGGACATTGAGGTGCTGGAGCGTATCCAAAGAAGGGCAACAAAGCTGATGAAGGGTCTAGAGCACAAGTCTTATGAGGAGCAGGTGAGAGAACTAGGGTTATTTAGCCTGGAGAAAAAGAGGCTCAGGGGAGACCTTATCACTCTCTACAACTATCTGAAAGGAGGTTGTAGCAAGGTGGGGGTTAGTCTGTTCAACCAAGTAGCAAGTGATAAACAAGAGGAAATGGCCTCAAGTTGCTCCAGGGGAGGTTTAGGTTGGGTATTAGGAAAAATTTCTTCACCAAAAGGGTACTTAAGCATTGGAACAGGCTGCCCAGGGAAGTAGTTGGGTCACCATCCCTGGAGGTATTTAAAAACACGGTTTAGTGATGGACTTGGCTGTGCTGGGTTAACGATTGGACTCAGTGATCTGAAAGGTCTTTTCCAACCTAGGCAATTTTATGATTCTTTATGTAACTGCTACACTCCTGGCTTCATTTACATACCATAAGAGGCTGTATACAATTTTGTGTACCTTGGAAGTTACAACTAATATGGTCCTATCTTTATGATTTTGATAAAAGCATAACGGAAAACTTACTTTGACTATTTTCCCACTGTTCTGCCCTGCGAAAAAGTGAAGAAAAGGACCTGGTCTGCTCAAAGGTCACCTCACTGTCCCTGAGGATCTCTGGTTAGCTGCTGGTTCTGTGTAACACAATTACTGGATGCTGGGGGAATAACACAAACACAAACTCCAGTGAGCTGATAGCTGCTGAGACTAATCATACAGCAGAGCTGCTGGAGGCACTTTCAGGATTTCTCCCCCACTGTGCTGTGGCAGCAATTTAGAAATTTAGTCATAAACATCCTCTCTGAGAAACTGTTTTTCTTATGGTGTGATATTCCCCCTCCCTCTCATTTGTTTTTAATAGCTAGAAGTTTGTCCCCTCACTACAGATATTACTGCCATGCTGGGTTGGTTATTTGTCCTCATTAGTAATAGTTCCAAAACTCATTAATACAGGTGAATTAATATCTGCCAGGAGAAATAAATTCTACTTGTCGTAGTGTTTGACTTTTCTACTCGCTGCTGTTTAAGTGTTAATAATTAAGTGTGCAATAACAAATTGTGGTCTAAAACTTCAGTATATGTCATCCAACAGCACAGTAGAACTATAACTTGTAAGTTTACTTTGAGTCAGGAGCAGGTTTGTAAATTTGAGTTTTAAAAGATCAATTAAATATAATAATTTGTAATATAATTGTCTTTTCAAGAGTTAGCTTGTTGAATTTCAGGTTTATTTTACTCTTGATTAAAATACCGTTCTATCCTTTTGCTGGGAAGTGGACATAATTTTAGCCAACTCTTTTTCCATCAGTTTTTTTTTCTTCCTGAAGACCAACAATCATAATGAAAGTGAGTGGAAGCGTTTGTCCTTTGTAACTCATGAAATGACTGAATATATTCGTCTCCTTGAAATCACCATGGTGTATCCCCACTTCTTACAGATTGAATGGTGTGTGTTAAGAATATCTGAGGGAGAGACTACCAGAGCTGACCTCTCAGAGGGGACCTTGCATGCTTGGCTTACATTGTTAAAGGCTCAGAATCATTATTTATGACACAGAGAATGCAGGGAAAGGTTTTTACATTTAGGCTGTTGTCCCCCCTGGATATCTTCGATTGTTGCGGTGTTTTCTTTTTTTTCTGAAACAGATGCATTGGCTTCTACTGGGAGATGCTGGTACCAAATTCTTTATACAGAAGTCAAAATCCCTATGTTCTGACCTGGTCTCATGTTCAGAGTACTGAACTGCTCTGGATCTCTACTTGTGACTGGACAGATCTCAGACAGAGCTCTTACATTAAGAACAGCCAAGCCACACAGCTTTTTCTGATAGGTGTAGTGCCATTATGGTGATTTTCTATATGCTATTTTTTCTGGCCTGAGGATTTTTGTAAGTAAAGATTCTACAGATGTTTATTGGAAGCAAATGGACCCCTGTTGCCAAGATGAGAGAAGTTAGTTCTTTGCCTTTGTTGGCCTTGCATTAGGTTATCAGAGGTTTCCGATTGCTTTCTTTTGTTTCTCAGTGGAGGAAAGAGTACTAGAAGCAGTATCAGTTTCTCTGTCCTTTCAGCAGGCAGTGTCTAAGAGACAAATCTTACTTTGGTAGACAGCAAATATGGAGATACTTACTCCTCCATATTTAGTGCTATTGCTGCTCCACCTGCTGACAGAAATGGTTAAAAATCCACTAAATGTATAGAAGAAGTGACTGCTTGCTCCTCACTTCAGCTTTTCTGTGCTTTGTGAGTCTTGCATAACTAGGAGAAGCTGTTCAAAGCTCCCAAGTCTCTGGTTTGAGCTAGAGTGTATGTTGGGAGAAGCTCTCTGTTCTTTCTGTGCTCCTCTATTTATCCTCTACGGATGAAGACCTGCTTGCAGGAGTGGGAACTGGAAGTTTGATATGAGTGCTGTTCTACAAGTCCAAATAGACCTAGCTGGTGATGCAGGCAGTTGCTGGGGGAGATAAGTGCCTAGGTTAAATTCATGGGATGAGAAATCCAGTTCCATGTCATGGATTTCTGGTGGGGTGCAATCACTGCTCTCAGTGGTTATGGAGGTTATGGAGGAGATGCATACTAAGCCAGTGAGAACTGTTTTCAGCCCTGCTTGTATTTTGACAAGAGATGCATCCTTCTTATTGCATTATTCTCGTTCAGCTTAAATGTATGTATTTGCCATACGATGAAAACTCAATGTAATGGGTTTTTTTAAATAATTTGTTTTCTCCTTCCCCTTCTGGTTCCATTTTTTTCTGGTACTTTGCATAAGTATGACTTTTTTTTTTTTTTTCTATTATCTAGAGCAAAATTAGGATGTCCCATTTCCTGCATTTTGCTTTACAAGCCCTCAATAATAGTAGCTAGTACCCTGTATTCACCATTTCACATGAGAAACCATGTGCGGTTGTTCTGAGTCTGTTAGCTCGTAGAGGAACACTTAAAATACTTAAAGGAATGCTTTTTTGCCATCACATTTTTCTTACTCAGTGGTTTATCTTTGTGTGGAAAACATTTGAAGGGTGCATGGAGCACGGAGAGAGATCCCACTTGTCCCTTTTCTTTCCCTTTAGTAATTTTGGCTGGAAATTTGTAAGGAGGTGCTCCAGGTTCCTTAAACCCACAGGGTTTATCTTTGTGTGGAAAACATTTGAAGGGTGCATGGAGCACGGAGAGAGATCCCACTTGTCCCTTTTCTTTCCCTTTAGTAATTTTGGCTGGAAATTTGTAAGGAGGTGCTCCAGGTTCCTTAAACCCACAGAGGTTTCTTTTGGTTTGTTGTGGATTTTTTCCCCTCTCTGGAAGAGGTACACCTGTACTTGCTCCAGTAGTTTTTGTCATAGTAGCCAAGCAATATATCTGAACCTGGTTCTGAAATAGGTGTGTCTCATCGTAAGAGAGGGTGATTCAGCATCTATACCCAGTTTATTTTCTGAATTGTCTTGAGGTCTAACAGGCTGGTAAAGCTACCCAAACATTTGCCAAGAGCTGATGCTCTTGGCAAAACATCCGAGGTGTCTTTTGACCCACTGAGGCAAGTGGTGTGTGTCACCAGTTAAGGGATGCAGAAATGCCCTTCTGGAAGTGGATGACATTTGAGGTGCAGTGCTGGAGAGGAGGTCAGGCAGGACTAAGGAAGAGTGCTAACAGCTATTGTTGCTTCTACAACATTCATACCAAATGATAAGTATTTTCATAATCACCCTGTTAACCCAGCCAAACCTGAAGACTACTCTGAGTGAAGTTTCTATTTGTTTTGTTCTGAAGCACGGTGAATTGGGTAACTCGCCCGTATAGTGGCAAAATCTAAAAATTTATACTGTTTAATCCAGTGATGACTGTATAAGAACTTTTCAATGTGCTGTAGTTGTGAATGTGGCACAAAAATACAGGAAATTATTTCATAGTAAAATAATTCATGTGCTAGAAAAAATTCCATGGGTTCCATTGTTAACTTTAAGCACTAAGATGCACCTGTAAGATTGTTATTGGTACTAACACCACTCAATTACTTTGAATATGAGTGCTTCCATGTACTTGGTATATATTTCCCTAGGATACAATAATGCCTTTCAGAGAGAATGGAAATGTCTAGATTTATAGCTACAATTGTTTAAATTTACCCTTATCTTTGACAATCTCTGGATATAGCCTTTCTTTTCCAATTTTCTTTTAAATTATTGATAGTGATGGTAGTTTTACAGCTGGAACTATTATCGAGCAATATACTAATAGTAGGTTATGTGTTACTCAGTAACTTTTCTAGGTTTATCCATGCAGAGAGATCTTGTATTTGTTTTCTATTGAATCCTTTGAATATAAAAAGGGAGTTAACACATGAAAGTCTATCACTCTATGTTCCTTTTCATTGTGCTTTCCTATATAGATAAACAGCAGGCTTCTCTCTGGAGAGTCAAAAGCACTAGGAAATAAACATCTCCACATGGGATATGAAGGATCCTTAAATTCCTCTTGCACTTTTTTGCCTGTATTTGTCTGCCTGTGAGGGACTGCGTCACCTGCAGGCAAAATCTGAGGAAGGAGGACTGCTCTTCAAAAATCAGAGCAAAGGCCTTTTCACTCTGGTCTGACCCTGTGTGGGAGCTCCACTGTAGTCAGAACTTAGGTAGCTTTAGTGAAGTGTTGCGGTAGTGTTGGGCTGGCAGTTGGACTTCATGATCTTAGAGGTCTTTTCCAACCTTAATGGTTCTATTTCAAAGAAAGTACACTGTACTGACCCCAAAGGGTCATCTTCTAAATCTCCTGAGCATTTTTTTCTGGTCACTCCTCAAGATGGAGTATGCCTGAAGCACAGACCAGACAGGCTGTAGGAGCTGTGAGCAGTTAGTGTGGAGGGCTGAAAATTCCATGTTCTCCTGCCCAGCCAACCCTCTGTGTCAAAGACTGCCCTTGACAGAAAGCCAGTGGGACCATTAAAACTTAGGATTGCAGAGGGCAGCGTTACTGCTGTGTGATTTGTGATCATGTTCGACTGACTGCCAAAGACATTTTATTTTGTGACTTGATAGCCTGTTACGCTATCGAGTTTGTTTCTTTTTTTCTCGTTAGCTGAATATTTTTCACCTTTGATAATATCTGTTGAGTTAAATATAGCACAAAGCTTGATAAAGTATTTCCACCAAATTATCTGTCTGCAGGTCGGAGGTGGAAGTTCTTATCTAGTTGATGTACTTTTTGGAGCAGAGGTAGTCAGCAGAGTAGTCCTCTTCAAAAGCTTTCCCTAGAGAGCCTCACCAGTGGAATCAGCTTCATGAGCACACTGACTACAACTCTGTCAGTGAGGGAGCCGAGAAACAAGTAGATGTGTTGAAGTAAACAAAGCCTAAAACATTCTGCCTTCCTCAGCATTGGCATTGTTTTTATGGTGCATCACAGAAGAGTCACCTGGTTCAGTTTTGACCTGTGCAGTCCTTTCCCTACCAGAAAAGAGCTCGCAGTGAGGAAGCATCCCTGCCATGTTTCCTTGCTAACAAAAGAAACAAACTATTTTGCCTCTTTTAAGCAGGCCAGGTTGTGGCTGGCTTCTCTACCTGCTGCTTTTGACATACTAAGGTGACCTTTATCATACCGATGAAGCAGGAAAGAAAGAAATGTTAGAAATATGTGAACATTGAGTATATTTGCATACCCAGACCTAATGTATCTGTATCCTACAA
Source organism: Eurystomus gularis (assembly GCA_013400335.1). Taxonomy (NCBI): domain Eukaryota; kingdom Metazoa; phylum Chordata; class Aves; order Coraciiformes; family Coraciidae; genus Eurystomus; species Eurystomus gularis. The sequence goes on along the minus strand of VZZY01008852.1, from coordinate 341,262 downwards.
CTTTCTCTTCAAGGCTCAGTAAGCTGCTTGGGTTTAACTCCATCCCTTTTCCCATGCAGTATATCTGAATGTACTTACCACCTTCTTGAAATAAGAAGAATGTATGAGCGTCATCATTTTCAGTGTGCCTTAGAAAAGATTCACCAGGCAGCTCATCTGGTTCTGTTTCCAGCTTTCCATATGTCAAGCAACAGTGTTGTCATTGTTTTTGTCTGGGTGTTCCCAAACATAGCTGCCACTGATGCTGAATTTCAGCCTACAGTTATAAACTTCATTTCTGCACTTTGCAGAAATCAGTATCCTGAGTGGGCAGGTCTTCAAGCAAATCTGTAAGCTAAGCCCACTTCTTGTACTGCATGTCTTGCAGTGGCCATGGTCCTGCTGCAGGGAAAGCTTTCTCACCCAAGCCAGGCTGTCTTTGACAACATTTGTTCTGATTAACCCCATGGAGCGCTCCTAGTGAAGAAGATGATCTGCAGGAGACATCCCAACTCCATTTCTACTTGTCTATTTTTATCCCTAGGGGACATCTTATAGGTAGTCACTGCTGTCTGCTATGCTTTCCATGTTGTTGAGGTGGTGCATAAGGGAGAAGCTTACTTCTTGCTGATGACTGAACCAGGTGGTTTTTTTGGAGCCTTTCAGATTCTCTTGTTATTCTAAGTTTCAATCAGCATGAAGGGGGCAATAGGCAGAGAGCATTTAACTTATTTCTAAGAAAATAAACCTATTTCTGAAGAAATGACTATATTTTTTTCCTCGTTAGAATTGTTTGAATGTATCAAGAAGGCAAGGAAAAATAATAAATAAAAGTGCAGAATAAAAGGGTGCTCAGTGGTGTTGCAAGATTTATTGATGAAGAATTCATTGTACGTTCATAGTTTGCAAAAACAAATTGAAGTTTTTATACAGAAAGCTATGTGACCATCTAGATGATGTGATATCAAGTCAATATTGGTAAAGCAAAAGCAATGCATAGCGGTAGGTAAATGGTGAACTGAAATCCTTTACTGGGTGCTACTTCGGTGATAAAAGTTTAAAACAACGTTGATGAAGCTGGGTTTGTGAAAATCTTTTCTGACACTACAGCAGAGGTCATTAAAAAGTACTAAAATGTGGTGATATGTAGAGATAAAGAACAGTGAATATCCCATGGTATATAAAATCAATGGTTTGAGTTCATCTGTGATTCTTTGAAATTGCATCTCAGAAAGGGGCATTATAGATCTAGGAAAACCTCATGGAAAGAAAAAAAGGTGGTTAGGGATCTGAAAAAATGCACGTGAAACAAAAGAACCTGGGATTTTTTTGTTGCCTCAGAAAGTAAGTATTTTTATTTAAAAATACTATGTTGGATAAGAATAATACCCAGCATTATGATAGATATTCCTAACAAACTGTATATGCAATATAAAAATTCACATATCAGGTCCTAAACCCATTGCTAATTAGGAGTGTTTCAAATCAAAGCATAGGTTAGCCATTGTCAGAGTACTGTTTTCTTTTTGTTGTTGTTTTCTTTTTTTTTTTATTTTCTCTTTGGGTTTTTTTTTTTTTCTCCTAAAGAATCCTGTACTGGCATTGTCAGACACAGAGTACTGGTGTGGGTGAACCACAGATGTGATCTGCTACAACAATTTCTACAGTGCTACATTCTATTTCTTAGAAAACCAGACCTTTCTTTTAAAAAGTTGTCAGTTGAGGCTTAAAACTGACTAAAACCACGTAGTGGTTAGAGCATTCATTTTTATTTTTTCACGAAGAGCGTGACAGTTTGCACATGGCACAGATGGGAATGAATTGTCTTTTCTTCCTTTTCCCTCCATCCTTCTAGCTCTCTGAAATGAGGTAAAATCATTATAAATTACTTTAAGGAGTTCTAGCAATAAATTAGGGTGACTGACATGAAGTGTACCGTGCATTTAGTAATGAAGAATACTGGTAATCCAATAGGCTTCTTAAGGCAAATTAGAGATATGAAGTAGAAAATACTCTTTTTCTTGCACTCTTGATTTGTTTCAGGTCAATAATTTAAAGAGCGTTGGTCTCTAATTTCTGCTGCTAGAGTCTAAATATGCTGCTGTCTCAGTATATTACTGAGTATAAGTTTTAAATATTTTGGCTATTCTGGGCACAAATGCCATTTGTATTTATATTCATTTGTATCATATTCATTATATTCATTTGTATCATAGCACACATAACCTTCTACATTTCCAAATAAGTTGAGTCCATTTCTTCTCCAAGTGTATCTAAAGAGATGGATGATACTGTGATGTGAGTCAGTGCATCAAGATCTCTGTTCCTCGGTTTGTCTCACTTTATTTGGTTTATGTTTTGATTTAATCCCTGGTTCCCACAGCATGGTTTTCTTTTGTTTTCTCATGGCTCAGATAAAGGTTTTGTAACTATTGTCAGGTTTGAATTTGGGGATCTCAGTGGTAAAGGGCGCTTCACATGAAAGGTTCTTCCAAGAAGAGATGTGGGATTCTGCAGGAGATGACATGGGGTCTGAAGTCAAGATAAACCACTATCAAAATAGCCACATTTCAGAGTGTGCATAAGCATGTATTTATATTTTTTTTTTCACCAAGTCACGCTAACACGCATGCTTGGCTTTTTTAAGCATACAGTCTAGGCTTCATTTATTCTGCTGAGACTCTGGCACCTGATTGCTTAGAAGTAAAAGAGCGTGTTCCTCAAGAGACCAAATGCATCAGTCACATACTCACTTAACTGTGTCTCTGTTAGGTTCACTCATGTGCTTAAATTTAAGCATGGACATGCGGCTTTGGAAGTTCAAGGCTTTACATGTATTTATGCTGAAGAAGGAGCTATTATGCTAAACCTAAAATATATAAATCACCACACAAATCATTGGGAAAATATACAATTTTGTTCACTGCTGTTATTTAATATTTAATGGCAGTTTTCACACACACGGTGTTCTCAGTATCATCATTAAATGATATGAATAACACAGTTCATATTCCATGTGACACAATCCATAGTCTCTGTTGCAAGACTAGAGCTAAAAGCTAATGATAAAACCTCAGAGAAGTATGTAATTCCTAACTGTATCAACTACTAGTGGCTGATATGTCTTTCACAGAGCCGTATTCCAGACCAAAAATTTATTCAGCATATATGTGATCATATGAGAGTACCTGCATTACTATATTAAGTGAAAGAATCAATTAATGTCAGTGATCTTGATAAAATAGATTCTAAAAATAATATATAAGCCGAGCCATATAAAAGCCTCTGATCTGTACAATGGTCAAGTGTAAACCTGTGCCCATTGCACCTTTGTGTTTTATCCTCTTCTTCGTTTACCAAGCAATGTTGTGGAGGATGCTTCTGTCCATCACAAACGGCACAGTTTAAAATACAAAATGTACACACAGCTCAAATGAAACAGCTGCAGAAATATTTGAAGTTCCTCTCCTTTTAACAGGGTGATGTGAGTGTTCCATTAGTTCAGTAGAAAATTTATTGCATTTATTTTTTTTTTTTGATGGAAATAACTTTTAACAGACTTTTGGTTAAAACATTGGCATTTAAATAGTTCTTAGCTAATGTCTGGCTGAATCAGACTTAATGGAGAGGATTGGATTAGTCCAGAGCCAGGATCCTGCTTTTTGTGGAAACAGGGTAAACTTATAGTGTGCTTTATTACTTGTAGCATACTTCTGTAATTAAAGTAGGGAAGGTAACCCAGGTAGTATAGGTCAATTTACTTAGTGGGACTATCAGTACTTTCTAAGTACAGCAAAATTGTCAGGTGACCCCAAGTTTGTGACAGATGCAGTTGTACCTGCAGTTTCCACCGTTTCCTCCTTGCTACGATTATGGGAGAAAGTTTTATGGGTCTGGGAAACTTTGTTGCTGTTTAATGCGTCCTATGGCACCCGTGGTAGCTGTGGCAAGCTTATTCTAACAACTCTTTCACTGCCTATCAGTCTGGTCTCCCTGCACCCTCTCCACCTACTTTGCTGTGCTCCCTTCCTCTCCCATCCTTCCTTACCTCTCATTATTCTTGCCTCTGCTCTTTACGCTACTTTCTCTTCCAGTTATTCTCTGATGCTTTTTCTTGGGTCCACGTGGCACTCCATTCATTTTGTCTGACTTCATCTGTTTTTGTTCCATGCTCTTTGTTGGCCTTTCCCCATGTAATCCTCTCTGTCTGGCACTGATTCACCAGGATCTGGAGGTCTAGCTTCATCCCCTGTTTCTGTCTTAGTTTTTCTGTTCGACTTTGAGCAACTGCTTGAGCCTAGATACATTCTGCAGTCAGTGAAGCATCTACATCAAGAGGAATGTGTATAATAGGGGGCAGTTCAGCCCTCCTAAGCTGTTCCCACCTCTCTGAAACTTCCTCCATGTGGCTGAAGGATATGTCAGAGAGCAGCCATGGAGACACTTGGTTTACCAAGGCTCTTGTGGAGTCGCTGCATAGGGTCAGAGGTGGTGAACAGGAAGACAAAAGCTCTCCTTGCTTCCTCCTCCATCTGGTTGTAACAAGCCTTTTCCTTTGATCAGCTGGGGAGCAGAGAGGACATGACTGTTTTCTCCTCCTTTTGTAGTCAGCCACGTGTGGCTTTATCACGGATGGTGACACGTGCTGTGGTTTTGAAGAGCAGACTTGTCACGAGGCTGCATCAGCTGTATAACAGGCACCTCTATAAAGGAACTTCATAGCTTGAAAAGTTTTCTTTCAATTTCACTCAAGTCATAATTCATAGCTTTGTGGCTTTCTTTTGGAGTGCTTTATAGCTCCCAGTCGTTATGTGAGTGTGAAATATAACATTTCTCTGACTAATACGAAGTTATTCTCTTGAATGTATCTATTAAATGTATGTCCTTATGCTCTTTAAAGGTCTTGTATGTACTTCTGATGGTTGATTTATGGCCTATGAGGTTTTAAAGCAGAAGTAGTTTTCTGTGCAATTGTAGTGTAGTTTGTATTAAAGTAATGGAAGGGTGGCGAGAACTCAGCAGAGCAAAGAATATTGGGGTTTTGCATTTTAAGTATTCCTTACAAGTTAATGTGAATGCTGTGCTACAGCTGTGGAATAAGAATCTTTAATTAGTTAAAAGGAAAGAAAACCAGCAGGCAAACCCTGGTCAAATTTTGTTAAAAACTAAAGAACCATTGTTTAATTTTTAACAAAAAAAGCTTCATTTATGTTAATATTTAAAGATACTGAGCCTCTGGGTTTCGGAATACAAATAAGTGACCATGCCTTACACTGGCACCCAGATGTGCTGTGTGCACATTTGTGCTCACCCTGTGCTTACAGGCTTTCTTTACATGTATGTTGAGGACCCATCGTGCTCTGCTTTGGGTGTGAGAGGAGCTTGTACTGCTGGGACAGTATGTTAGGATCCAGAGGGCAGCTGAAGGGTACATGTCCTTTTCTAAGGGTGCTGTTCTTCTTCACCTATGGTTTTCAGTTCTTCATATACTGAAGAGCTGCATTAACATCTGGTCCAACTTGACAGGGCACAATGTAGGCTGTTGCTCAGTGTATTAGTGCCTACCTGTCCATAAGATCTCTCCCTCACTCTGTCCTGGTTTGTCACCTTGTCTTTGGGTGAGATGTTTTCCTGCACAGGTTGTGGGCTGAAGTGGACAATGCAAGTGCCATAAAAGCTTGTAGTGGGAGTGTTTTATTCTGTATTAAGGCCCTTTTGTTTCACCTGTAGATAACTATATGAGATGCAGCTTCCTTCTTAGGCAGGCAATTAGCACCATATAGTTGATTAGCTGTAGTATTTCTGCTAGAAAAGATTTTGAATCTAGCAGATTCATTTGCAGTTTGCATGTGCCTTTTGAAGACTGCTTCAAATACATGTTTGAGGAACAGAAATTGAGAGGGAAGTGTGCAAGTGGTGCTTTTGTTCCCTCCCAACCTCTGGTCAGAAATGTCCAGCTGTAAGCTCTGCCCTTGTGGTGTGAAGAGGAAAAGTAAGAGCAGGCACAAGCACACCAGACTTCTCAGCACATCCGTTGTCCGTCTGCATTGCTTATTGTCAGCCAAAGTGTTGCTTAGGCTAATAGCATCCAAACTCTACACAGAAAAAACTAAAAGAGGATTATTTGCAAAGACTTCAGCTGTAGTGTAGTTGGCCTCACTTTGTCCATTCAGAAGACATGAACAGAAGTCCAGAAAAGGCTGTTCATTTGGAGAGTCTGTTTCAATCTGTTTCCCCATGGCAACAAGAAAGATACAGCAAATCCTAAAGGTTTCTTGACTGTGGTACACTTTCAGATCCCTGCTGCTCCTGGAAGCTTGTTGAGGGCAAGATGCATCTTGCCTACCCCCTACCATGTGAGAGTTAGAGGATTAATTCAAGCTGGGCTTCCAGGCTCCAGCCATCGAGGAGAGACAAATGTGTCTGGCGAGGCCTATTCTCTCAGTTGACAGTGAAATTAGAAATCTAGCTCGGACTAGATGCTGAAGTATTGGATGTATCATGTATGTAATTCCTGCCTTCAATTATGACATTTTCAGTTTTGTTTTAGAGTGAGGAGTCTTACTCTGAAAGGGAGATGTATTTTTAGTGGAGAGCTAGAGACCAGCTCCAGGAGCACAGTGATAATGATTGCTCCCAAGTACTGTTTTAATCAGTATAGCTTCGTACTCTGAAGGCTCATTGCAGTTCCTCAGTTGGCTTTCAGGTTTATTTAAAAAATTCCTTCAAATTCAAAGGCTTTGGATTGGGTAAGGGAAGCACTTACCACCATCTTACAATTCTTATTTTATTTTTTTGTGATGGACAGTAAAAAAGACTATTTTAATTGGCTGCATTTGGCTCTCACTGATGTGGGATTAATTTATTTTAATCTGAAACCAAGAAGCTGCACCGTGAGTTTACACATGCACATCTTGGGGCATATGGAAGTAGATAAAAAGAAAATTTTCATAGTTGAAAACGTATCCCATGTTCTTTGCTGTCCTTTTCCCTGCTAATTTTCTCTCTTTTGAGTGCCAGACTGTTTGAAAGTAATTGTTTCCTGGGATTTAACATCTGAAGAATTATACTTATAATGTATTTAAAGCTTAACCTAATCTTCCAACAGAGTTTAGTTGGGCTAGCCATGTATTTACTCAGATGGTTTTTTAATACACTGTGAATTTCACCAGCATGCCATTCATATTACATGTCATAATCCTCTCAAATCAAGACGATTAAAGAATTTCTTCGTATTGAAAGCTCTTTGTGCAAGATTTAAATTCACCACTTCTTAGAGAAAATCCAGTAGACGAGCTGGTGCTTTAGTTTTTGTAACCTAGAAGGCACACTATTAATGTTATGATTGGACTCTCATTGCACTGGTAGAAATCTAAATTATATTGTGTATTTTATATGTAACAGTAATTGCAACTGGAAATAGGAGGTTTAGAGCTCCGGCTAGTGCAGCTGGTTCAGCAGAGTTTGGGCTTACGAAAGTGGCACCAAAGGTACATTTAATTATCAGCATCTTGGCTTAATGTTTAAAGAAAGAAAATAAACAAACCTACGTATGTTCTGGTTTGCACCACATTCTGTAAAGAGTGTACTGTAAGAAGTTGAACAGGAAAGCAGCAAATTCAGAAGCGTAGTAGAAAATTCTTGGAAGGGAGCACCCTCACTTTACAGCCTACCCCATTCAAATGCAGTAGTTTAATTGTGGTCGAACAGCTTGCAAAGGAACCCCCACTCAAACTATAGAACAAGCTCTAGAGTTAATAGAATGGGAAGTTTGAGTTCTCCGTATGATTTGGAAAAGTACTATACTGGAGGTGGGCTGAGCCACTTCACAGTTTTTCAGATCTAGTTTTGAGTGAGGTCTTAGAAGTTAGCAATCCTTTCAAGTTCCTGGTTTTGTTATCGACTAAAAGAAGGAAACTAAAAGTTAACCCTTAATTAAAGGGAAAGCTGCACAGAGCATTGGGTAAGGCAACTGCCCCTGCTATCTTGCTCTGAACTGCTTCCAAGAAAATTATGGACTTGCCAAATAGTATAAACCTGGACTGTTGAATATCAGCTCTGCATTGTGAGCTAAAACTGTTGTTGTCCTTGTTTTCCTGCTGGCAGCTTTTAGGATTAAAAATCTCTCTTCAGTTAAAACATGGACCGTATCACTGCTGTGTGGTCAAAGCAGACAAAAACTGCGCTGAAAAGAGATCATCTTGTTTCTTATTTGCAGAGATTCTACAGGATCTATAGGTTTATTCCTCACATAATAGGAGATAAAATCACAATCTATAGCAAGAAATGAGAACCTGTGTTGCTGTTAGTCTGTACCGTTACCGTGCTGAGCCATGGTAGCCAGAATATACTAATGCTAGTGGGGGGCTAAGATGATGGCAAACCTTGCAGCCTTTGTTGTGGAGCACGTGGTGAGTTTCTTTGGGTTTGCTTTTAGTAAAATGAATACATTGCAAAACATAAAACGAGCAAAACTTGGCAGCAGGAACTCACTGCAGAGTGTAGTGTAGGTGGACTGATAACTCAATCTGGAATGACCACACCAGGACAGATATTTCAGGGCTTTTGCATTTGCTTTGTGACACTTCAGCCCTTAGGAGCCAGCAGTACCCAAGAGAAGGCTGAGTTTTGGAACAGGAATGGAATGGAAAAATATGTGCCTGAACAGGAGCTGCTTTATTAATTTCAAAATGCAAATGGTCTTAATGATCTTTCATTTTTAAAAATGAATAAATTAGATGCTTGGAAAGATGGAGAATAAATGAGGTGAATGACCAAAGTAGGAAGAAAGAAGAAAAAAAGCTCATAACACGTGGTCCTTCATTTTTCTAGCTGTTAATGTAGAAAGATGACTGAGCTATTGCAGCTGGCTGAGGCAGCTTTTCCTTTGCTCTAGCATTGCCACGTTTCCTATCAGTGAAGGGGACTGCTGCATGCAAGGTCAGCCTCTAGAAGCACCTTTTGCCATTTCTGTTGAGGTAGTCAGATGTCCACAATCTATAATGGCATGAAATCTTATTAGAAATCAAATATTTTCTGAAGAGAGCAACTAATTGCTCAGAAGCTTGAGGCTGCAATAGTATTAGGTGAAGAAAAAGATGTATTTTTTCGTATTCCCAACAGTTTCATGTGTATATTGCTACCAGTTTCTTCTTAATTCCATTACTTTTTGATGACAGAAGTCCCAGGCACGCACACACATGCAAACCTGTCACCAAGGCAGTGGCTTTTTGTTGGAAATGGGCCTTGTACAACATTGATACTTTGAAATTAAAAAGCAAGCAAACAAAAACAGAAAAGAAAATTATCTTGTAGACAGCCATAAATGCACTTATCCTCCCTATTCCTCATGGTAATCTATTCAATTTAATGAGCCACAGATTTTTTATATTTTGTTTTTAATTTGACTTAACATTTTTATGAGGCAGCCTCTGTGGTAAGCCACATTAATTTTTTTTTATAGTTACATTAACTTCCTTGCTTACATACAGAGCTTGCAGTTAGTAAATGCCTCTGATTTCCATAAAATATTCAGGGCAGGCTATTATTACAATTTTTTTAATCCCTACTGCTAAACTTCAATCAGCGTAAAATTTGAAATGCATTAATGACTGTATAATATTGTAATTCGTGCTGCTATAAATGTTTTACAGCTAATGCTGGTTAGGAAAGGAGCTTATATAAAAGCCATTTATTGATTTGCTTAATTATTTGAAATATATAGATTTGTTATGAGATAGTTCAATGTATAACATAATTACTATTTAATAAAGCCATATAGTTTTCTTGTTTATCAAAGTGTACAAAAGGATTCCAGCTGAAATGCTGAACGGCATCAGACAGACAACGATCTTTGCACGCAAGCCAGAGTTTGCTCAGTTCCACACACACCAATTCTTTGCTGCCTTCTGTGTGTACTGACCTGAGTGACTGCACAATGCGCTGAACGTCTGTGTATGGAGACAACCGGTAACAAGTGCCAAGGGAGATGTTGTTAGTCAAAATGGTTTTGGGTATTTATAATTGCTGATAATTAATCTGTTCTGTACCTATAAGGAGGTTAGCCACAAGTATAAAATGGCTAAAATCCTCTCCTGAATGGTCAGTGGACTCGCTTTCATCTAAATGGATTCTCAGGGGCTGCAAAGCCAGCACAGCTGGCATGGGTGAGGGACAGGACAGAGCAGGTAACTCTGAAGATGAAGATCCGTGTTTATAAAGAGACGTTATGCAAGAAGCATAATTTACAGCAGTCTTAACATTGTCTCAAATTGTATTGGTTTTATCTGTCCATTTGCAACAAAGTCATGGAGGTGAAGAAGTACTGCAGGAACACAGTACCATCTTTTCTTCTCTTTGGTGAAACCAGCTGAGAACCAAGCCGCTTACTTTACGAAATAGACCTTGGCCAAGTACAAAATCAGAAGCGCCACACTCTATTTGTCAGTCACCATCCTTTCTAAGGGTCTGATCCAAAGCTGACCACTCTGCCTTTCTCCTACCCATGCCCTCTGGACCTGATTTCTAAAGAGCTAAGCCTCCTGAGAACATCCTCCCTCATGTAATTTCATCACCTTTTTCTGCTGAAAATGTTCTCTTGTTCTTCCTGTTTGTGTGACTCTGTTGCTGCTAGCTCTGGAGATTAGCCATGAAGTAGGTGCACCTGTGTCATTTGGCTTTGTTTAGGGCAAGTTGAGTTGGTTTACTGCTTTTTTCAGACACTAGCAACCTCTCTTCAGTTGAGCTATTATCAGACTCCAAGCATTCCCTTTCCTGGTAACCCTCACAAGGCTTTAGAGAATTCAGAGCTTGAAGCAGTCTGCATCCTCTTGAGATTTCATCAGTCTTTCTCTCTGTGGGACTATGGAGCTGGAGAAAAGGTGAGGTAGAGGATAACTCTTGAAGAAGCTCCTTAGGAAAGCATTTGCTGTTGTAGTTTTCATTCATCCCTTCAGCCTGAAGCCAAAAAATGCAGTAAGAATTCTTTCCCCAGACTGTACCACTATCCAGAGTCTTACTAAATATTTTTTGTTGTAGGAATAAATAAGACATCAAGAAAAATACTTGCCTGACAACAATGAGCAGGTTTTCATTGTTGCTTTTTGCTGCACCTCTGTCATAAATGAGTATGTGTAGGAGCATCTGAACATAGAAATTCAATTGCAGATAGGTACTAGTACAAAGATGTTTTTCTTCCCAGGCTTTCCTGAAGGAAGATTCCTTTAAGAAGCTTAAATTAGCATGGGTACCTGCTGGCTTCTTCTTTCTTCCCCTCTCATTCTTTCAAGCTTCTGCTCTTCCGCTGCACGTAACCTTTCCTACTAGTGTGCAGGACCCAATTTCTTCCCTTAATTTCCACCTGTGTTTCCTCATCTTTCTATTTGCTCACGTACAGTTCCTCATTCCACACATTCCTTCTAACATTACTGTGCCCTCCTCATCTCCCTCTGTGTCCGTATCCTTCAGCCTCTGCATATTGTCTCTCTCCAGTTGGCTGCTCTTCTTGAATGACTTCTCCGTCTTGTGATCTTCTGCAGATTCTTCTTTCCCCTGCTTGCCTGGATTACTGAACATGACCCTGCTCTAAAATAACCAGAAATAATAGGAGATGTTTGTTTAGGTTACCTCACTTCTCTCTGTATAGGGTATAAAAAATAGTGGTGATTCTTAGCTCAAGACAGTCTGTTTTCATACAGTGACTGGCAAAACCTGAAAAATTCCCGTCTCTGGTTGTCTGGACACCATGGAAAAATATCCTCACAGAAGATCAGGAGATTCTCAGTAATATTATGCTTGGCCTGTTGACAGAAGCAGCACTTACTGTGGCATGGAGAACCAAGAACCTAACTGAAATAAATCTTCTGATTTGTCAGCAAAGCTGTAGGGAGACATTTTGGAGCTCAGAGTGCCCTTGAATCCTTTGCTGCCACTGTATTCTACTCAGCTTGGAGCAAATGCATAGAGTATGCCACAGCTTGACTGGAAGGCTTGGATCTACCTTCTTTTGTTATCCCCTTTTAGAACTCTTCTGCCCCAACAGTGCCATGACCCCAACTGTGGCGAGTTCTCAAGTAGTTTGAGGCAGAGAAAGCCAGAACTAGCTCTTGTATGAGGAACATGTTTAATCTACAATATTTTATGAACCATTTTGGGAAGGCGTAAATGTTCCATCTAATGGAAGTTCTGGGAATTCTCTTTTCATTAAGATACACTACTTATTTCTAACTTCAGTAGAGATTGCAATATAAGCCCATAACAATATAGAAAGAAGACTTGCAAAAATGTGTTTTCCCTGTAATTTATAGCATTTTCTAAAATGCCTTCTTGTTTTTCCTCCCATAGAGATGTGTCTAGAAGCTAACTAACGATTCAGAGACAGAGATGTGAAGTATTGCATCAATAAGAATTTTGGTACTCTTTTCTTCTAAACCAAAAAGCATTTCTGAAATATTACCTATAAAATATTCAGCAAAATTACTCAGCCTAACACATTTGCTTGGGAGGTGCTGAGTAACTCACAGCACTGATAATGGTGATTAATGTGGTCTGCAAATGCCTGCTGACAAGATCTTGACCCAGAATCACATAAACAAGTAATGTGTTGGCCTTTCACTCAGCTGCCCTCCTCCAGACATTTGTAAGTTCACATGCCAAAAGTGTAAATACCTCTGGCTGAAGTCGAATAGCAACACTAATAATGTTTACATTTTAAGCTGTTTTCTTAATGCTCCATTTAATCAAGTTAATATTTTGTAAATTATTTTACAATTTCTATGTTTCTTTTCACTTCTCATACCAAAAGCCAAGAGTGCATGTCTTAGCGTAAGACTAATTTCATTCCTTAATGAAAAATTTAATTTCATTCTGTAATAAAAAATTCTGTGGAATTTTTTTCTTTGTTGAAGTGTTACAACTTTTTTAGTTTGTGTCATTTTTTTTCTTCACCTGTTTTGACACGTTTCAGACCTAGGTGTTTTTCTTCCTTCTCTGACTGTTAGTGGCACATGTTTTGGACATTTGTCTTTCATATTCTCATATTTGTGCAGAGGTAAATAATTCATTTCCCTTCTGTTGTTAATTTTCTTATTTCCTTAAATAATTTTTTCTTTGCCTTTTCTGCCAACAAATCTTTTCTGCCATCCTTTCAGAAACCAACTAATGATCTTTTTGTGTTGTATGCATTTGAAATATGCTATTCTTTAACTACCTGTTTTCTTCAAAGAATATAGCCGTTCCAAAAATAGGATATTTTCCCATTTTTTCTGAAAACTCTGTCCCTGAAATTTTTTTGGTGACTTCTGTGGTTGCTCTTCTTTCCCATTGAACCCCCAAGTACTTTTGGCATCTTCCACTCTGTGGAAAACAGGAATGCTATTTCATTTTAGAGTGCTTTCTGTGCAAGCCAATGAACACTGGTATTCTTGAGAGATGCTGGAAGGTTGTGCAGTGCTCTTTTCAACTAATCTCTTTTCATTTATTACCAGCTTTCTGGGCAGACACCTGTTAGAAAGTCCCTGGAGGAAACCCCATGGGGATTTCAGTTTTTACTCACTGAAATCCCCCTGTTACTAGCTTTTTGGGTATGCTGTTTTGAATGGTAAAGTTAGTTGCATGACCTGGGTAGAAACTTCTTCCTTCTCCCTCTCTCCCTCCTGGTTTCATCATTAAGGTTTTTGAAAATACTGCATGCCTGCCTTTGTCCTGGATTATTCAGCATAGCCCCGAGGCTGATCTACTCTTCTACAGAAAGATGCTTTAAAATTGAGAATCCTCAACTCTTGAGATGAATTTTGTGTATTTGGCTTCCGGGGCCAACACATATTCATCTCCCTTGTACTTCTTTTGCCCAGCGGTAGAAAAACCTAATGAGAATTACCTCTGCACCAAAATCCTTTTATCTCTAGAGGCTAGACAATCTCCATTTTGGTTAAAAGACTTGGGGATCTTGAAGGCAATGGTGTTATTACAGAGTCAAAATGGAATGATGGTGATATTAAATGCAGTTCTCTCAGACACTGATTTGACTTTTTATAGTCCGGTGAGCCAGGGAATCTAGAACAAGGTCATTTTCTTAGGTGCCTAAGGGAAGGCCTTGAATTAGGAGAGTCATCATGGTGGCTTTCAAGGAACATATTACATTTTCCTCTCAGAATATGGTGGCAATCTATATCTCAATCAAGTGTCTATGATGAGAGGCAACAGTGAAATCAGGTAAGAGAAGTGCAGCCTGCTCTAGTGGGACGTGTTCCTGCCCACGGCAGAGGGGTTGAAACTCGGTGATCTCTAAGGTTCCTTCCAACCCAAACCATTCTATGATTCTGTCTCTTAGGGAGCTCAGAAAACTAGGACATGTCAAGTGCATTGATTATTTGAAAAAGTACAAGTGGTACCTATTCAGATGCATATTGTTGCTAATTACAACAGCTCCATGTTTTTATTGCTGAAGTTTCAAAAAAAACCTGTGTCAGCAAAGGGAGTCTATGATGAGATAGGTACACAGAAATTGTCCAAGATTTGGCATACTTCCAGAAAATGCCCTTGTTTGGTTTCAATGAAACAGATGTATTATATTTAGTAATCCACAAAAAAAAAAGGAAAGTAAGAAAAGAAAATTATTATTTCCATGCTAAGTATGAAGATAGGACCTTTTTCAAGATGTGTGAGATGTTAAGGATAAAATCCAACCAATGATGCTAAGAACCCTGTGGTATTTTCAACACCAGTACTTTCAGAGGATGAGTAGTGTAGATCTTTTGGTGGGATGGGGAGGTTCCAGCAGGACTGATGCTCAGGTATTCAAGCTGCTATGTCCATCAGAAAATCTCTCTCCTAAGATGCAGCCAGCAGTACCCCTCTGGAATATCATTGTGATGTTCCATCCATAGACTTCACTATTTCTCCCTCGTCATTTCAGACTGTGAGAATGGCTTTCATTTCTGGTGCTTGGGTCAGTGGCCTGTCAGCAGACATCTAAGGCCATACGAATGAGCTGGCACCGTCCCTCCAGTTAGCCATTTGCAGTGGTATGATATGCCTCAGAATTTTGTTCCCAGCATAAACGCTTCCCTTGGTGCTTGTAATGATGAGAAAGTAACTGGAAAACTCACTTCCAGAGCAGTGAATTCTGACTTTTTATGCAGGTGGACTCCAGATTTCTCTAAGTCTGTTATTTTGTCCATTATTTTTCCTCCTCAATGGTTCTGTGAATGGTTCCGTGCAACACTAGGGCTGTTTATTTAACAGCGTCCAGCAATGTAGAACAATTTACATGGTCTGTTGGTATTACCAACTTCACATATTTTTATGAAGAATTGAGAATAAGTCCAAAACAGCACAAATACTTTTTCCTCACTCTTACTGTAGTTGCTTATTATGTTGAATATGAACACATCATCATAGGACCATCTGTCTTTCCGAGATAGATGGAGAGAGGGAGATGCTTTGGAGTAACCTGTGCTTTTAATTTCTAGGCTGGTTTTGGTTTGGGGGGAAGGAAGAGAGGAATGTGTGCCACTGGGAAATTGTTTTCTGTATGTACTTGTCTTCACTCTCCTAGTTAACTGATACTGAAAGACCCATATTAGAAACTTCAAAGACCTCTAGTTATTATGTACACTTGGGGGAAAAAAATACTCAAATGAAATAGTGTAAAATGTTTGCAAAATTGAATAGAATTGGAATCATTAACCTTTTTAGTGAGGAGTATGTGTTTTTTTTAATGTGGATATGGAGTTTCAGCTATAATTCCACTTGCATGTGCCCAAGGATGGGGAGTAGCATTAAACCCAACTGTTTCTGTTAATCTTTTACTCCTGTCCTGGTTCACCATGTTTGTTGTTGATTCAGAGCCTGAGATTTTTGCTAGGTATGTGTTATAATGCCAGTTACTAAAGGGTACCATCACTGGCTGTAGAAATAGACGTAATACACTGTTGATATAACATATTAAGGTCAGATTCACTCCTGACCTTTACCAGAAGTGCAGGAATTTCAGATCCAGGGCTTTGTTCAGTCTTTGTTTTCTTTATTTTCCCTTTCCTCATCCCCTTCCCCTTCTTCTTTTCCCTTTTTCTTTTTCCCTTTTCCCCTTTCCCTTTTCCCCTTTCCCTTCCCTTCCTTTCCCTTCACTTCCCTTCCCAAAATGGTGTAGCATGTGAGTATTTGTTATTAAAAAGGAAAACAATTTTACAATAATGGGAGATTGAAAACTTCATTAGAAGAACTGCATAGGGAATGGTGGGTCAGCTCAGAAACCTGCTCTCAGAAACAGAATTGAATGCAGTTCAGTAGTTGTGCCACATAGTGTCACAATTGGACTTCACTTTCTTCCACTGTATCTTTCCCCTTGTAGGTGAAGATCTTTACAAAGTCAGAGAAGAGGGGTCTGAAATGTGGGGGGCAGCTGAAGTGCAGGAAGATGAAGATACTCGTGTAGAAGTTCCACTGGACCAGGTATTGATTGAGCTTTAAATAAATGGCTTTTTTTTTCAGGATCACAGGTTCTGTGTTGTTTTTGTTTCTGCAGTTTCTTTCAAGTGTACAGCATAATTCTGTGGGGATGATTGTAACAGTTCAAGGATATGGCTTCCTTATGGGAGCTTTATCAAGTCCTCCTTTCTCTGTTAATGTGTCAAATATCAGTGACCTTTTCATCAGCTTCAGAACTGCTCTGAGAGTCTTTGTAGGGCCTTGGAGAATCAGGACTCCCTCCTTTCATAACCTACCAAATAGATCCACCTGAATCACAGTTCCTTTATACTGGTGGAGCAGTGCAAAGGGACTATGGCACAGAATCGAGTTCAGAATTCCTGCAGTCCTGAACCACAAACAGGAATGGATTTATCTGATTTTTATTAAAGGTGCCAGCACTTTCTTCTGTTGGAACAACATGGTACTTGGTCAACTTTTTAATCATAAGACTTACGTGTAATAAATAGGTCTTGGTAACTAAACATAAGATTATATTCCTTTTGTTTTACTTTGTTTTTAAAAGAAACCCCTGTGAACTGAAATAATGCAGGACATAGGTAAGTTGAAGTTTATTCCAATGAAGTGGAGAGTAGAACTCCTTAAATTATTTGCTGAAAAATTACCCTTTTTCTCCTAGTGAATTGCTCAGAAGGTAGTCCTCTTTTTCATCTTACGCATTTGCAGATATTTGCCAACTTGTTCAACTTTGTGTCCAGTCCACAAGACATTGCATTGTGCTTTTGGTGTCCGTTGATAATGTCTTGGGGTCAGCCACCTAGGCCACAAGATAATATTTTTGATCCATGCTGCAGTGTAAGGAATCACAGTTTACCCAATAGATTTCTTAGGCTAAAATTCATCCCAGCGACATAAGGGATTATTGGGCATTTTTCTGACTTCCTGATGGTCAGCTCAGTGCTGCAGAACACTTGTTAATGTGAGATTGTAAACAATTGGGAGGGAGGGGGTTAAAAATAGTTGTTAAAAAATACAGAGGAACTAGTTGGGGATGTGATGGTGTCAGCCTTAGTTTCAGTGTCCATGGGACAATAGGGTCTAAGACCCTGAAACGAATGAGAATGGCAAATAACAAAATCAATATCCTGGAATTCAGGAGAGCAGACTTTGGCTTGTCTGGAAAACTGTCAGGCAGGATCCTATGCAAGGATGCCCCAGGAGATCTGGTTGATCTTCCTCAAAGCACAAGAACTATCCCCATGTGCGATAGAACAAGAAGAGGCCTGTTTGAGCAGAGGACTCCTGGCCTCCTACTAAAAGAGGTAGAGTGTGGTAGGCAGACCAGGGGATGGACTGCTAAGGAGCAGTATAGAGACATTGCCTGGGCATGCAGGGATGGAATTGGGAAAGCCAAAGCTTGTCAAGAAATGGAAGCTGATGCATGTGAGTGGGAATAGCCAACATGGATTTACTATGGGCAAATCATACTTAACCAGCCTCTTTGCCCAGCGATGAAATAACTGGCTCTGTGGTTAAAGGGAGAGCAGTTATTGTAATTTATCTTGCTTTCAGTGTAGATTTCCATAGTTCTAGGAGAAATCAGAGGAAGTGTGGTAGATATGGGGCAGAAGATATCCTTAAGGAAGGTAGGGACTGGATTTATGGGCTACAAGATGGATGAAAAACTGGCTGTTTTGGTGGGAATTAAAAGGTCAGTGAGTTGGAATTTAACTGACCCCTATTTACGGGTGGTGGTCCTCAGGGTTTGATACTGGGTGTGATAATTTTTAACATTTTCATGGGTCTTATGATGGCTGATGGCATGGGATGCAGCCTTTTCTAAGCTCAGTAGTAAAGCCAAACTGCTGTTATCAGCTGATACGCAGGGTTGCCTTTCAGAGCAACCTCAATAGCTTGAAGGAATGGGCTGACATGAGCTTCATGAAGTTCAGCAAAGGGAAATGTGAAGTGGGGCACCTGGAACACAGTAACTGTGTCTTGGTACAGTCTTGGCACAGGTCAGCTAGGGAGCAAGTGCAGAGAGGGCCATGCGGCTCCTGTGGCTAGCAAGTTGACAGTGGTGATGAGGTTGACTGTGCAGGCTGGGCTTGTAAAAGCACAGCCTGGACATCAAGGGTACTGATTATCTTCCTTCACTTGGCACCTCTGAGATTGCATCCTGTGAGGGTAACAGAGCACTAGAACAGGCTTCCCAAAGGGGTTGTGGGGTCTCCTTCTCTGGAGACTTTCAAAACCCACCTGGATGTGATCCTGTGCAACCTGCTCTGGGTGAACCTGCTTTGGCAGGGGGGCTGGACTAGATGATCTCCAGAGGTCCCTTCTGACACCTACCATTCTCTGGTTCTGTGGTTCGCTTTAATGGAAGGACTGTTGCTCAGCTATTTTATAGACATTGTTCTTAAAGATGTGTCAGTCAGGTGGTTGAAAGAGGCAAGAATATAACTGTCCTGGTCCCTGCCGTAAGGAATGCTACATCTGTGTCTTTTCACAGCAAATACCTGCTCTGGCCTTAGAGACTTATGTGCTGAACAACATTGGGCTCATCGGCCCCGTTAATTGCTGTTGTCATCATGAGATGTTGTGGCAATTAGGATGTGCTGGGTTGTACTGATAGTGCTGACATTGGGGAAGAGCATGCTGCTTGTCATCTTAGTCTTTGCTTCTTATGACATCCTGAAGTATATCCTGCCCTGGTCTTGACACTGTAATAACCAAATGGAGAAATGATTAGCCCATTTATTGGCCTCTGAAGGTGCGTAAAGAATTCTTCTGAGTACCATAAAGCATTTGACAGTGTAAATCGGGTTGTCAGGTCTTAGTTTTTAGGTTGACTGCAATTCATATGAAATCGCAGAGCCCTGGAGACAGCCGTCTAACTTCTCCACGGGGATCCTACAGCGCAGGCAGTGGCTCTGCCTGTGCTGTCGTGTGTCTCCCTAGTTTGCCTCAGCCAGAGGATGGTGGCCTTCACTATGGCGGGCAGAACAGTTAACTCTCCTCTACCACTTCTGTACCTGGCAGTGGTAGCTGAGGTTGTTGATTACGGTTGCCCGTGAGCATCAGATGTGCTGGCAAGCTTGCAATGCTAGGAACTTGCTTGATACCTCAAAGGTCATGTAGCAAGGCCTCAAATGGAAATATTTTTCAGTTTCTACCAGCTGATTTTGCTACCTGGACAAGGAATGGGAAGCAGGTGTGTGTGTGTGTGTGTGTAATTTAAATAATCATGCACACTATTAATAATCTGATTTTCATATTTCAGAAAAGCCAAACAAAGCACCAGAATTTATTGCAACTCA
Organism: Eurystomus gularis; assembly: GCA_013400335.1. Classification (NCBI taxonomy): domain Eukaryota; kingdom Metazoa; phylum Chordata; class Aves; order Coraciiformes; family Coraciidae; genus Eurystomus; species Eurystomus gularis. The sequence goes on along the minus strand of VZZY01008852.1, from coordinate 321,535 downwards.
AGCCATGGTTGGTTTATAATTTCAAAGCTTCATGTATAGTTTCCTAGGTAATCTGGCAAGAAATCAGGTCCTTCTGACTAGTACCGAGTTCTTCTTATTCCCAAATAACTGAGGTTACTCAGACCTTGGAAGCATGTAGCTTTTTACATGTTCAGGTTCTTATTAATGACTATTTTAAATTGTTTTAAATTCCATGATGTAAAGCTTTACAACTTTTTCTTATCTGAACTGTAGTTTCTTTTATTGCTAGAAATATGGAAAAGGACGGCCAGCCAGGGCTTGACTACCTTCCACAATGCATAAATATTTACATGCCAGCTTTTACTAGAATGCTGATGCTTCTGATATGCTATCATTTCCATCAGGCACATAAATGAGGTGGTGAAGATAAAGCTTAGTCTTTTTTCTTTTTATGCACCTTCTCTGTCTTGCCATTTGAAGTACGCAGTTGAACAAATGCCAGATTAGCCATTAACTAAACTTAGCGTAATACCGGCTAGACACTTGCTTATGTCCTGTTCTGTAAAATGCTGTCTGCCAGCTGAGAACACATTAAAAGAACAGGATTTGCTTTACTCCAGACTAGCTGACAGTTGTAATTGAACATCAAGGAAGAAAAATCAGTTGTTTTGCCTAAAACCAAACCAGACCCGTCTGTTCTATATTCTATATGAAGGCTTCAGCTTCCAAGTACAAAATGGATAGTTTCTTCTTCTGACATGCAGACTTACTCCAGGTTGGTTGTTTACATCACTGTGTCAACATCTGTGGGAACTGATGGCAGACTATGAAATCAATCGCGCAAATAGCAAGGGAACAAGGTGGCTTTATTGCAGATCTTGGTAGGAAGACAATGTAAGTTTCGTATTTAAGATGGTAATTGTGTGACTTTGGGCTTGCTGATAATAATATAAATATATTCAAAGTAACTCTTTGCAACAGAAAATTTTTCAACTTGTAAAGCTTTCAGAACAAACTACTACTTTTTCTTTAATTTTATATAAGTTGTGAAATACAAAATTAGGAGTTGGTCGTAATAGTATTGAAACAATGATGCAAGTTGGCATTGGCTTATCCATTTTCATAGACATAAATGTTCTCCCATACTGAGCCCTTGGGAGGTGGAGTAAGCATGAGAGTTATGAGAGATGAAGTTGTCCAGTGCATGACTCCTAAAAGGAATTCAAGCATGTTTTTATGCCAGCCTGCTTTGCCATGGGGTATATGATGTTGGCTATTAAGATGTAAGCGATGTAGAATGAATCTGTTTCTTGTTTTTTTTTCCCCTCCATCCTCCCCATCTCCCTCTCTCTGTATTTATTTGTAAAAAATCATTGGATCATAAATTTGTCTAACAGGCACTGTTTTCAGGCTTTTTGTAGATGTTCGCACTCTGGGTTCTTTCACTAGCCATTTGCTTTCCATTATTACAGACTTGACCACTGATTAATGCAGTCCTGACACCACTCATTACTCCCCATTTCCTGGCCTGCGATGTGAGCCTGTGTAGCTCCCCAGGTGCTCTCTCTGTAGCTGGAATGTATCATCAGTAGCAGAAAATGTGCACCTTTCATTTGCGGTTTTTATTATGGAGTATACCTTTTGCTTTAGAGACCCAAGATTCACCTCAGTGAACAGAATATTATGTTTATCTTCCCTGTTGCTGAAGGCAAAATGTTAAAGTTTACATTGATTCGACATTAAAACAGGCTGACTTCTTGAAAAGACATTCCTTGATTAAAAAAGCTGGAACTTTTCATGAGGAAACATTTTGCACTACATCAGCAAGGATTTCAGAATGGCATTTGGAAGAATACATGCAGAACCTCTTATGCTCAAATTTTACGGCAAATGATGCAGCTGTGCTTTAAGCCTTCTGGATTTTGAGTGCTGACAAGCCAGCAGATAAGATTTTTCCCTGCTCGTTCTTCTTTCAGCTCCACTGATTTACACTTAATTTTTTTATTGCTTCTCTGTGCGAGATAGGGAAACTTACTCTGATTGGGTTCCTTGCAGCTCAGAGTGAGAAGAGACATCTTCCCTTGGTTTCTGCATTGGTTGACTGTGATTTCTGAAGCTATAGCAGCAAGGTCTGATTTTTTCTTTAAAGCCTGTTTGGCCAACTTCACTTCTTCTGAGTGAAGCCTGCAAGTGAAGTTCTCTTATAAAATTAGCAGTGGTACCACATTGAAAAAAGTTTCCTCTCTGTGCACCTGTCTTTAAAAAATCTAGCAATCCTAGAGCAGACATTTCTCAAATCACTTAACTTTAGGGCATTTTTAATTTACTGGGGAAGACTGTGTTTCTGCAAAAAACCCACACGTTTCTGTATTTTTGCAGCACAGTAGGGCTTCTTTTTAATGCTTATCAATCTTCTCATGGTCTACAGGGATGCTCAAGAGATCAGACTGTATTGTAGGGTGTGAAATTTAGGCAAATTTTAAAGTACACATGGAAAATACTATGGAAAAACTCGACATGATTGTCAGTGGAATAGATGGAGAAAAATGTTATCTTAGGTACTCTTAGAAGAGTAAAGATCTGGTCAGATGTTTTCTTCTCTGCCATGGTTGTCTTGTGATGAAGATATTATGCACTACACAATGAAAATGAGGAATGGAGTTTGAAAAGCAGTTTTTTCTGCACTTCAAGTTACACAGTTTTCTTTCATTCCAGTTAGACTTCTGCATTCTGTGATCTTATGAAAAGTTAGACTCTGAACTCAGGTGCTGCATTTGTTGTAAAAAAAGTAAAAAAAAAAAAGTATCCAACTCATAAAAAGATTGGAGTTTAAATGTTGTGGGGCTAAAGACTTCTTTGCCTTCAGAAACAACAGCACATTTACTATGTGGGAAGTGTAAGACTGATGAACCCTTAACTATTCATTTATTCATTTGCTTGTTTTTAAGAGCCTGGGCTTTGTACATGATGTGGAAGAGAAGAGGGCTGCTGTCACTTAGCAACCCTATCTTGTTCGGGAACAAAATGTTTTGCTGTTGGAATCTTTGCGGCGCTGCTACAAGGCATTCCTGACGGGGTGCGAGCAGGGGCAGCTCGGTTCTGGAGAGGTTTGGTGCAATCAGAGCAAAGTGTTCCTGATGCTGCATTTGTGAGATGTATGCATCCTGGTATTTGTGACCATTAAGATTGTAGTTCTCCACCTCATTGTTTTGTCTGTTGTGACCATTAGCCAAGTAAACATTTCCAAATGGCTTCAATAAAGCAAAATTATGTTTCATATTAATGGTACAAAATGATTTCCACCTTAAATGATTTGTGATACTGCACTTTTCAATATTCTAGTATCAGTCATGTACAAACCTTCTGAGAGGTTACATTAGCATCCCTCGAGGAAAAAAAGCCAAATGCTTCAATGTCTGAAGATTTCCTGACTTAATGCTTTTGAATGATGATGGCATTTGGTAATGTAGCTCTTAATGAATGATAGCATGATGAGTGTAATTAGAATACATCTTTCTTTTTTAAACACTCTCTTTTTGCTGAGATTAAAGGTACCATCAAGCAATCATACTTCTTGAATGCAAAATGAAAGTCACTCAGTTCCTTATCAACCTGCTAGTAAGTCAGGTTTCCAGCAGGCAAGCTGAGTACGTGTTTCCACCATGAAGTGGAGAATTACTGTTCTACATGCCTTTGGTTGAATGTGCCTTTTAATATATAGGTGCAAGTCTTTTGCCAGTGAGTCTTTTTATTGCTAGTCCATGACAAGCAAAGAATTATGCTCACATTCATGAAGGTACCATCTGAAAAGTATTATTTTAGCTACTGTACTTTCAACTGGGAAACTGTGAAAGCATCGTCTTCACTTAAAAGATGCAGCCAGCAATACAAAATTGAAGGTTACTTCCTATTTTCCTGCAACCATATAAAAGGCAAAATTACAGACCTTACTATGAGTGGTTCTGACTATAGCAGGAATGAGGATAATCCATCACAGTCACCAGAAATGTCCCCTGTTCTAGAAGCTGCTTATTTGGCTGTGAAAATTACCTCGAGGAATAAGAATATAATCACCTTATGCTTCTCCAGTCCTGAATCTATTGCTGTCAGGTTCAAGCGGCACTGTTGGTTTTTTTGTCATGTGGACACAGGACTAAAGAAAGACAGGAATACTCATTCTGTAGATTGTTACAGTGTACATGTTCAGCCACCCTGGGCTGCCGCTGGCTGGGTGCTTCCAGCATGAGTTTTTGAAGTACCCTGTGTTCTCCGTTACGAGCCTGGAACCTCTCATGTCGACATATTGATACTAATAGTTGATGCTCTTGTTCATTTAGTTGTGTTTGCAGAGTGGTGGTAGACTCCAGTCACTCGGGCTGGGAGATAGAGCTGGTTCTCTGCATTTGAGGTGCTCTGAGCGTTTACAGGAATCCCAAATGCAATGTACTTGTATGACTTCCTGTGAGCCAACACACTGACTGACTTCTCGGTGCAAAGAGGAGCAGCAGAGTCCCACATCTGTCTTGGCTGTTAAGCCAATGAATTCCACGTAGGAAGCTCTTACTGGGAATATTCTGGTCATTTAAAAGATGACTAATGAAAAGCTAAAAACTACAATGTGCAGTATCACTGCTTTTCCTTATGTCTACCAAATCATTGCTGACTTCTAGAATTTCTGCAATGACATGCAGGTCTGAATCTCCATACCTGTTTTGCTTTCAGTATGCCCATCCTGATTTATTCTGGCTGAGAGAACACAGTTTGCAGTAACTTTGATCTATACGTAATAGGCATTTTTTACAGTTTTAGGTGGAGGGATGGCTGGGATGTACCAAGTTCAGTGAAAAGGTTCCCATTGACGCCGGGGACTTTGAGTTATACCCTGACCCAGCGAGCACTTTAACGTAGGCTTTGGCTCACTATTTCAGGTTCATTGAAATCACTGGAATTCAAGAAGGTAAAGTTAAGCATGTACATCATTTACAAGCTTTGGACCATAAAATCCTGGTTTTCTCCCTTTTTGTGTTTTCCTCCCTGCATGTATGTATGCCCATAAACATTCTCGTTCCCTAAATATGAAAATTCTAACTTTTGCTAAGTATATCTCTCTCCTGGTGAAGAAGGTGTACTTAAAATAGAGAATGGTACTTTATGCGTGGCTAGTAGATCAGTAGGATCTCCAGTAGAAAGTCTACTTTTTATGTAAGGAGCAACGTATGGTTCGGTGAATGATTTTGGCCTTCAATTCCCTTGCTGCAGTTCTGTCTTATGCCTGCTGTGCATTCTGAAATGCATCGTCCGTGGTCACATTCGCATTTCAAAGCCTTCCTCTGACTCTGCATGCAGAGGCAACTATACCGCATTTCTGATTACCTTGCGGAAGGTCTTTTCCTCTGGATCAATGTTGATTTGAACTCGGTTGAAATCTCCATTCTAATGTAGTGCAGATTAAATGTGTTTTGCTTTCCAATTACTGGCTGTAAACAGGACTTTTTATTTTTGTCTGTAGTAGTAATAGCCATTGTAGTAATATCCTCAGCTATCTTGACGTTTTCAGTTACTATAAAAACATTATACTTGCAGTGGTGGGATTTGTTTTACTGATCTTGTTTTGTACTATTATTAGTCAGGCAATTTAATTTGACTGGCCAAGTTAAATTAATTGAAATTTGAATGTTATTTCATGCCAGTTCCCTGTGAGCTTCCAGTGAGTTCCTGGGTATGGTTCAATAATGCTGCATTTATCTTCTATGTTACTCAGTTTTAACTCTTAAAAAAATTGTATCCATATCTATTTTAGACAGATAAGGTCTAATGAGTCTAGCTAGCGTTGTACTTTAGGACATCACTGCCTCCAAATGTCCGTTGTGCTTCTCTGCCAACAACTGCTTCCACAAAAAAAAAAAAAAAAGTGTCTGGGGGGACTACAGCAGTTACGTGAGAAAGCCTGGGTTTACTTGTCTTATTTTCCTACCTTCTCTTCATTTGGTGTTTGTAATGTCATAGCAAGCAGGTGTCATTAAGCAAAATCACAACTGCGTATTTCCAGCTGGTGGTGTCTGGTGCATTTAATTTGTCCCACCCTCTCCTGTTTCTGGTCAGAATCCAGAGCTGCTAATTTCCTTAGCAGACTGAAAACAAATTAGTAGGTCACATGTGTAAGACTAGCAGATAACTTCTGAGAATTTATGGATCTGCAGATTCTTTGCTGTCTTTATGTGTGGGAGGTTACCAAAGTTGGCTCAAGTTTACTTTGGATGGTACCTTCTTTGAAGGTGTCTGTGGAGACTTGGCTTGTTTAATTTTTATTTTAGCGGTAGTGAGGCCAGTTTGAAGTTACCAGATGAAGTGAAACAGGAAAGCTTGAATCAAAACCACACAGAGATTACTATACTGTGAAAAGAAATTATGGAGCCATTATTTATCTGGCCAGGTAACTGTGTAATATTTCTAGCAATTTGTCACGCTATGGATTATTAGAGTGCAGTAACTTGTCCTGCTTAGAGCTGTGTCAGCGTGGTATTGTGCACTGGCATAATAAAGTTGTCTTACATTGCTACTTAGATATCAAAGCAAAAGTAAGGTTTCGTCAAGAGGGTTCAATCAATTGTTGGTACTGCTGAACTGGCTTTTACTAATATGTTGAAGGTGATAAGAGAATTATTTGGAGACGTTAGTTTTAGTGAGCGAAAGAGAATTTTAGAAAACATAATGTACAGGTCTGTAGCTGATAGCTGCCTGCATAAAGGAGCAGCTAATGATAGTAAAATTCCAAACCCTTTTGATTAACAGATAATCTACTGCTCTCAGTTTGTTTGCTTTAGATTTCGAGTCTGATGAGGCTGTGTGGGAGGCAGACACCGTCGCTCCTGTGGGATGTTTTTTCTCTTTATTTTCATTCAAACCTTAGCACAAGTACATAAGTCATCTTGGCAGCGGGGGCATCGGTTCACTGAATAGTTAGGTGAATCTTCAAAGCTGAAACTGGAACACAAAGGACAAAAACTAGATAGTATGTGCATCAGTCTTCCAGGCTGTCATGAAATGATGCTGCTAGCAGCTTTATCTATAGTGAGATTCTGCTTACTCTTCTTCAGTACTGGACAAGATCCTGTTCCTCCTGTCTCTGGTCTGACTCTCTGTAGGAAAAATTCATTGATAAATGTCAAACAAGTCCTAACCCTGCCACCCTAGATAAGGGTCCTTGGGAAGGAGAACGAAATTATGGAAGTGACCAGTAGGTCCACCTCATGTCTCTTGCTACTTTTCTGGGGATGTGAAGAAGACAGGCTGCACAAAAGGACTGACTGGCATGGCATGGCCTGGTCCATAGGTAAAATGCTTCTTGGGAACAGTTTGTGAGCTTGTGATGTATGATATTTTATGGTGACAGGATTTTATAAACAAGGACATACTAAATGCTAGAATGTCAGAGAACCTGGAATAGCTGTTGCTGTATTAATTAAATCCAGCTTATTTCAGTTCCTTTTAGTGTGGTCAAATGGATTAACCCAGTGTAATACATTTAAATCTCACAAACATGTTTTTTGTGTAGAATGACAGTGTATTATGAGGTGTTAGTACAGGAGCATCACTTTCTGTCCATGTAGACAAACCTCAAATTAGCATATTTACTCCCCAGTAATGACATAATTGTGATTTCGATGTCGGTCACATTTTAGAATTGTGTGGAGTGTTCTGATTAAAAATGCCTCATAATGCTGCTTTTTTTCCATTCACCAGAGGCCAGCAGAAACTGTAGACGAAGAAGAAAATGCAGAAGAGGAAAATGACAGGGGAGAGGAGGCCTGTAAAGGAGAGGAAGAATATCCAGAAGTGAATGGAGCAGAAAGTGGGGAAACTGCTAAAGAAAGAAGCGAAGTGGAAGAAGACAAGAAGAAATTAAATGAGATTTATCAAGATGAAGCAGAAGGAACAGAAAATGTTGATCAAGCAGAGGAGAAGGAACTTACCCATTTAAATATCAAGAAAAATGAAGAAAATGGTGAGGGAGCAGAGCACTCGAATTACCAAGGTGATCTTCAGCCTGAAGAAGTAAAAGAGGATTCTGACAGTCAGAAACAGGTGAGTGTTTATTGTTGAATTTTGTTGTTCTGAAATTACTGTTACTCATTCATCTCAGCCTTATGCTTCTCAGCTCGTCTCTAAGTATCTCCCTCCTGATAAGGTCCTGAGAGCATTTATGAGAACTTCAGTTTGTGGAAAAGCAGTTTTCCATCTGTATACATCAGTTACATCAGTAATTACATTATATGCCCTCCAACTGAGAAAGCAGATGTTTCTCACTGATTGATGAATCTGCATCTCCCACTTTACTGAGTATGCTGTATTTTGAAAAAAAGTAATTTAAAAAATTCTTGCAATTTCCAGAAAAGCATACTCGTGATGTATTTCCACACTACATTGTCCTTTAGGACAGAGCAGAAGAGTGTGTTCATGAGACCACAGGGCTTCATTATTTTGATGAGTTGACTTTCATGGAAGTTGCATTTCATAAAGGGCTCTTGCCATTGCTCTGTGGAAGTTTCATCTCCTTTTCCTAGAAATTGGAAAAGACAGAGGAGGTGAGCAAGATTCTCAAAGTGAGGGGCTTTAGTCGATTTAAAAGCAAATATCCTGTTAATTTGGGAGACATGGTGCTGTTGGCTTACATGGAGGCATTCGGCCCAGAAAAATAAAGTAGACTGCCCTCACTGTCAGATGAACTGACCAGCAAACAGAATGTAGAAAAGTAACTGTTTTGTTCCGTGGAGAAAATCCAAATCTGGGAAGAGTGGGATTCTTGAACATCAGAAGCAGAACGACTTGTTGCGTTATTCCCTGCCTGAAAAACAGAGTCTTCCTCTGCTTCTTGTGCCACTGGGAGTAGTTTCTTGCACCTTGCAACTGGGATTTCTTCTGTTTCTGTGTGATACACAAGAACACTTTTTCAATTAAGAGAGCTGAGTAACCTGACATTTTCTTGGGCCCTGAATTTATTCTATTGATTGTTTTTAGAAAAGCTGAAGTTATTTATGGAAGTGGAGAAAGTGAGCGAGCATTCACTTTAAATGGATATGTGGGTAACTGGATGTCTGATGAAAGAAATTGTGGGGAACCTCTAATATGATTACTTTATCCTTTGGAAGGTATATAAGTGTAAAGTAAATTAAAATGTTAATGTAATCACTCTCTGAAAAACATTTTTTCACATTAAGGATACCTTGTGGAAATTTTAGTATGAAGTGCTAAGACTGTATTGAAATGAAGTGAAATCTTTGTTACCTGATGAAGTTAACAGTACCCGTCCTTTTTTCTCTAGGTTGATTCCCATCCTGAAAAAGCATCCACAAATCCAAGGGTGACAATTACCAGCCCACAGGAAAGTGAAAAAAATGACCAGAGCAATGACTATGCTGCAGTTGCATAGATGGAAAAAATATAATGAGCAGAAAATGAGAGATTATAATACATTATATATAAAGCATGTTACTTTTTGTGATCGATAACTTGTAATGATAAGATAGGTTGAGTGCCCACATATCGAACCTCGAGATGATAATGCCATTTGGACTGATAGAGAAAACAAACATTAATAGCTACTAGAAGAACGTAGAATTATTTTTACAGGGTGAGATTTTCCCATAGAATTTGAGGGGGGAAATACAAGAGTTCTGTGTAGTAGTATTAGAAATAAATGAACTATTCTGTGGTATAAGATGGTTAGCAGTAATAGAATAACCACAAAAATGGCACTGTTCCAGAAAAAGGGAAAAAAATAACCCACCCAAATTCAATGTGAAAACTTCTTTGAAGACTTGTTCAGAAAAGAGAAACAATTTTTTACTTTTTACTTTTAATGTTTAAAAGTTTTTCTTTTAAAATTCCACATGACATATATGATTTCCAGGCATAACATTAATATATAATTAGAATACATTCCTCACTTGATGGTGAGTGGTGGTACACAAAAATGGTGTACTGTAATGAGGTGTCAGCCCTAATGTTACTAAATAGTGGATTTTCAATATGTTAATTAGAATTGTTAGTTTTTACATTCATAAAAAGCATTTATTTAGCACTATGAATGTATGTAGACAGCCTATAATACTTCAGCTTGTTTCCATTGACAGCAAGAAGTTTTGTTGATTCTGCACCATTTCACTAAACAGTGAATTGTTACCACAGTGAAAAAAAAAAGTAAAGGAAGAGCATATAGCAGATTAGTTTCAAAAGTTGTGTTTGGATGGGTTTGGAATTCAGTCTATGTGAAATTTAATTCATTAATGAAAAAAAAATGCATAGGCCTGGATTCCGAGCGGAATTCCATGAAACCATTGCTGTCAATGGAGCCATTTTAATGTGAAACACATCGGGATGAGCCCGGCAGTTTTTCTGTAAAAGTCAGCACCAATTGCTCCATTTATGAATCCTTTACGTAGCCTAAATGGCTGGAAGTCTGTCATCATCTCTTTGAGCAAGCTGGCTCCTGACAGGCTGTGTCTTAATTTGCATTAGTAAATAAGGCATTGATCCACAGTATTAGTCTTAATGACACCAGTTCCATTGCTCTTATTGTATCTCTGTTAGTAATGGGAATAATTTGTAATTCATAGAAATACAGCCCTGAGCATAATTTCATTAATTATACAAAAGAAATAGTGGGTTTCCTTATTGTTAATGCTGGTAAATTATTACTATGAGAAACAAAATGTCATTTTTGGTGACTTCATACCATAAAGACAAAACCGACACTTGTGAACAAATTGAACTTGAAGCAGTGTGTGAGGAATGTGAAGAACCACTTGTCATGACTGAAACTCATAGAAACATCTTCACTTTTCCTACTATTAAATACATTTTTCCAATGGAGTAGAAACATGTGGGCATCCTTCAGCACAGTACTAAGTGTTGGCAATGTAAGTATAAAAACCATAATGTTGAAAACCATATGACCAGGGTTAGAACAGTTTGCCCTGTGGCATCTCTGAATTGTCTATGATTTGTGTGTCCTTTGTTGAACTGTCTGACAAAGATCTGAGGGAACATTACACATGGGATGAGTTCACAAGAAGCTCCTGATTTAGCCAAGCTCTTAAGCAAGTCTGTACGCTTCTTTTATTTGATAAGAGCAGTTAAGCCTGTGCTCAAATATCTTTGATTTCATTGGGATTTGAGAAAACATTTAAAGCTAAGCAGAAGTAAAAAACAACCACCACCATCACTCCCCCACCCAAAAAACGCTAAACAACAACAAAACGCAACAGAATGAATAGAACGACTGTACCTGCCAGTGAGAAAAAATGACACACAGAAATCCTCTGGGTACCTTTACAGTTAATCCTGCACTTTACTAATATCTGTAGTAGCATTAAAAGCCCTCAAACAAAGCCGTTAACCAGCCAGAGAAGGTAGCTCTGTCTCCTTGGGGACCTTACCCACTGAACCTTCTGTGCAAAGCTGACCAAGGAAAATGGCTAATGCTGTGTCTTTGCTCACGTGGAGCTGAGTAGCTCATATGCCTACAGATAAGTATGGGCTTAAATGTATTGCTGAATCAAGACAAATAACAGCAGTCTTGTATAGGCAGCACTATGAATGGGCTTCCCTTCGCTAGAAGACAGCACTCTGCTTGCTGTCTTCTTATTGCAGATTAAGACCCGAACAACCTCCAAGATGTTCTTCATCCTCAAAATTTTCAAGTTAAATCGACAACCAAAAATACCTGATGGAGATAATTGATGTGGACAATGTTTGCCTCAAAATGTTGTACCTAGAAACAATATTTAGAAGAAACTGAAGGATTTTTATGGTGATAACTTTCTCCCTTTGACTTTTATTTCTAGTTTCTGTCCACCAGCAGTTTCAGTGATTTCTTCTCTTTTCCCCAAATGTTCGGTGTCTTCCATGCTTAAAAGAATTATATCAATTATAGCAATTTAAAAGCTTAAACTAAATACTAAGGCCGTGTAATATGGTAATTTTCTTCCGTGGGAACACGAAATCCCTTTAACAGTTATTCAGCATTTAAAATGTTTCCCCTTCTGTTTTCTCGTAAGAAGGACAGAATATATTTCTTCAGAAGAGCAAATCAGACTTCTGGAAATAGAGATATAACCATTTTACCATCACCTTACAACACTGACACCGTGAACTTTATCAGGTTCTTTTACATAGAGAATTAGTTTGTGCATAACAAATAGTTCTGATGCTAAAGTAGAAATTGAACAAGAAGCATCTAGGTGGTCTTGGTAATAGTTCTTCTGTCTGGATTTGGTGTGTGATGGCTTAACTCAGTTTTACACGAGAAATACATTGTTCTGCTAAGCTTATATAATGTTATTTTATTAAGCTCATATGCAACAGTTCTGAGGGTTTTTTAAGACTTGTTTTGGTTTATTTTAAAAGATAATTAGCTATTAAAGAGAACTAGCATAAAGATCTTCCTGAGTTTTGTCTCATATCAAGGCCTGTTTGATGTGAAGTCTATCTTTGGGTGACTGACTTTATAAACCTGCTGATTTTGCAGCTGAGAGGATTCTCCCATAACTAGAACTTTAAAAAAAAAAAAAAGATTCGGTACTTTTTGTATTGCAACTGTGAAAGTAAATATGCTGACAATTTAGCTGTTACATAGTTATAAATCTAAGTTATAAATGTGGAAGGAACAGCACAGTTAAACTGGCCACTGGTTTTTAATGTCATCATTTAGGTTGGGGCTGGATTATCGGTTTGTATGTACTGTTCAGCTGATACTCAGCATAAAACCTCAGTTTTATCTGTTCACTGACAATTCTTGAGAAAACTACCAAAACTCTTAGATGTTTTCCAGCTGAAATTCCTCATTTCAGCAAAGCATTAAAGCATATGCTTAATCCCAAAGGACTGCAATTTCCATTAAATTTTTTCTAATGCTTTGGTGCTTTGACACGTCACAGCCAAAATAAAGTTCATTTCTGGAAAGAAATGGGTTAAAATAAGGAAAATAAAATCCCCGCTCAGTCTCATCTAAAGTAAAGTGAAACAAACCTGCATGCAGAAGAAAAATGAGTAAGTGTAAGTAGTCTGATTACCTGAAAATATGGGGAAGGGGTTGTTGCTTGGGTATTTGGATTGATTATCCCAAAGGTACATTAAAGTAACCGTTAGGTAATAAATGTAAGTACAAAACAAAGTATCTTGAGGAAGTGTGTATTTATTAAGTAGCAGCAAACAGAACGATTTCATGGGATGCAGCTTGAGTTGTTTTGGGCGGCTGATAGCCTTCAGTCCAAGTTTGTGTGTTCACATATACTGCACACATCATGTGCATATATAAGAATCTAATCTTGGTACACAGTGATGGGGAAAATATTATTGATTGTAGCCAAAATTTGCTATAATTATACAAGAAGGTACAGGTAAATCTAGTGATAACTAATCTCATAAAAAAGATGATGTCTCTTTTTAAGTTAGGTGTATCCTTAGGTGCTTTGCTAAGCCAAGCTCAGAATGCCTGAAGCCCTGATAGGTGTGTGCAGCAGGTGAGCTCAAGCTCTGAATCCAAGCTCCCTCTGTAGAATCATTTTTGAAGGCATTTACTTTTTCCATCCTCCAAAATAAAACATGAAAAAGTTTTGTCTGAGGCTAAATTCCTCTCCTGAACAACCAAGTTACAGCCTCAACACTGGTGATTTCCAGGAGAGTGATCTTGCCCTGTTCCTGGCTTCCAGGTGTGCAGGAAAGCACCAGCCAGGTCTTCAGACCACCATGCTTAACCATTTTGAGGCCAAATGTGTTATACTGGCTCTGGTCCTCTAGGCTCTCCAGGCCGTGGCTGGAGAAAAATTGCCCTCCAGAGGATAATACAAAATATCTGAGATCCTGGTTGAGTCACCCTTAATGGAAGAGGCAGCTTAAGAATTAGCCTCAAACTGGGTGATATGGAAGGATAATGTCCACTTGGGATCCGCTTCAAAATCCTTCCTGTTCCTCTCCTACTTTGAAGAAGCTGACTTTCACAGAAGCAGAAACTTTGGCTGGTGCTTGCAAAAGGCAGTAACAGCATGCAATAGAACATGAATAACCTAATGCCAAAGCACTGTTGACCCTGTAACAACCTCCAGTGGTGTTGGATGAATGGTGGGCTGTGTCCAAAATGTTCCTCCTCAGCAGGGTCTCATTTCCTCCTGTCTGTTCAGAGAGGAACAAAATGATCACCGAGAGTTACCCTGTAGCTGCCCTTGCCACAAGGCTGGGCACTTACTTTTTTAAAACAAGTATGAAATAAAGTGTAGCTTGCAAATGTGGCATGTAAATCCAAACGTGTATTGTAAAGCGGCAGGATGCTTTTGTTAACGAAGGGCATGTATCTATAAAGAGAGTTGTGTGTTTTTCTTCACTGTGGTACCTGTGGGTGGGGGTTTTCTTCTCCTTCGGCCTGTTCCCAGAGGAACGCTGGGCGTGTGAGGCCCTCTGAGGGGCGTGGGGAAAAGTCAGGCATGGCATGGCAGGTAACCAGATTGTAGCAGCAAAAATAAAAGGGAAGGTGCCAAAACACAGAAGAGGGCCCTAGCACCACCAACCCAAACTTTTCTGCCATCAGTGGATTGGCCTTTGGCTGTAGTGGTACGAGGAGCATCCTCTGGCAGCCTGCACGTGAGAAGGGAGGCAGAGCCAAGGTGAGTGTTACAGATCAAAACGGTGCTTGCGCTGTAAACTGACAACGAGAGTGACTTTTGCGCCAGGTCTAAAGACACTTCAAGCCTCGCTATTCAGAATAAAATAACATTTTCCCCATAGTGGGAGACTGTGTTGAGATGCTGAACAAAAGGTTTCGTAAGCAGAGTCTAAGGGAAACTACATTTGTTAAGATTCACTGCATTGCTTTCAAGTGCTGCCAGTTTAGGGCCATTCCTTCTCTCTTCTTTCTCATCCTGTCAGTATCTGAAACAACAGCAAAAAAACCCCAAACAGTTTGGATTTCCAGCTTTCAAACATGGAAACATTTGAGTTTCCTCTTCTTTCAAAAAGTGTTCAACTCTGGAGAATGAAAAAGCATTGCTAAAAGTGCATACTCCAAATCCAGTGCATCATCTGGTAGGATAGATCCTGTAAAAACGCTGGAACGAACTAAAACTGCATCATTTATTTTTAAGCAAGTTTTGGTGGTTTTTTTTATCTAAAAAGAGATCATTCTCAAAGAAATTCGTCATTCAGAAGACTGCTTCGAACCCCCTTTTCTCCTGTAGCGGAGCAAGACTTGCCCATGCTGTGAGCGTGCCTGCTGCATGATGGTGACTGATCCAGCAGCTTCCAAGGTGGAACTTGTGATGGGGAGACTTCTCAGGAATGTGGGGTCAGATTTGGCTCTGGCAGTGTGGCCAGTACCGCTGGCTGCAGTCTGCCCTCCTCCTCTCCCTTCCCTTCCAGGGGAGAAGCAGCCTCCTTTGCAGAGGAGGCTTGAAGCAGACTTCAAGCCCGCTGTAGCTGTACCTCTTGTGCAGCTGTGCTGGCTGGCTCTGCCCCTTACCCCCACCTTGGCTCACTTTCCTGGCACAGGTGAGTTGTGTGAGACCCCTTATTTCTCACAGCTGCAGCCCAGGAACTGTGGCTGCTTGGGAGGAGATAAAGCTGGTGGGAGTCTTAAGGAACCCTGCTTGAGAGGCTGGGAACAGCCAGTCCTGGGGGGCATAAGTACCCCAGCCTTCAGCTGAAGCAGTTTTGTGGAAGAACCAGTTGAATGTTACAGAAGCGAGGAGCTGGGAATTATGCTTGAGGTAGGTGGGAACAAGCTATTTCATTAGCAAGAACTTAGAGGGTGAGTACCATCCCATTGCACTCACATGGGTGAGTGGATTCTTCTGCTCTTCAGGGAAGAAAATACCTTCAGACCTCAGTGATATGTAGATTTTTCTGCTTGTCTTAGTTGGGAAGGACTTCTGATTTGACCAGTTTAAACTCCTCTGCTTCAGTGATGAGGTGGTGGTGTCAGAGATGAGCAGTCACACTGCTGCTGTGCTCTGGATATAGAGTTTGGTATCCTCATGCGGAAGTTGCTTTTGTTTCCTCTGCTGCCATGGGTCATGGCTTCATTACTGCGTGGCATCTCTGCATCCTTCTGTTTCTCTGCTCTGTTTGCCTCTAACAGATTGGTTGTGAGAAAAGGTGTTTTCTAAAAGTGAGAAAAGGTATTTTCTAAAAATGACGCCTGTGTTCCACATTCCTTCTGTCTTATAAATTGTTGGTGCAAGACTGATGTCCTCAGAGAAACCTGAGCTTTAGACCTTCCCCTGCCATCCTCCTATTGGTCCCACTGCCCCCTCAGGGGTAGCAGCAAACAGGAGTTAACTTGGTAAGCCAAGGGCTAGGATTTGCATCACCTGTTTAAAAGTAGCCTTCTTCTGCAGAGAAAGAGAAGTGGACGAAGGCTATTTCTCCCTTTTATGCAACACAAGGTCGAGTTCAAGATGACTGAAAGGTCTATCATTCAAAGCCTCCTGACCATGCAGTTACAAACGGAACCTCTTGGGTGCTTCTGGCTGGGGGCCTCGCCCTCAAGCACATCTGATGCTTGCAGATGGCGCCGTGTGCGACAGGAGGCAGCTGACTGCTGTGGGAGCACCGTGTCTGCTCAGGGGATCAGAGCCTTTCCCTGGCAGAGCCTTCTAACGTGTGAGCTTCTCTGGGCAAACTGAAGCAGAGGGGTTTTTGCATAAAAGGTGTAGGTGTTTTTTTGGGTGGAGTAAGCAGTTCATCTCAAAGGCCTTAATATCAGTGTCAGGCTTTTTTCAGTTCCTAACACCTATCTACACTCAGATGGATGTACAGCTGCAGCTCCACAGCAGGGAGAGCCATCGTGCTGCAAAGAGCCCCTGAACTTGGCTGCTGATGGGTGGGCAGGTGCCTGACTGGTGCATGAGGAGATGAGATCATGGCTCTGACCTAGTGAGGCCACATCTGGAGACCTTTGTCCAGTTCTGGGCTCTCCAGTTCAAGAGAGACATGGAAATACTGGAGAGAGTCATGGAACTACTGGAGAGAGTCCAACAGAGGGCTACAAGGGTGATTGGGTGACTGGAACATCCCTCTTAGGAGGAAGGGCTGAGAGCCCTGGGGCTGTCTAGCCTGGAGAAGAGAAGACTGAGCAGGGATGTGATCAATGCTTATAACTGTCTAAAGGGCAGGCACCAGAGGAGGTCTCTTTTCAGTGGTGCCCAGTGATAGGACCAGGGGCAACAGACACAGACTGGAACACAGGAAGTTCCTCAGACATAAGAAAAAGCCACTTTACTTTGAGGGTGACAAAGCACCGGCACAGGCTCCCAGGTTGCAGAGTCTCCTTCTCTGGAGTCTTTCAAAACCCACTTGGATACAATCCTGTGCAACCTGCTCTAGGTGAACCTGCTCTATCGGGGTGTCGCGGTCGGGCATAGATGTCCCGCCACAAGGGGGGTTGGAATAGATGATCTCCAGAGGTTCCTTCCAATCCTAACTGTTCTATGATTCTGTGGCATGCTGACTACCTCATAGGGTTTTCCACCGCTCTCAGACAAATGCCTACTTCTCTGGAAGCCTGTTGCTTCCACCAGCAAATGAAAAGGACTGCACAGAACACCTTCCTATCAGGGCTCCCGTATTGAAAGGAGTGATGAATGTCAGGCACCCTCAGCAGCGCATGTATCTGTGGGTATTCAGCTCCACCCACCTACAGTTCATTCCCCTGGCACATGGTGCTCCCAGCAGCTCTGCCTCCTTTACTGCTCACTCCTGCTCGCCGGCAGTGAGCCTGTGCTGTACTATTCCCTTACACAGGGGATGAAGATTACAGTCTGACACGTACGGTTTCTGCACTTTGCTGTGCATGTGCATGAATGCAGGTGTGACACGTGCAGGAGACACAGCCAGTGGTCTCCTTGCAGAGCAGATCTGGAGATACTTTGGTGTATGCTCTGGGGTTCTTCTAAAACAACATCAGGGTGTTTTGAAAGTGAGGACTCAGCGGCCTGGTCTACGCTGCTCTTGGAGAGTGGTTTGGGAACTACCTTCTGTATGCCTGCCTGCTGAGTTGCCTGCAGACAACCCATATGAATAGACTTGGCAACCAGGGTACCAAGTTGTCCTATCTCAACGTGCACACCAATGAATGCACCTGCAGAGAGAAGATGAGCTGGCTATTGGCTCTGAAGCTATTTTTGAGCTGAGGCCTTTGGTTTATGCCATTGGTTCAGGCAGGTGAACTTCTGCATGTTCTGGAGGATGCTTTCCTGTCATACCTTAGGCTAAGTGTGTGGGGTGTCTGGAGAAAGAGCAGTTTGGTTCAAAGGGCAGCGCTGGGGCACTCTTCAGAGGGCAGTTCCCACTGCTGGAGAGCTGGTGGTAGGGCAGAGGACCCAGAGAATGCCCCATGTCAGAGCAGGGATTTGATGGCAGCTCATGTAGACATATGGTTAAACACAAGATACAGGCTTCTTGGAGATAGTGGCAGTGTTCAGCAGTCTTTGAAGTGAGAGTTTTTGTCTTGGCAAAAACTTGCTGTGGCTTCTGGAGAAATGCCTTTGCAAGGGGTCAGGCAAGAGCTGAACCCAGTCTGAGCAAAAGCTATCAGAAGAGATTTCTTGATCAGAGCATATTAAAGGAAAAAATGTGCCCTGGCACCAGAGACAATGCACTTGTCCAACAATAAGGTCCTCACGCCTGTCTAGCCATCTGTGGTGGACAGAATACTGATGGTGAAAGTTGAATTGTTTTTTTTTAAGATGTTTAATTCCATGAAGATACTAGCCACTGTATTTATGTTGCTCTAGTCACGGGTTTTAGACCTGCAGTGTTTTTCTTTCATATTCACCAGCTGTCTATTCTGATATTCATTGACAGATGACCAATATGCATGCTTGAAATGCTGTGTTTCATCAGCTCTTCCCCAGGGATTCCTATCTCTCCTCACCTCCCCTGTGCCACCACTTCAGGTAGGGACATTTTGCAGCCCTTCCAAGATGTGCTTGAGGCAGGGATCCCTCTTGCCTCACTCCTGCTGCTGTCCTGAAAATAGACATGGAGACTTAGGAAGAAGATATCAGGGCTTGAGGTTCCTGAAGGAGGCAGGGAGAGAAAGGGCAGCAGATGCTGAAGTCATTAAGTGAGCAGATGCAGTGAATAATGACAACTCCAGAAAGGTCTCTCGCCTGCTGAAGAACACACCCTCCTATCTTCAGACTGGGGGGTGCCTTGAGCTGGGCAACGGCTTGAAGCCATGAGCCTTGAGGCTGAACTTGCTGGAGCAGCATGTCTAGTATGTTGTTAAGTTAACTAGCTTATTAGCAGTGTTCAAAAATGATTTCCCATCTGTATTTGCAAAAGCCCGTGAATGGTAAATTACAGGAAAAGTGGGCCTTCAAAAAACAGCTGCAAACGATTAGACAAAACAGTAAAAGAAGTCACTTGATTCTGTCTCCTCTGCCTGCAGGGCTGTTAGAAGCAGTTGCCTGACCTACTGTTAATATGCAGAGATTATTTTCATACCAATCCCTCTGTAAATTATCTGATGGCAAAACTGAGCTTTGCCCTGCTTCATGTCTATCACGTGAACTGATGCGGGAAATGAGCGCTGTGTGGTGGCCGTGTGTTCAGATAAGAGCAGAAGAAAAATCAGGGTGTGGATGGATTGTTTGCCCAGCGATCAGAAGGCACCAGAAGGAGCACGTACAGTCCCTAAATATCGGAAATAGGAGACTACGTGGGTCTCCCCATTTGCAGTGATGTTCCTCAGGGACAAACTGTTCCATGGGGATGACCTGGCAAAACTCAAATGTCATTTCTGTCAGTGGTGCGTGGGCATTAACCCCCAGTGACCGGTGCAGGGTGATGCTCTGCAGAGATGCTGCTCCTCTCAGCCATGGAAGTAGTAGGACAAGGAGGTAGTGAGGCTGTGCCTTCAGAGCCCACTTGGGGAGCATTGTATTGTCTCGCTAATGCTCACATGCAGCGAGCTGAGAGGGCAGCCTGCTGTGTAATGGGCAGGATGACCGATCTGTGCCGAATGAGCCAAAGTCCTAATGCCTTTATCTCACCAAAATTGTTGTTCCAAATTAGCCCTTTGATGGAAAGCTGCTGTCAAAGTGCATTCAGCTAAGGTTTCTTGCAGTCTTTTGCTGTCTCTCTTGGATTTCACATCGTCTGAGGCTGAACAACCTCCCCGGTGTCCAGGTTCTACTGCTGCTCTTCCCCTGCCAAACCTCTCTGCTGGCTGCTGCTCAGGATGCTGCAGCCTCCCCACTCTGCTGCCGCCGCTGCTTTCCCGAGGAGCTGTTTACTTGCACTTGCGCATGATGAAAAAAATCTCATACTTGGAAATGGCAGGCTGAGGCTGTAGCAGAAACTGGGAATTAAATCTGATTACAGGCAGCTCTGGAGGAGGGGATGTTTCTGCATCTCTGCCTCAGCCCGTGATTTGCTATGCACTGGGAACAAATGGAAAATAAAGGGGTCAAGACAGCCTGGAGGGGGGAGGACAGCAGATATGATAAAGAGAAGCCTTTTCTGCCCGGTGTGGTAGGGGAAGCAGACCTAACCTTCAGGAGAGCATGTGTTAACCAAAACGAAGTCAGAGATTACCACTCAAGACTGAAAAATGTGATTTTTTTTTTTTTTTTTCACCACAATTACAGAGAAAATGGTGTTGGGCTAAGAGGGTCTGCATTGTACTTTTAATCCAAATGAGGCTAAAAGAGGGGCAAGAAATAAGGTGAGCATGAAGAAAGCAAAAGAAGCCCCTTGAGTGAGGAGGTCAGAGGGCTGGAAAAAGAAGAGCTTGGCTCCTTAAGCCTTGTTTTATCTGCACTCAGATGTCCATTAACGTGCCCTTTGGAAAGGTGATGACAGCCAATGCTGGGAGGGGAAGTCCCAGGCAGGCCTGGAGTGGAGCGTGCACTGCAATTTGTTGGGGTTGGGAAGAGGGAAGAAGATACATGGTAGGGAAACAATATGTACAAGGACAGATTGCCCTCAGCCTCACCGGGAACTTCCCAGGGAGTTTGGCTGCCCCTGCCTGCTTCCCAGCTGGAGGCCATACCACAGGTGTTTTTCATGAGAAGGGCAAATAGCACGTCCCCTCTGCTCTTTTGCTGATGCGTCTGTTCCTGCACTGAGGGATGAAGGTGTTAAAACAGTACAAGGAAATGGATCTTGAAAATGTCTCTAACGTGTCTTAACCTTTTCAGTATGTGGCTTCTTAATAGTAATAAGACTAATTTTCTGCTCACTATTTCTACAAAAGCCCTGTGTGCCACTGATTCCCTGCTGTGAAGGATTGCAGCCTCTGGAGGTCTCAATCCTGGAAAAGCTCTGAGCAACTGAAACAAGGCTTTAATGAGATGAAATGTGTGTGGCAACATTAGCCACGACAGTGCCACCAGCTCGGCTGCTGCTGCTAAATCCCAAACACCTTTCGTATCCCAGCAAGCTTCAGTAAGATCCTTGAGGGTTTTTCTTTTTCCCCAGCACCTGGGTAATGCCACGCGTGACTCATCCTCTCTCGTACTGTCAATGCATGCTTGGTTCCACAGGAGCAACGTGCAATGCGACCGAGTGCCTGGTGCTTGGATCAGCTCTGTCCATTACCTGTGGGTAACCAGCTGTCCTCTGGACAAAAGCAGCAATGCTGCACGTGACGGGTGTTTTATATATAGCTAGTAAACAAGCCCAACGTGTGCTTTCTTTTCCAGCTGGATTTTTCAGTCAAACTTCCAGTACAGTGTTAACAAAAGGTAGGTGGAGAGAAGAGACTCGGCAACAAGCTACAGGAGCCCTCACTCTTGTCTCCTTCGGTGAACTACAGTGTAAGGCTTAAAATGTCACATTTCCTCCATGCACAATTTTTAATTAAAACCTCTCCACTGAAAAGGTCAGGACAGCTTGACTCTCTGCTGCCCACACCGATAGCCAACAGCAGTGAAAGCCAGCGGCAGTAAACAAAATTCCTCCCAACCTGAAAAGAAAGCACCAAGGACCCTCTCCACCTGGAATAACTAATGAACAGCAGCAGTGACAGCCTGTTCCCATGTCCCAGTCCTGCCACATGCCTTGGGAGTAATCACTACCTATCGCCTCTGTTCTTGCTGGCCTTATGAATTATGCACAGCTCCTCATCTTACCAGTCTTGTCATCTTTTCCTCTTCAGCACTGCTTCATCTGCTTCTCCTGAGATTACCATCTTATTTCTAAGCATTAGGTGCAATGTGCTTTTGCACTTCTGATATGGGTGCCCGTAAATTGTCAGCTGCACCAAAACCAATCATTTTATTCTCTGTAACCACATGCACGAGATGAGCTGATTGCCCATCTTTTCAGTGCTGATGTTTGGACACTGCAACTGCATCGCTAAGACAGGCGCTTTCTTTGCAGAAGAAAATTTTACTTCTGATGCTGTTGTCAACCACAATTATTGCAGATACAGCTGAAACTTCCAAATATGTATGTTCTGGTTTAAGTTGTGGAAGTACGAACTAAGTCCCAGACCACAAAATGTTTTATCAGCAAGGGAAAGAGCACAGCTGTTACCAGGTACCTGTCCTTTGTGTGCTGGAATCTTTTTAATTCAGCACTGAAGTGAACTCCCCACCTATGAAAGCAGAAAACAGACAGCAGTAAGAGACCGGTGAGTTTCAACTGCAGATTTCTCCTTTCAAACTGAAATACTAAATTTGTAGAGAAGGCTGTTTGACTAGAAAGAGACTTTTCAGAAAATCCATGGGTGGCTCACGCCCAGAGTTTTATTCAGTCCATTCAAAAAATAGACAAACTATAAGGTGGCACATATTGTCAGAGAGTACAAATGTCACATCTTTCTTTATACAGTTTAATTTAAATCCATAGATTAAGACAGTGAAATAATTGCCCTGGGTGGGAAAATAATTAAGGGTCTTCCATGAAAGGATAAGTCTTCAGGTAAGCGTTCACACAAAAGTGATCTGGTTAAGCGTAACTTTTTCTATCCTCTATAAAAATATAAACAGCATTTCAACCTGTCTTTAGATAAGTATGTTAAGGTCACCTAACATGGCATTAATTTACTGACAGAATATGTGGCCTGGGCAGGTCCAACCACGTTTAGTAATCCATACCCAGTCAAAACCGGAACATTTTGTATGAGCTTCAAACATAATACAGTAGAATGAAGGGAACGGTATCAAACCAAAGATACACAAGTATGATGTTCCTCCTCCCACGCCAATCCCTTATTTTGTATTTTTTGTTAATATGGCAATGACTAAGACAAAAGTAGCAGTTTAGCACAAATTAATTGTAACTCGGGATCACGTACAATTTGCCTTTCCCAGAAGGTAACATTGCTGGGAAGTGACGTGTGCCAGGATCAGATTAAGGGCACCGACTGTCACGGCTCTTTTACCTGTGCAGTATTACTCTGATAAGGGCTGTACAGGAGGACAAGTGCAAATTACAAGGGCAGAATCTTGGCTTCCCAGACAGCAGAACCAGGTGGTAAAACTAAGACTAAACAGTATTTTTAAGGCAAGAAGAAAATCAAATAAAAAGCCAACTCGTCCAAATGGTAAATAGTGGGACGTAGGGTGTTCCTGGTTCAGCTGTCATAAACGCACCCTATGTTTTCCAGGGACGCAACCTGATAAGCTAAACACCTAATCAATCGTTGTTGCAAGGACCTACTGGCTCAACACAGACTAAAATGTTTGAGTACACCGAATATATTGGTCACAGGTCTAATCACATAATTTCCCTTTTCCCAATCCTAAATTTGTACTGGGGCAGCTTCCCCATCAGCTGTGTTTGTACAGCAGAGCACTAGATGTTGCAATTGACTGGCACAGATGCCAACCACAGCTGACATTTTCCAGTTAAAGTGATCTACAAGTGAGAAACAAAACCTAAGGGAAGGGTCAGGTTTCAGATAAAGGTTGGACATTTTGAACTTTGGACAAAGTGACGGGTATCTTTGACTCTCCCGGTGCTGGCGCTTTTGTGACTGGGTTTGCATGGGCTTTTATATCAGCTATTCTCTCTTTAAATCTTTGCTGGAGGTACTTTTCTTCTTTGGAGTAACTTTTAGCAAACGCTGACATCATCAGACACGCTGCCACGGTGGACCCTCCAACGCAAAACAAGATGGCTCCTGCCAGCTTGCATATATCAAGCGACCCATTAAACTGAATGGCACGGGTATCCACCACAACAAAATCATCTTCCCCAAGAGCTTCGATTTTCGGTGGCACAAGAAAACCCACTACAAGAACCGTTAAACCTATCAGCATAAAAGCCGTCCCAGAGATGAGTCCGACCTGGAAAGAAAACAAAGAAACAAGAAAAAAAAAAACAATTAATGTGCCTTTCCAGTTCTTAGTTGGTAGGTGGTTCTAGGAGGCATTTAGCTTTGACAGCATCTTGCAGGTACAGTTCTCCCTTCTAGGAGAAGGCTGCTTTTTTTCTTTTAGGTCTTATGTGGGCCTCCTGGAACTAGAATATATGGAGAAACTGTCTTTTTAGAATTTAAATTTATCTAATTCAATACTGACATTTCTGACAACAATGAAATATGGATCTATATGTCTAAATAGCATTTCATGTCCAAAGGCCCCATCACAGAGAGGATCACGGTTTAACCCCAGTGCTGTCTGGCTATTCCTTTAGCTTTATGTAGGTGGTGCTCAGCACCAACAGTTCAGTCCCTGCTGATAGTCTGTGTCATATCCACCACTTGCTTTCACGCTACAAAACGTCACTCCTTTGCAGGGATTAGCAGGAAGGAAGTTGCTACTGCCATAAACAGATCATAGATTATTTCTCTCACATTTCAAATACAAGTGTAAATTTTGGTTCATACCGAATGGTCCTACCATCAAAGCAGAGGGGTTGGATTAGATGGCCTCACAGGCCCCTTCCAACCTCTGGGTTCTCCAATTCTGTCAAGTTTCCTGACCTTAACGGAGATGTTGTGGTTTTCTTGAGGCCTATGTCACAGTCCTGGGGTTACTGCTGTTAACCTACCAGTCCTATCCCCAGTAATCTGACAGGACTATTGTGTGTGCACTTTCAAGCTATGGGTGGCGTTTCTCAGACAGACTTTGATGTTTCAGAGACACTGCTCCTTGCGGCAGAGAAACTATAGGATCCAGAAGCCCCAGAACTCCCTTAGAAGCTGACCTATCTTGGTAAGAATACCCTGCTCTCAGACAGATGATTACTCAGCCATCTCAGGGAAAACTGAGCAACAGAAGGCCTTTCTAGATGAGTACCTAAAACCGCAGTGACATGGGAATGTCCTGAAATGAGACTTTCTCTCCAGTAAACAGCAACAGGCAGTACCTTCCAGAACGTAGAGCTCCACCTGCTAGGCGATCTCTGGATCTGAAAATCATCCTCATACTCCCAAATTGAAGCTGTGCAGTCCTCATAAAACTGATGCAGGTAGGACCGAACTCCATATCGTTGGTATCCTCCCTCCGTGCTGCCCTGCGCATGCTTGGACCCGCAGATGTCAGCATAGGAGCTCATCCTTCCTACCTGCAATGAAAGGTTCCATGCAAAGAAGATGGTTATTGATGTGGCAGGAGAGCAAAGCTGGTTACAAACCCTGCAGATAACACACAGAAATGCAGTCCAGGAGAGACCTGTCCTTCATTTTTTTTCCAAAACCAAGAAATGAGCCTGGTAGAGTTGCATGTGGTGACTAAGCTCAAGTGAACCCAACGCGCTCAGCATCTTGGCACAGCACAGCCTAAAGGTGCTGCAGGAAACACAGATGCCTGTTCCCCA
Organism: Eurystomus gularis; assembly: GCA_013400335.1. Lineage (NCBI taxonomy): Eukaryota > Metazoa > Chordata > Aves > Coraciiformes > Coraciidae > Eurystomus > Eurystomus gularis. Next base: position 295,807 of record VZZY01008852.1, on the reverse strand, counting down.
TCTTTTGCATTACTGTGCTACTGCGCTTCTGTGGAGATGGAATAAAGCAGAATATATCAGGTAACAAAAACCAGCGTGTCCCCAAAGAGCTTATGTTGCCCCTCATCCAGACTGCTTCTAACAGAGTTTACAACCTTAGGAACTTTCCAAACTGCTGGGTGAGGTTTCTTTAAAGTTTTTACCCAAGCTTTTGAAGACCAGGACTAAGTACTGATACAACAAGATTCATAGCCATGAGAAACAGAAGCAAAGTCCTAGACAGATTGAAATTGTATATATCCTGTATTTAAGCATGGATAATTAAAATTGAGAAAGACGGCATGCCATAACAGCACCAACCTGCTCACTGAACAGAGTGAAATGGAAATACTAAACTTGTGGCAAACCACTGCTCCCTTGGAGAAGTCCAAGCTCCTGCTGAATTTAGGAAAACTAGAATTTTGCCTGCTTGTGACAACTGCCAATCATGTTCCCTACTCTTCCCACTTATGGAAGTTCTTTTAGTTCTCTACATAAAATTTGTATTTAACTATGCAGACCCCAGGCCTGAACTTGCTTGCACAGGTACAATGCTACTGAATTCATTGAGGTAATACTAGCCCCTAAAAACTTGAGCAACAGGTCAATGTCACTTAAGCTGACTGACTTTTTTTTAAGGAAGTTCAAAAAGTCTTAGTCCACAGGGAACTGTTAATCAGTACTTGCATCTGAATGTCACAGCTCAATTTACATCAGCTTCAAGCAGTTAATCTGATTGCCACAACAATATTACTCAGAGGGATGGAAGGAAGGCTGGTTGGTTTAGCATGCTCATGGCAGCTGGGACCTCCCAATTTTGCTGCCCTACAGCCCTTTGCCCTTCAGGAATTGGTGATCTTGCTGGGTGTGAAATACCCAAGAATGCAAGCAAAACAAGCACTGCTGCATTTAAATTAAGCAGAAGCCACAAAGTATTGATTAACAGCAACAACCTGACTGAAGGTCTTGTGGCTCTGAAATCACTGCTGGTATAACAGTGATCTTCCAGACTTTTGGAATCTGGTTGTGTTCTTGGCTCAGGAATAAAGAGGGGTTTGCTTTTTCCTCTTTATAAAGAACAGTAATATTGGTTTTTATTTTGGATATCTAGTATGCATTTAGCAACATCTTATGATTGCAAATATCTCTCTGGCAACTCATGATGAGGTTTCAAGGCTCTCACAGAAGTCATGACTGAGTGAAGGAGAAGGCCCACATAGCATATGGGGCCGCAGCAAGGGTCAGAACTCCCTCCAGGAGAAGGGAGGGGGGGACAGTGCTAATGGCTGAGCTCTGCAGAGCAGCAGGGGTAGCACCAGGCACCGCTTCTGGCAGGAGCCCCTTCTCTGAATACAGAGCTGCCTTTGCATCCCCTGCAGGTTTCCCTTTTCCACTTCAGTCACCTGTGACACGTTAGGAAATCAAAGAAGTGCTCTCTGACCCTGTAGGTGTGCTTGCTCTCTGCTGATGGCATAACATCAGTGCCCTCCAGAGCGTGCTCAGGGTGCTGGCCTTCCCCAGCTAGGCAGAGAAACAGGTGAGGTGGGCAGAGACCTTGACACAGCAGGAAACTCCTGGGCAGCACCAGCTGCTCACCAGGGACAGCCTGGCACCCAGGCCACTCTGTGTCAAGTTGTATGTTGCCAATACTGACATTTCCCACTACAGTTAATATATTGAAAAAAATTTGTTGGTTGTGCTCTGTTACAATGCTATGAGCTTTTGAACACTATTACTTTCTGAGGTACAAAACAAACAAACTCAGTGATATGGCTCTAAGTATATCATCTGAACTCTTGTGGGGAAACACTGAAAGTTACTCTACTCTTGGAGCCTGCTTGTTCTTTCACAAAAGAGCTCTTCTGGCTTCCTGTAGGAGTCCCTCCTTCTGCTGTATATTCCCTACCTGAAAAGAGAGGAAAAGAAGTCCTCTTTCCTCCCTGTCACCACCATTTCTTCAACAGGTAGCTGATATCTTCCACAGGACAAGCACTGAAGAGTTCTCTTAGAACCAGGATTCTGCCCACCTCACAAAAATACTTGAGGGTGGAAGGATGAAGCAATGGTGTCATTTACCGTACTCAGCTCTCACACACGGGGTCATGCAGCCTACATATCAGGGGTAAGAACAGCTATGTCCACATCCCTCAACATGTCCTTTGCTTACGAGTAAGCAAGCACCTCAACTCCCACTTCAGAATAAGAGGCCAAACAAAGCTCTGCAGAGACCCATTCTCTCAAGTCCTTACTAAGATCTTTTACTCTCACATCAACCCTACCTCCTTAAATAAGTTAAGCATAACTCCCTGCCACCTTAAGTCATTCAGGTAAGCACACTTAGCATCACATAATGAGCAGAAGGGGAGGCATTTTCCCTGCCTGTGACTCCATAAGGTCAACACAGGGAAGGACCAGACCTAATATGACCAGATAACACAGCCTGCCAAAGCTTGCTTGCATTACCCCAGCTGCCACCTGGAGACTATTTTAGAGCTTCTTTGGTTTCTCCAGAATTCAGCAAGTGAAGGACATTGCTGAGTCTCAACCAACCACTGTAGTTACTGCAATTAATCCAAGAAAACTCAATGTAACGTGACATAAAGCTGTTTAAGCACTACCCTGCATTCACTGTGCTGTCTGTAGGTTTAGTCGAGAGAGAAAGGAGGGTGAAGTAGCTTGATGAAGAATTGTCCGCAAGAACCATACTGCCTGGAGTTACTATATTACACATATGTCCTTCTTTAGCAATCTAAAATTCCAATAGGTGGTTCTGGTCAGATATATAAGCAAAATGATAAATAAGAGCTGGGAGGTAGAACAGAAAACAAAAAAATGATCTTTTGCTTGAGAGTTGTGATAGCATCAAGTAGTATGACCTTTTAAAATGGAAGGAAAAAAGAAGAAAAAGCACTGCCAGCATCATTAATTCTTTTCAAGCACTGCATAATATTAATCCTACTGAACATTTCCTTTATGCTCAGGCTCTTCCACACTCTCCTATCTTTTGCAAAATGTCTTGTCCCTTAGAGAGAAGAGAATAAGGCTTCCCAGCCCTATATGAGTCATTGAAGCATCCTGGTAATTTGGCCTCAGATGGTCTCTTTCCTCAGCTGCAATGTAAACATAATGACATTGCTCTTGCTACTTACAGATGGGGCAGAGGAACCAAAACAGTCTGATTATGGTGGGAGAAAAGAGTTCTTCATAAATAAGAAGGAATTGTGTGTCACAGCATTACGTTACATTAGATGAATAAATACTGCAGTAGCTGTGATCTCTTGGGCGTTCATGGATGTCTCACCTTCATGGCTGAGGAACTAAAGGCTGAAATGTTGGGAAACGTCTGCTTAAAAGTGTCCCTGTTACCCAAATCTGTGTTACACACGAGCTCAGAACATGCATCCAGGCTGCAGGAAGTTGTTTAATCATTTAAAGTTTTTCAGTGCTTGAACTCGTGGTGCCTAGGAACATGGGATGTATGATCACAGCTCCAGAGCACACCGCTGCGTAGTAGCAATCCATCCCCTAGCAACTTTTGTTTCCATGGCAAAAGCTGTCCTGTTTACTTAGAGCTTTACTATTCTCCACTGATCTGGGGAGATGTGACTGGATTGGTGAACAGGCAGATTAAAAGATGAGCAAGCTCCAAGAAAAACCACCTAATAAATTTTCCAACTACTTTGCTTTCTTTTATTGAAGGGAGGGACACATTAAAAAAAAAAAGAAAAAAAAAAAGTAAGGAACTGGCATCTGAAAGGGAGGGCAAAACACGTAAGGCTGTGCCATCGCTCCACGACACCACACAGCCACCAGACACAAGCCACACACGCTGATGGGTTTGCACAGGCGAAGTCCCCCTCTCCCTCCTCCACTTTTACACACTTTGGCCATGCTTCCAGTCCACCCACAGAAAACAAGACCCCTGTGAGGAGTGAACACCGGAACAAACAACCTGTCTTTGGCAGCCGTCCCCGAGACCGCCTCTCTGGTGCCAGCGCCCAGCACCTTCCCTGGCCAGAGGCCGGGCCGAGGCCAGGGCCGGAGCCGCCAGGAGCTGTCCGCCCGGCCTCGGGCAGGGCTGGCGGG
>VZZY01008852.1:230276-290874 GCA_013400335.1 Eurystomus gularis | reverse complement strand
CCCTCCGGCCGCGGGACCGGCCCGCGGGCCAGGCAGCCGCACAGGGGCCCAGCAGGGTTGGGGGGGGTCCTCCCTGGGCGGCGGGAACAGCGGGGGGCCTTGGGCCGGGTCTGCAGCCGTCCCTCCCGCCCTCCCCTCGCTTAATCAGCCTTGGAAAACGCAAAGGCTCGGCCCTCCGTTATTTGTGCAGTGGGGTGGATGGACATCATGAAAAGCGATACACAGAAAAAGGCACTGGGGTCTAGGAAATAAATCGATCAGCAGGAGACCCAGCTGGACTTTTAGGACTGAAGTTCTTAATTAATCCTTAATTAAGCTCTTGAGTTTCTTAAGAACTTTAAGACCCGAGCATTAGTGTCTTGGGTCTACCCTGGTAACAACAGGTTGGTTGCTCTGTGGGAAAGCATTTGAAGTAAGCGAGTTCAGGGGATTAAGGAAGCTAGTGAGGGAAGAGAGAGATAGAGAGCATGACAAGGCACTAAGAGATGCTAAAATATATCCCACAAAGAGGCAATATGGAGTTCCTCTGGGGGGAAAAAAAATGTAAAGGGCAAGAATGCTAAGGAGTCATTTCACTGCTCAGTACTGAAAGATGTACAAAAATACAGTCTCATTGCCTGCAGAAAGTGTGGAAGTGCATGACCTATAGGTCATGGTGGGACTCAGGATGTGAGCTGCTGTTATATGGAGGAATTTCCAAGTTGAAGTTTTTCCTCAGTTCTCAGCTTTCACAACATTTAGACTGTGTTTCTCCTGAAGGCTTCAGCTGGGCATGGCATGCAGAGCAAGTGCAATATTCCATCTCATGCTGTAGATGTTAACTTGATTTTTTTGCCCTTGTGGAGAAGGAAGCCACGCCTAGTGCTTTCCTTATCTTGTACCTGCTATGCTAAAGGTTTCTGGTGGACGGCAGGGAGTATTCCACGGAGAAAGTCCTGTATTGTCCAGAACTTCTGTTGGTGGTGGTGTTTGTTGCCACAGAGTTTACAGGCTTCTCTCTTACTGCGAGGTGATTATCTCAGCCAGTTCGGTGAAGGAAGCTTAGTTAGCTTCTGGGAGCCTGTGCTGAATAGGGAAAATTGCAGCTTCTGGAAAACACATTTCTCTTGTAGCAAAATGCAGCAATTGGTATGAGACTCATGTTCACTGAGTTGCAGATGTCTGTCCCTATTTGCTTAATGGCAATGGCAAGCTTCCAGAAGCTCTTCTGTTTCACGTGTTGTGGAAAGCCATGACCTGAATATTCTGCTGTAGTGACATTATTGACACAGCTGCCTGTTCTGCCCTTCCTAGTGCCTGGCTCTCCTTCCTCTGGAGAGCAAGGCCCATAATGCTCCCACTGAAGGATGAAAGAAAACTGTGAAAGACAAGGAGCAGCTCAGGCATCTAAAGGTGATGCCACCTGTCTTCCACACTTTAAAGGACAGCAGAAGAGAGGTGGGAAAGCTCCTTCCACCAGAAGTGGCTGAAGGGGGCCATGAATGAGCAGGAGTTAATAGCTGTCATCTGCCCTGCTTCTGACTTTGAGTCTTCTCCAGAAACTGTTGCTGCCATTCTGGTGGTGTCCCTAAGTTGGCAGAAATACCGGAAAGGAATGGGACAAAAAGGCAGAGGTCAGTTCAGGTCTCTAGTGCTCTTCTGGTGCCCTTTCTGCTGTCACTATGGAAGTCCAAAATGACTAGAGGGGGGAAGGGTGGCAGATTCTCATCCCCTCCCATGTGACATTCAGAGCAGATGCTGCTTTTAGGATGCCTGGTATCCACTCTGTTTTCTGATAGCAGAATGTGGAGGACAAGTCCATAGCTGTCATAAGTGCAGATTCAACATGGTAAGCAGCTCAGGCATCTAACCTTGTGAACATGTTGGGTTCTTGCCCGCATTTCTCCTGCCTGAAATGAGATCCAGGTGTTCTCTTCCAGCTACTTTTGGAGACATACCTGGTGAGACAGGCTGGTTCTGGGGGTGGCAGTCATTGCCGTTTGCTCTGCATACTGACTTGAATCAATTAGCCAGAGAGATATATTATAAAGAGTATACTTGTCAAAACTTCTGATGCAGAGGGTGGTTTCTGGATGGAAGGGGTGTTTTTTTAAGACTCTGGACAGATACAGTCAGCTTTTCCATTCCTGTTTTATCCGAGGTGATTCGCCTGTTGATATTGGCTAGAAAGCCTGTGCTTAGTTACTTGATTTTCAAATATTGTTGTATTTCAAATAGTGCTTTCTTGACAATGTTCTAGCTAGCAAAAATGATTAACTGTGACAATTTGTCATATTCTGCCATCGCCATCTTTGTATATAGATTTGTTCTTGTCCCCTGAGCCAGAAATACAGAAGATGTTTTCTTGACAATTGAAATCATAAATCTAGCTGCATTTTTTCCATCTTACCCTGAAAATATATGGGCTAGGAATTGTTGGTTCTCTTTTTTTGTTCTTGTTGGTGCTGGCGAATTTGAATATTATGATACCAGGGAATATCTGGGAGCTCTCTAATCCAAAATGCATATAGGCAAGAGTGGCAACAGCAGGGAGTTTGTATCAGGGAGTGAACATTTCCCTGTGAGGGGATGCTGGGCAAAGAAGGATAGGCAGGAGGAATTAGAAGTATTCCAGTGACCCACTAGCACTCAGAGACTGCCTCCATTCATCATGCTTGTATTTCCAGAGTTCAGGAAGAAACTTGCTTGCTTGTAGGCCTGGTTGTTTCCAACTAAGCTTTGCAGAATGTACAATCATAGAGTGTTTTGGGTTGGAAGGGACTTTTAAAGCTCATCTAGTCCAAACCTCCTGCAGTGAGCAGGGACATCTTCAACTAGATCAGGTTGCCTGGAGCCCTGTCCAGCCTGACCTTGAATGTTTGCAGGGATGGGGCATCTCCCTCCTCTCTGCGCAACTTGTGCCAGTGTTTCACCACCCTCATTGTAAAAAAAAAAATTGCTATATCTAGTCTGAGTCTACCCTCTTTTAGTTTAAAGCCATTACCCCTTGTCCTATTGCAACAGGCCCTGCTAAAAAGCTTGCCCCCATCTTTCTTATAGGCCCCTTTAAGTACTGAAAGGCCACAATAAGGTCTCCCTGGAGGCTTCTCTTCTCCAGGCTGAACAACCACAACGCTCTCAGCCTTTCTTCATAGGAGAGCTCTTCCAGCCTCAGATAATTTTTGTGGCCCTCCTCTGGACCTATTCCAACAAATGCAGTGTGTCTGCAGGGTTTAGAGGCAAAAAGCCTTAATTTAGATCCAAACGAAATGGCAAAATGTCAAACCCACCATTTTCTAGAAGTGTCAAGCATTGGACAGCAAAAGTGTGCATCAGTGAGTCTTTTATTTGCAGCAGCTACTACTACCGCTAGACGGCTGTGTTGTTTTAAAATACACTGCCTATGAAGATGAGTGCTTAGGAGCTTGGGTTAATTTATAAAATTTGGTTTCTCAAGGGAAGTGTAATTTGAAGTCAAGGGCAAGTGGGGAGAAACTATTCAGAATCAGTCTAAGAAATTCAGTTTTCTCTCGAGGAGATGTGATGTAAGGTACGTTCAAGTGCTGAGCACCCCTGTCAAGAGCAGACTTTCAAGAGTGCTCGGCTCCCAGTGGGACAGCCAGCTGGAGGCCAAATTTCCAGGCATGCTGAGCTGTGGCTGCCGCATGTGTGAATTACTGTGCTTGAGTGGGTTAGGCCACGTCAGATGAGTTTCTGTCTCTGCTCTATTCCAGCCTCCTGGGTCTGTGAGGACAAATGTGTGAACCAAAGCATCTTTTGGTAACTCTTGCATGCCTGTGCTTTTTTGTTCCCATAGGTGAGGTTGCTAAAGATGCTCCACCTGCTATGCATCAAGTTCTTCTGTGTTTTGGTGCCCAGATGGAAATGAGAGGATCTGAAAACTTGACCTCTCCTGTGAATGCTGAGGATCATGAGGGTAACATTAACAATTGCTCCCAAAATGCCCTGGAATCGTAACATTTCATGTGGCTGATCACTATCCCGGAAGTCATTATGCTTCTTCCTATCAGCTTTTGATAAACTGGATGGCTTTTATAAAGCAGCCTTTGTAAGTTTATAAATTACTCTGTGGTTGGTCTCTCATATACCTTTATGTATAATGCGAATGTTAACAACGATGCAGAATGAAGTACACAAATACAATGTAATCACTGTTAACAGAGGTTTAAAAGGCATATTTTGATTACAAGGCCAAAGATGGGAAAGAAGAGACCGTGATGTTGTCATTGCCCACGTATACTGGCAGTGTCGGCGAGTGGCTGTTATCAGGCAGGAGCAGCATTGTCTGGAGGATGCTGTACAAACCAGCTTGTACTGTGCAAAGACATCTTCTGGTTCAAGGAGTTATTTGTTTTTGTTGTCTAAAACAGTGTAATCACACTGTATTTGTAATGTAATTAGCCACTATATCAAATGCCAGTTGCCAGGCTGTCATTGATTGTCTGTTAATCTGTATTTCTTGTTTAGAAAACACTGCTGGATTTTAGCTATGAAAATCTCTCTCCGAAGAATTACTTCCCTGAGAGCAGTGAGAACGTCATCTCAGCTTTTGCAACCAACTATATATTTACTTCCAAGAGAACCTCTATCCCATTGCAATGCAAAGACAGTGCCTATGTTGCTACAAGGCTCTCTGCAACTTCTAACCTCTATATAGAAGGAAAAACCCTGAACTGAGGAGAGCACACCCTGATTGTTCATGTGATTTATAGATGTTATGACAAAAACGTGTCAAATCTGTCCAAGGTGTTTGAATAGAGACACGAGGGAAATGTTATCTTCCTTTTAGCCACTCCAGTAAAAAATCGATTCAGCCTTTGACCCTGATGCACTTTTGGAGAGCATGGGACTGGTGGGATTACAGGCAGGTACCCTCAGGAGAGCAGAACACAGTCTATTATTCCTGACCTAAAGAACAGTTGAACTTCTGTGGTGACATTGTCCACCTTAATTAATTGATGATGTTCAAAAGTAAATAAGCAACAATCACAGGCAGTCCGGTTCCACTCTCGTGGACAACTGAGAGTCAGAAGAGTAACCGTGTGCTCTTTGATGTGCAAGCCAGCAAAGAGAGTGTAATAATCACTCATTTATTTGAACAGAGAGGAATAACTGTTGTACGCACACTTCATGAGGAAATAGCACACGTGTTCCGTAACAAAATCTGTTTCACTGTCTCCTTCCTGCTGTTTGCTTGCCTGAAGTCATATTTTATTATATGCTAACTGCCCAAGGGTTGGAAAAGTAGCAAGTCCTTTGAAGTCAGGGATCAGTTAGGAGTGCTGGGCCATCCTGTATCCCTCTAGCCACTTGTGTCTGAGGGTGGCCAGTTGCAGGTGCATGTGGAGATATTATAAAAACAAGGCAGTCACATGAGGTGCTCTAAGATCTCAAGCTCTGCAGCCTAGAGACTTACAGAGCAGAGGAAGTTATAGCCACCTCTTTGTGTTTAGTAGCCATTAATGAACCTTCCCTTGTGAAGTTAAGGGTCCCACTGCTTTTGGAATCCACTTTTGCTGTTGGCAATTGCTGCAGTGGGTTGTGGTCTTAATTCATTGTGAAAGGGAGTCATATTCCAGGTATCTCTGCAGAATGAATTTTTCACTGGGAATTAGGACACTTTTTCATTCTGTAGTCTTGTTTAATGGCATTCTCAGGACACCTGCTTGCTCCAGGTGTTTTGTGCAGAAGAGATTGAAGGCTAAGGCCCAGATCTTCAACCATGCTTTGGAATCTACTTATTCAGGTAGCGGTATCTCACTGAAGAGAGCTAAGCCCTTTGAAACCAATAAGATATAGTTGCCTAAATAATGCATTTGAGTGTGCATTATTTATTGTTTTTTTTAAATCTGAGGAAATTAATGCATGTGAGATTTTTTACAACTTCACACAGTGCGTTAATGCCCCCGTCTTTTCTGGCTTGGTGGTAAGATGATCGTGATGTCAGTGACATGGTTTGGTGGGCACTGACATAGAACTTTCACTGGGTCACCAGATGCACCCTTTTGTTAGGGGTTTTGAATGCAATCTGAATGCTCTACAGCTAGAAGTGGAAAAACTAGCATCTTTCATTCATGATTGATATACATGGCATTCAAAGAGAATTCTCAATTTCTCTTTGCTTATGTTGTCAAGTTTGAGGCTGAAAGGTACCATTATACATTTCTATTCAACATCTCTCATAACCAAAAGCAATAATTCCTGTTCTCCAGCTCTTGGAATTACTACTATTACAGACTTTAACACATAATTTTATTTTGAAAAATTGGAAATTTACCTTAAAAAAAAAAAAAAAAGAGTTTCTGGAGGGCTGGGAAGAGGAAATATTTTTTTGACTTGGTTTAGTGGAGAAAAGAAAAAATGGAAGGAGAAAGGAAAGATTTTGAAAAGGCATTTTGATAAAGCACTATTCAAAATGAAATATTTCAAGTGATATTTGAAATGTCAAAATATTTCTATTTTGAAAGTTAATCCTTTGACTCTTACTTTTAAAATAGTGGTTTGGTTTTGTTTAATAAATGGACAAGAGGGAGAGAAAAGATGAAGCAAAGGAATGGGATGGTCCCAAAATGAAATAAAACCTCTCACTTTGTGTCAGCCCAAAATAAATGTTTGTGCTTTGCAGCCACACCAACCAGCCCTTTGCTTCTCCAGCTATAGTGGGGATAATGACTTTCTTGGTTACTTGTTCCAGTGGTTAAATGATCTTGCTGTTGTAAAGGTGCATCTTGGTCATAATCTGTTTAATGACATTGAACTAGACTATAGGGAAGGCTTTTTACTTGATTTATCGCATTTTCATTGCTATAATCAACACTGTGGCTATTGTAGTAGAGGCAATTTCTGGTAGTTAATGACTCTAAGAGAAAATAAGGTATTGTGATAAAGGGGTTCAAAACTAATGCAGTGCTAATGCAGGCTAGAAATGAGGAACATTATTCTAACTGTGAGGCTAACTAATAGTTCTAACATTTTGACTAGGAGTTTGCTAGATTTTTCTCTATTCTATTTCTTAATCAAATTGATGTTCCTTTTGAAAGATGCCTCAGCCCACAAGAAATAACAGTCTTCAGTCAGAAGTTATCTACAATCATATAGCCTGAATTATGCAAACAAGAGAAAGCACTTTTGTGCTTTTCAGTATTATCTGAGAACAGAGTAACACCTTTGTTACCTATAAGCTCCATTGAACTCAATGGCAAAATTCCCCTTAATGTCAATAGAGTTCAGATTTCACCAGCAGTAAGTGCCTCCTCAGTTTCGGTGGCTGTGTAGAATAAAACCTGGGGCTCTCTCTGTCTCAACCTTAATCGTATGGGTGGGGGTGATGAAAGTGCTTTGGCAAGATGTTTGACTTCGTTGTTTGTTGTAACAATGGCATCCAAATGCAATTTCAATGCAGTTGTGTGGAAGAATAGTCTTGTAGCACTCCTCAGACTCAGATTTCCTTCAAGCCTTAGGCCATGGATGTTTTGCAGTGCCTCTAGTGCCTACTGTACAGGGGCGGATAACTATAAAGCATTTAGAATTACTACACAGGTCTTCCAGACTTTCTTTGGTAGAGAGGTTAGGTAGTTTCTTCAGACCTTCCGTGTTATGCAGAGTAGAGATTCGGTGGTTGCGGGGTTTTCTTTGTTTGTTTTAATTAAGCTTATGCTACATAAGGAATCAGCATTTCAAATTAGGACTATTTTGTTTCTTCATGAGAAATCACAGAGGAGGAATTGCCTCAGCTGAAAAACCAATTAAAACCTGCTGCCACAATGGCTCAAGGGCCTCCTGAATGCATGATTAACACCCCTGTGCTCTTTGACTTCCAGTTAGTAGGTATTTAATCTATTACCCTATTTAAACCCAGCTTCAGGAGTGCATTCTAATGAGGTTCACTCACAGGTGCTGCCTGGGCTATAAGGGAACTAGAAGCTCAGCTTTTTTCCTGGTAAAGACAATAGAAGGGCTGTAGTCCTGCGAAGTGGTGAGTGTGAGCTGGTGCTGGATCCTTCCGTTTTTCCATGTGTGTGTGTAGTGGCTTCTCAAGCCTTGGCTTAAATTGCATGTTGCAAAATAGAAGTTACTTTTAGGAACAAACTTTGTCCCTGAGCTTGCTGGACGGAAGGCGTTGGCTATAATTTCATGTACTTCTACACTGAGTTTGTGCACTTGACAATGCTTCCTGTCATGAGATACTGCTTGTGTTGTAAGTTGACCATCATGTACATATGGTTAACTCTGAGTAAATATTTCTTCAGAAATGCCAGAGGAGAGAACTGGGTCTTGCCAACATCTTTAGTGTTTACTGCTGCCTCCATCTGCTGCTGCTATGTTTTCCTCTCTTGAGATCCAGTTTGTTTTGACTCGTACTCCCCTTGTATGTTAATTACATTCATGCTGTGCTCTTATTGATGAGGAAGAGGTTGATATAGAAAGGCCAACAAGGAACTTGCTATTTTTTATGTGTATCTGCTTGCTTTAGTAATGCATGGGCATTCTTCTATTGTGCTTTTTGTTTTTCTGTGATCCTAATCTTGGAAACTAAGAGGTAAATTAAGAATAAACTGTACTGAAACCCATCTGTGACAAGGCAAATTGGATTTTGCTGTCAGTTGTTGTTTAATTGGAGCAGATATTTTATAGACTTCTAGTGTCTTCTATCTCTAGAACATGTTACCTGTTGGTATCTTTTACATACCAGGCCTTAAATGTATTTTGCAAGAGATACTGATTGCTGTGCTTTGTAACAAAAGAACCTGTTGTTCTTGGCTTTCAGTCTGATGATTGATTGTTTCGTTTATTAAGTGCACATTTTTGAGGTAGTGGGTTCTCATACCCACTGTTCTTTCATCTGAGAACATCCTGAACCCTGGGTGACACTGAGGTAAATAATGTACTTCTCAAGAAGGAATCTGTCTTGCCAACAATGTATTCATATCTCGCAGTAGATTATTACCTCAATAAATAGCTACAGATACTGCTCTCAGTGACTTGGGAGTGCAAACTGGAAAAAGGTGCTGCTATGAGGTCTTATTTCTTAGTCTTTTGGGTATCTTAGCACACATCCTTCAGAAATCCATTCTATCCTTCTGCAGCACAATAATTTGGCATATAAATATGTTCAGTGTCTGGTGTATTTTGAGTGAGATAAGACTAGAAATGAATAGAGAGGCAGTGATAGAAATAGAGCTAAGTGGTTTGATACCCCGAATCAACCTATAATTTGCTAAATACCTGGTTCTTTGCCTTTTTATACTCTACTGAATTACCATTACATAGTAGTAATTGTACAGCTTTATGGAAAGATATAAACTTTATCCTGAAGGCATGAGAAACAGTGGCCAAAATGGAAGGCGTAATTCCCTTTGAAATTTGTGGAAATACCTCAAGATTTTTGTGTTCTTGGACCAGGTGATGAGTTAGGGAGTGGAGTATGGCTGACAGCCTCATCAAGGTTATCTGAGGTGTGGTTATTGTAGATGGCATGATTTATGTACAGCGTTAGGTAGACTTATTAAATTCTGTTTCAAAAATCTACTTCTTTTCTACTTAGTACTGACACTGAATGTCACAGAAAACTTCTGTAAACCGTACTTCTAGTCAAACTTATTGCTGTACTCAGTGAGACACAGCAGTTTACAAAGTATTTGGGGTGCACTTAGAGATGAGGTTCAATTACACTTACTTATGACTTACACAACTCATCTGATATTTATACTCAAAAAGCAGTTCTACAGTATGTTTTAGGGTCTGTTGGTTGCGTTTTTGTGTTCATAAGAATATATCTTTTCCTAGTATGCAGACACGTTGCAAAAGAGGGAACTGTCTACATTGTATAACTCATTACACAAAAACTGCTCTCAAATATAGTCAAGGTAATTTCATCTTTGTGTTTTTAATGCGAAATATGTAAAAATACCAAACAAGTTTCAAAGATAATGATATCGGAAAACCTCTGTAAGATATGGTTTCTGGGCAAATGAAAGAAGAAGAAAATTTGATACCAGAATCTTTGGATTCTTAACAATCTCTTAACAAACATGGACATTTCATCAGGGCCAATTCCCAAAGTTCTAATGTGCATCATATCCCTCTGGAGTAAATTGATACATCTCTGCTTGAAGCTGGTAGAACTGATGAATTTCATCTTCTGGGATCTGTGGCCATAAAGCCAGAAATTATCTGAAATTTGAATTATGTTGCAATACTCTTCATCTTGCAGAGAGGCTTGTATTTCTAGGTGACTGGATTTTTCTGAGTATTGCTTCAGAAAATGGTGGCAAGCCATCTGACTGTTGGGCTGCTGTGGGATTGTTACGTTTCACAATACTGGAAATACAGCCAAGAGTTAGAACAGACCAGACCTACAGTTTAACAGAATTTTCAGCACATGGTGTTGATGCCGAGCAGTGTATATAATAGTAAGTATCTTGTCTGGAGTACTTGTCCAAGAAGCCTTTGCCAGGGAAAGATCAAAATGATCCTGTGAAGATGCTTTTAGTAGGAGACCTACCTAAAATTGGGTAGAGTGTGACAATACAGATAGCTACCTATTTGGTCACTGTTTGTTCTTGTTCCAGCTAGGTACCCCAAGTAGTCTTAACCGTGTCAGAAAGTTTCCCAGCTACTTGTTGTGGAAGTCATCTCCTCCTCTCCTATCAAGCAAAACATTGTTTCTTTTGCTCACACTTGGAGTGCTTCGGGGACCTTTTAAAGAGGGGCTGGTGATGAGCAATGCTGTTTGGCTTATGGATCTCATCACAAGCAGTATATTGCTGTGATCTGTGTGAGAGAGGAGGCCTGATCAAATTTTCTTCTTGCTGTGTCCTCTAGTGTAAGGTGCTATATTTGGGAACTGCCTTTCCTATCTGCTGACTCATCCATGTCAAAAATAAAAGAAGTTAACCTTTTTTTAGACGAAGAAAACTGTTATAATTTTTATAGTACCTGGCATCTCTTACAAACAGAAGCAATTGTCTCTGCAATTCCCAGTACTTCTATAAGGTACATGCCTATCAGTAAATAAAATGGGCCAAGTCTTTTACTGTGGTCTTGAGGGCAACTTGGCTTGGCATAGCTTCTGTCTGTAGGGCTATGTGCATATCTGTCCCCACTTTTCCACACTGTCGATGCTGCATATGAGAAGCCAGCTCTCTGACTGTGTCCTTGTGGTGTTTGCTTGGTGTGGGCCAAAAACAGGGGCAGGTGGCCTTACAACAAGCAGAGTCATGAGATAGTGCTCATAACTGTGCCTTGGCTGGTTCACTAGTATAAACATGGCCACAGAGGATGTTAATGAAATTCCAGGTTTGTATTCCAGAGTCATTTGCTCAGTGACATTCCCCTTCTGCTGCTCCCATGTTCGCATTCAGATCTGCCTGAATCTGAAGGAACTTGACTTTCAGCTCAGAGCCTAGAAGAGCTTATCATTCAGCTGTGGCTGGAGAAAACAGCCCTCATGGTCAGGGCGTATGGGAAGAAGCCTTAAAGGGCTCCAACCCCATTTTGTGTTGTGTATTTTTGTCACATGTATTAGCTATATGTAGCCAGAGGATGATTTGTCACTTGAGGCCTTTACCAGTTGCACAGAGGGGGGTCACTTTTCCCTCCTTAAGGTACTTACAAAGGGTTCCTGGTCAGCAGAGCTGAGCATGACTCATTACATAAGTTAATAAAATAATTAACTCCTTAATTGACTCACTTTTAAGTTTACACTTTCATATTTTCTTCCATGTCACATATGCTTGTTAAATTCATTGCTAATCAAGAAATAAATTGCTTAATTGCACCAAGATGCTGCCTGAATCCTGGAAGTATTGAAGTTGTAAATTATCTGGTCCAGGCTGCTGTGAAGTTATAATTGCATTTTAAGCACTAACTGGATTGCCACAGAGATGTCTTCCGTTTAGGCATTAACACTTTCCTCAGGTGGTAAGGTCACAACACAGCATTTTCTCATTGCTTTCCTCTGTCTTTTGTTTCTGTTCTTAGATTCTGCATGCTTGAATTTTCAGTGATGTGGGCAAATACATTTACAGGCGTACCCATTTATAAATGGGTAAGCAATAAATGTGGGGTTCTTTTGAAAACACATGTACTATGTTGCGTTAACCTTTTTCTCCCTTAGAGACATGAGGGGAGACTATTAGCACTGTGGACTCCTATTCATATTTTGTGGTGTTCAGACATTACTGCAGCTCTCACCTAGGTGAACGTGGAAGATCCCATTTCAGATGGCTCAGGAGATACCTGCTGGAGAATCTTGGAGCTAAATATTGTAGTGTTTGTACATCAGGAGGAATGTGTAGCTGTGGTCACTTAGGACCTAGTTTCAGAGCTATGAAGTAGGTGCCAATGAGCCTTAGTAAGAACGTGGTGGCTTGGTTAAAACATGGGAACTGAGCCAGATAACCAGGATTAAGTCTGGTTTGAGCATATCTGTATGAGTTGCAGTAACATCTTGGGATTGCAATGGGGCGTTTACCATGGATTAACTCTGTTCTAAGCAGTGTTTTTCATAAGGGTATTTTAACAAAAGGGTAGATCAGGTTCCTTCAAACTGGCACATGCTCATTCTGGGATGGTCAAGAGTATGCCAAAGCAGATCTGTAACATTAGCAGCTACCTCATAAGGACACATTATGGTGTCATCTTGGAGAACAGGGAAATGGTAAGCGTGAGGCCTAATTTTTAAAATTATTGAAGAAAGCTGAAGAGGAAATAAAGGACCCCTGGAAAAGAGCTAACAGAGACTACAAACAACTAGTCATCAATATGATGTTGTTATGTTGGGCAGATACCATTCCAAGACAGTTGTGTATGAGGTGATGTTCCTCTAGGCAATGTTGAGGCATTGCTGAATTCTTGTATTTAGTCTTGAAACATCCAGAAAGAGTGTGTTGGAGATTCAGAGGTAGTAAAACTGAAGCTTTCAGAAAAATGCCCTTCAAAGGAAGTATGCAGGAATTGTGCTCTGTTCAAAAAAAAAAAAGTGGCTGAAGTTGGGGTGTAAGATTTCAAGACTGTTACAAAAATGGGGATAATCAACGGCCAACTAACACTGCAGAGAACAAGACAGACTCTGCGGCAAGAGTTTGTTGGACTATTTTTGTGAAACGGTGAATTCAGCTATGCAGTTAAATATAGTTGTTCTTAAAATTGTTATTCCAAAGGAATTCCTTAAGATAGACCACCTCTGTCAGGTTTTATTCTATAAGTAGTCCCGTCCTACTTTTTTTTTTTTTTTTTATGACTAACACTCACAGGAGGCAATGGGAGAAGAGTATGCTTGAAAATCCACTGAATTGCATGCTGAGGTACTGATCTGTGAAAGCCCTTACATGATAATGGGATTTAAATACTTAAAATAGCCCTGAGAAATCGGAGTATGAGGCCTTCCAAGGTTTTAAAACAGTAACTGAAGAGCCCTGAATTTGATCATAAATTGTTTCTATATTTTTTGAAAATGGAATTCATAAAGTGCTGAATATCTCCCCAGGCTGCTCTAGCTCCTTGAGATCCATCTTCTCAAACACTGTCCTTCCTCTGTGGTACCGGTGCCTGAATATGTCTGATCTGAAGTTCTCAGTCCCATGTGCTAGCATAAACCGACATATCAACCATGACGTATAAAAGTTAATGTCCATTGATTCTTACACCTCATAGGTGCTGTCTGAAAATATTTTCTCATATGCTTCTCATGGTGAAATTTAGCAGATCTGTCAAGGACACTACAGCTCCTGTTCAAACAGGGCTGTTTTTTAAAAATACCCAGTTTGCTATAAGATGATAATCTTACTCTTGCTCCTCAGTCGGTCCTTAGAAGCATCTCTCCTGCAATGAGGTAATTTCGCAGCTCACTGCAAAGAGCTTCTTGAATTGACTGATATTCAAGTATGTTAATATTATAAGTTTGTGACCTTGTGTCTCTTTTCCATTGCATCATGCTATACTCAACATCACCTATGTCCTTCTAATACCACATACTAACTGCATTTTGGTACATGCATATACTTGCTCAGTGCTTCTATGCAAAACTTGCAAAGCCTCCCAGCCCCTCTGCATCAGAAGATTACTTATCTCCAAATCAGAGTGAATGGCTTCCAAGTTCTGCGTACTGTGTGCTATGAGGAGAGGGCTTGGGAGGAATCTGAAGCTAGCTAGCAAGGCTTCTCTCTTTTTTTCTTAGATCTTGACACACGAGAGAGGTTGAACTCAGTTCCTTCCATGTACTGATTTCTTACAAGTGCATATTCTATTCGTGAGAGGTTTTCTTCCGAGTGCTTCTGTTCCCTGTGTGTGTGTCCCCTCACAGTGCATCTTTGTGCATCTCCTTCCAATAAGGTTGGGTAGATTTTGTGAGGCAGGAATGAAATTTTAGAATCTGTAGGCTTCTGATTTTAAGCTCAGAAACTTCTAGCCTAAGAAACTGAGTTGCACACAGCTTCAGTGTGTGAGGCTTTTGATGCTCACTGGACTTGGAGAGGAATGGATGATGAGCACTCCATGACCTCTTGCACACTGAGCCTCTATGGAGCAGAGAGTTGTACCTCACTTTGGTCCATATCTGTGAGATGTCTAGAACAACATAAATGAGATTTGGAAGCAGACTTTGAGCAAATCCTCTGACAGAAGGCTGTATTCCACTAGTCCCCTCAAAAGCCATGCTTCCTTGCCTGCTTAATATGCCATAAGTAATTGGCTTCTCACTTATTAAACATGATAGAGGAAGGACTGGCACTGACTCTTTTAAGTGCAAGTGGATACAGATCTCTGCCCTCTTAAAAATTTAATACTGGCACCAGAATCTGGCAGTACACTGCCTTGATCACCATGAAGACAGCTTTAAGAGACAATCTGTAAAAATGGTGTAAGAATGTAGTTTTTCTCAGTGAAGGAAATGTAAGACACTGCTTTTGTGGACGTGCAGGTGCTCTGCAAAATGCCTTTGGAGTAAAAGACGCCAAAAATCAAGTGATGAATGCTGCAGTGATCGTGGATGCTACAGATATTTCAGGATAGAATGTTGTTCCAAAGGCCATGGGAATAGTAGCCACGGCTTAGTCTAAACTGCTTTGGAACTGGGTTTAAGCTTTCTCTGTCATACAGCACAACTCCCACTTTCTGTAGCATGCTGTCTCTGTCCCTGGCAGTTTGCAGTATGGTTCAACTGCACTCTAAGAAGTGTGCACGCCCTCCATCAAAATAATTTGTGCTGGTAGCCTCTGTGTTCTTGGTGATTAATCACTTACGTGTACTTGAGTCAGCCTCAACCTCTGACTGTTTCTATCAAATATTCTTTTAATGGAAGAGGTGTTAACAGGAAAGGGCAGAAACAGGAAAGATGTTACCTTGGAATTTTGTATTCCGAAAGTCAAAGGGGCTTATGCTCCTGCTGTGCTCACTGGAAAGAAAATTAAGAAAGTAACCAAACTCAATTATCCATGTGATACCTTCTCCTTGGGTTCAAGGTGAAGTAGACAATTTTCTTAAAATTAAAGCAAATACATGCTGCCTATACCTGGTGAAAGAGCAGGTACACACATATATCAGAAGCTTGTAATTTACTTGCTTTACATAAAATAATGCGTAAAGTCCAAGTCCATATGGTCAGAAAGTGCTATCTAGTTTGTGTTTGCCTTTGTATATATAAAATACATTATTTTAGAAGTTGTACTGAGTTTTCAACTGCTTTGAGAAGGAATATCAAGGAGGAATCTTCTGTAACCACTGAGTCTCCTTCCAAGGATGCTGTTTTTACAGAAACCCAGGGAACAGTGCTTTTGCTCTATCTTTCTGAGATATTTCAATCATTAGGATAATTTTCAGTTCCATTGCTAGTTTTGAAAAATATAATCATAAAGCTTTCTCCCTCAAGCCCGACAGTGACATTCTCTATTTCCCTTTATTGCTACTTTCTGTTGTTGGGGATGGCAGCGTACAGAACTGATTTCTTCCTTGACATATTAGCTTTGTTAGTGAAAATTTCTCTCATCTGCCTCGCTAGGTTTTGTTCCTCAAAATCCTAAGAGAGTATTTTCTTAGAAAAGCATGAAGGTGAGATTTTAATTATCTCCTTTACATTGTACTTGTGTATTAACCCCCCTTTACCTCCTGAAGAAATACCATATTCTTTGAATCTTTAGGCTACATCAGGCAAATTGCTGCAGTAACACCAAGCTATGTGAAAAAGTTCAGGTCTATTGCCCAGACAGTAATTAGCGAAAAGCTAGAAACTACAGACATACCACCTTTTCCAGTTCACTTGATACTACTGATTCCACAACTATTTCTAGGATGGTGGTGCCTAACTCGTTGAGAATTTAGAGGAAACTAGTGTGGTTTATGTTAAGTTTGCATGTTGAGGGTTGATATAGTTATGGCCCCTGTGCTTAGGCTCTGCTTACTTTACTCCCACAGTTGTGGCAAGAAGTAGTTGTATTTGGTCCTCCTTACTGAGTTGGAGGCCCTTAGGAATGACTCAGAGGGAAAGTACCTGTGAATACTAAATTGCTGACCAAGCACTACAGTCCTGTGATCTTACAGGAGTATTAAGGCTGACTGACTCTGTCACAGGACTAATAATACAAGTGAAACTATTGTTCTACTGTTGCAGTCTTCTCTGCCAGTTCACTTTCACACTAAACTCTGCTTGGAAGGGAGCAGACCACCTTTCTGAAATGGTGTTAGAGGTTTTTCACACCCAAATTAGAAGTTACATGTGCTACAAAAAACATAGTGAGTGAGAGAAGGAATAGGCAGCTTTGTCAGTTCAGAGGAGGACTTGGAAGGAAGTTAATATTAACTTGAGATTGTGGAGGTGAAGGACTGAATCCCCTTCTAAAAGAAGTGCTGCTGTTTGTCATATGGATATAATTATATAGATGTAGGTAGATCCATACAAGTCTATGTGAGGATGCTCTGAGAGGAAAGTGTTGGCGTAGGTGTGTGTGCACACATGTGCAGCTGTTAAACTGCTATAGTACACCAGTTTAAATTTGTATCTTGGATCATACAGAAAACATTAAGTTTTACGCATTTTGCGGAGCTGAAAATAAAACCTTGTAATTATCAATGATATTCTCAATTATGACAATCACAGAATCATATAATTGTTTGGATCCCTGTCCCATGGGCAGGGATGTTAGAAGGGACCTTAAAGATAATCTAGTTCCAAGCTCCCTGCCATGGTCAGGGACACCTCCCACTAGACCAGGTTGCACAAGGTCCCATCCAAACTGGTCTTGAACACTTCCAGTGATTGATGGAGCATCTACTTGTTCTGGTAAGCAGTCCTATATACAGAAATGCTAAAATACATCCATTAGCAAGTTTCCATGTTAGAAACTTGTGTAAGACTTGGTGTGTTCACAGGTCTATAGCCTGTAAATTGACAGGGATTTGGAAAGGAGAAGCATTTTTACAGGTGACCAAGTATTCCAATTTATAGTGAAAGAATTCAGATGAAAATATGTAACCTAAAGACAAGGGTTGTTAAACAGTGGCTAAGGAGCTGAAATTAAATAAGGGATGTGAACCTCTGCTCTAGGGCATAAGGTGTCTTAAATTAATAGGAGGAGAGGAAAAACTGACTAGTTGAACATCCATGGCAGTGAGGCATGAACTTTCTTGTGCCTTTCTCTGAAGTGCATCTAGATCTGGACTTGACTCCTATGCGGGTCTAGATGGACCACTTCTCTGCCACACACTGAAAGTTTCTCTGCCCCTGTGTGGAACCTCCTAGCAGCACGCATATGTGTTTTTTTGCATTCAACATCCTCCAATCTAAATATAGTTTGATTGCTTTCCAAATAAGCCTGGGTCTGCTACTCATTCTGATTCACCATTGCAAACTTAGTCATTTGATGTTCTCAGTAAACAGACGCTCTGGGAGGCAGGTTGTTATTATTTTAAAATAAATCACTGTAGGATTCCAGGCTATCATAATTAATTATTTGGAATATGATCATGTCATCTGCCCCATCACAATCTCATAACAAAAGTTACTTAAAAAGAAACATAGCTAACCCTCTATATTCAAAAGCCATTCTCTGGTTGCTGAGAATTTTAAATATTCAGTGGCATGTCTTCAAAATTTTCCAATGTAAAATGGTTTTGGTGTTTTTTTCAGCATGAGACAGGCTGCGTGTGTACATCTTTATCACAATAGCATCTTTGACAGTGTGGTGACTCAAGTATTATTTGATGGCTAATGTGAAGGTATGTATTTAGTTGAATTTATAGTCTTTGAATGTGTCATTAAGGTTCCATCCATACGCTTATAAATGTAAAAAGGCCAAACATGGTTCACCATATTCACAAATTGCTCTGGCTATCACAGTGTGTCAGGGATGTGTGAGAGAGTGTAAGAAGTGCTGTTAAGCTTTTTGCTTCTGTGGCACATCTTATTATATTTGTGATAAATGTTGGTAGGTTTCCATGGTTAGGGAGCTGTTCATGGCCACTGTCTAGCCTGCTGCTATTTCTATGGATGTTACCATGGGCACTGATGGAAGGAAATTCATATCAAATGGAAAACAATCATGGGAAAAAAACAGGAGGCAGAAAAGAGGGAGAGCAATAATTGTTTTTAGGGGTCAGGATGGTCTTGTAACTGTGGAAGAGCTGTGAAGCTGTAATGGCATTGTGTGGCACAGAAATACTCAGTGTATATATGTTGCAGCTACAGAAGGTGGGAGGAAATAATGCTCCCAGCCCAAGAGCAATCTATGGCTGTCATCCTAATCATCTAGGAGCCGTGACTCTTAAGCTCACAGTGCTAGAATAAAACAAAGTCATTCTCCATAGACAATGTGGAGTGAGCATGTGTCCACAATTCACCCCTTTAGGAGCATGCTGCCTTTATCTATAATCACATTTGTGTGCAGCATGGAGCACATCATCTTGGAAGTACTGCAACACCCAGGCAACTTCACTGATGTGAGCAGCTCTCTTGGCCTAGATGAGGACATTTAAGGAAGGAGATTAAACAAACCCACCCCACACCCTGCATGTGAAAAACGTCAAGCTTCTTGCACATTCCTTTGATCCTGGTGCTGCTGTGTAGTGTTGATTTCGCGATATAATTTAAATCCCATGTAGTTCTGCTAGTATTTGGGATATAAGATGTAGAAACCTTCTGGCCATGGACCTTGATGATTCCCTTAGGCACAAGTCATCCTCATGTGGTTGGGTGTATTGAGAGGATTGAGGCCACTGACTGGGATTTCTGAAGTGCTCATTTTCAAGGGTAGAAGTTCGTGTTACCAAGTTTCAGTTCCAACCTGCCCTTGTCTTTCATAGCCAGCTTCTCTTCTGCCCTCAGTTTTTCTGCCGCTATCATCTTTGTTTCCTGACTCAAAGGCAGATTGCTTTTTTGCAATGTGCCAGGAATGAGAGTTACTGTTAATGTTTCCTTCTTGAGCACCTTTGAGTTGAATTGCTTTGAAGAACATGAGCTATCTAGCAGAGAATGATGGAAGCACCTGCCGGCGAGGGAGGTGTACATGAAGAAAAGCTGGGATGAGGTTCAGAGACTATATATTGGGAGGATTTTGAAAGAATGTTGTGTGGGGGAGAGGTGACAGGTGACAATCCTTCATCCGCCTTGTGCATTTTCATTCTTTAACCACCTTCTTTTTTTCACAATAAAAAAACCTGAGTGGTGTCCTGTCTCCTGCTTTCCTTCTGAGAAGCTTTCGTTGCTGTGTGAGCAAAGTGGGCCTTGTTTGTTGTGAGTGCTTGAGCGCTTGACTCTGTTTCCTGGCTTTTCGTGAGTGGTAGTTGGCCTACTGCCAAAGGTCTCATGGCAGTTTGTAGGGGAAAATGATTAAATGATTTGTATTGGTCTAAAAAGTAATCTTGTAAGACTAAGAGTTGTAGTTTTCCAAGTGCTTTCTGGATATGTAAAAAACTATATCCCTAGGTTGTCAGTACTTCTTCCTAGAAAGGGAAGCATAGAAGTGTGAAAGTAGGGAAATGAATTGTATGTCTCTTTGAATGTCAAGGAAAAGTGTGTGTATACGGAGAAAAGACTCTCTTTTTTACTTTGTATTTGGCATTCCCATCCTTAAACTAGGTCTTAAGCATGCCACGCACACGAGCTTTCCTCTGCTCTCCTTCCTAAATCAGGCCTTCTTCTGTACATAGAAGGGGTAAAATCAGTTTATCACATCACTTCTGCCCTACCTGATTCCTTGTGCTACTTTGGTCTCTGCGCAAATCCATGTAAGATTTTTATAATGATATTTTACATCCATCTTGCACTTCTGTAACTTAATAAGCCACAGGGCATTAATTTCAGAAACGGTAATAATGATACAGCACTTCTGCTTTAAGAAATATAGTTCTAAGCTTAAAATTTAAGGTTTTAATATGAAATCTCAGAACAGCTTTTGCTCCCTTCAGTGTAGCATCTTTTTATTTCTTTTTCTCTCTTGGCAAGAAGTATTTGTGACATACTGCCTTTCTTATTAAAGTTCCTAACAGCAAGAGCTAGTCAGTGTGAACAAGTGTTATGCTTTCCTGATGAAATTGTCAGTACTTCCCTTTGTGGCGTTTTCTCTGATTTATTTTGAGGAGAAAGAGGGGGAGAAAAGATTGCTCTTCTAGTTGGAAGCTTTATAGTGGCATCTTAATAGGCCAAAGGAGATCAAAATAACATTCTTGTTTACTGTTCCTGTCTGGGTTTTTGCAAGAAATAAGATGTAGTGCTTCTTTCTGTTAAACATGTAAGTATGGTTCTGTTTGTACATTGGGGCAAAGAAGGATTTTTTTGCTACATTTAAGGCTAAGGGAAATTGGGGAAAGTGAACAATTTTGCTTTGAGAGGCATGAGGTGCCCCTGTAGCAAGTTTCATACCTGCAGGTATAAGATGGGGTAGTTACTCTCAAGATTATTTTCAGGAGAACTAAAGACTACTCACGTGAAGTGTTTATTTTTGGTTTTCTGCTTCTACTTCACCTTTTCTTACTTCATTACTTCTTGTTTTTTTGTTATATGCTCATCATCCCTTGCATAAAAATGAATCTTGAGATCAAGTTGCAGTCCTCAATGGTCATAACAATGTGTGGAAAGAGAAAAGAGCCCTACTATGTCTGTGTGCATATGCGAGGGGTGAGAAAATGATATTTTAATGATTTCTTTTCAGACCAAGACAGTCATATATCTGCAGCTCGGAAAGAGCTGAGGCACTAAATCTTTCCCTTTACACTGGTAAACCAGCAGATGGAGGATGGAGGCCCAGTGCTCCATGTGGGTAAATGCATTGGGAGTTCATGACACCTCATTCCCTGTAACACTTACTCAAATTAGCCTTTGCCACAGTAAAAACAGTCTTATGGAAGGGATGTGCGATGGGACAAGAAAATAAAAGAGAAACCAAAGGGAGACATATCACTGTAGCTGAGTGCAAATGAACATGGAGTGGGAAGAACTGGAGTTTGCTTTGGATGGGTCATTTATGACAGTAGCAAAAGGAGGAAAACTCCCTCAGGGACAGCAACAAGAAAAGAGGTAGGCTAGCTGGTACTGTTTCATTGCTGGCTGGGCCTCTCTGAATACCTATTCAGTTTTTAAGGAGTTCAGCAGCACCTTCAAAAGATACTCCCAGAGAGAGGACTCTCTTTAGTGCAATGGCTTATAAATACTTAAAGGGTGGATGTCAGGAAGATGGGGTGAGTCTTTTTTTCTGTGATGCCTAGTTGAGAGGACAAGAGGGAATGGAAATAAACTTGAGCTCAGGAAGTTCCATCTAAACATGAGGAGGAACTTCTTGGGTGACAGAGCACTAGAACAAGGTGCCCAGAGAGGTGGTGGAGCCCTTGTCTCTGGAGACATTCAAAACCCGCCTGGATGCCTTCCTGTGTAACCTGCTCTAGGTGGCCCTGCGCTGCTAGGGGTGTTGGACTAGATGATCTTCAGAGGTCACTTCCAACTGTACCGTTCTGTGATTCTGTGCATGGGATGAAGTGATGCTTCCCACAGCTGGAAGGAAGCTGATGGTAATTGATGGTCAAGTACAAGCCGCCTATCTGTGGAGAACCTGGGGTGATTCCTGCTGTGGCTGCCAGATCGGGAAAGAGGGAAGATAGTAGCAGGTGCCAGTGATGCCCCTTGTCCCAAAGGGGTGGAGTAGGGAGTACGTTCACTGCAGATGAGTCATTTGGTGCTTGAACACATACAACTCTTCCATCTTCTCTAAGTTTTACACTATTTGAACTAGCTGTGCCACCTCTTTCACTCTTTGAGTGCTTCCATGGGTTAGATGGTGATCAGTCTACCTGTGATGTGTGGAGCAAAATCTCTTGGGCCAGGGACATATGGGAAGCCTCTGTAATACTTCTGCTCTGCCCCATCACTTTTAGCACTTCACACCATTTCTGCATTGAGGTTGGAGATTAGTCCTGGGGATTTGCAACTTATTATGGGAAGCAATAACAGTAAACGTAATATACTCTAAATCATATGTTTTCAAAAGATTAGGCTGCATGGGGAGGGGCTGTTCTGTTCTTCCAGCTCTCACAAGGGCACCTTCCTCTCTGATGGAGTGGGGCTCTGCAGCTCCCAGTGAATGGAAAGACTTGCTAGGATGACTTCAGGGGTGGGAACAGCTTTATTTTATAAACATATTGCTTACTGTGCAGCTTTCAGAAACCATTTAATAACCTTTAATAACCTTTTGATAATGAGGGGTTCTGACAAGAATGAAACAGAAGAACCTTCTCAAAGGGTATGGTTTTAAGCTAATTTAGCTTCTACTTGGTTTGGCCATTGAGAGGGAGATGTGCCATGTCCCTGGTCTCTCTCCACTGTTAGGCAGGTGCAAAGTACTTCTGCAATGTATGGTGGATCTCTCTTTGTCATATACGGGAGTAGTGGGAACCTGTTCCACCCTGACCCATGGATGCTGGGCAAAGTCCCACAAAGTAATTGTCCAGAGTCTGTACAAACTTCCTGATTCTCGATTTCTCTATCTGGGCAAAATTGTAGAATTTTGAAAACTACACTTCCAAAACTTAACATAGACCATAGCTGCTTTGAGATTGCTTTTTTGTCTTTATTTATTTACTTATTTAAATGAGGTTTTAACTTTAACAACAAGAGGTAGGATTCACTGACCCAAGAAATAGTTTCCAGACCTGTCTTGCTAGAGATGTTAAATCTTTTATGTGGTTTTTCTTTTATTGGTTTGTTGTTATGAAGGAGAAATGTGTTGGAATGTTGCTGAATCTTTACATTGTGTTTGATAAATGAAACAGCTCTTGGTATTGTAATCACTGTAGTGATTAACTATAAACCTATATTCTGAATTATTGGGGTGTTTTTCCTGTTTGGATTTATAATGGCCCTCATTGTTTTAACTAGCAAAGAGTCACACGTGGTTTACCTCTGTGTCTGAGATTTCAGAGTGAACAGTACCTATAAAAGATGCTGTCTGTGCTTCTAGGTGAGGTGGTAAATGCTTAGCAAACCTGTAGAGGTGTTCTGTTAGTTGTGGAAGTAAAAGCAAACGTTTTTTCTTTCTTGTTTTCCTTAACTTATTCTCTAAGAGTAGAGCCATATGTTATCCATTTTCTGCCTCTTCTGAATTAATTAGAGCATGACAGTATTTCCTGACTAATGAGGCAAGCACTCATTTAGGTTCATATGTGGAAAGGTTTCTATCACTGTACAGATTTTTACACAGCAGCCATCAGTTGGTGCAGTGTGATCAATAGAAGAAGCTGCATTAAGACCAACAATTATGCAGGGTGATAAGCAGACCTAACTGAACATTAGAGGTTTTGTAAACACAGACCCACTTAGCTGGTGGTGCATTTCTGTTGTTACTGGAAAGAGTTTTTTTTGTTTGTTTGAGGTTTGGTGTATTGTGTTTTTTTCCTTTAATGAGATATCTTAATATGTGTGTCTGTACTACTTCATATCCAGAATCCTCTAGGAAAAGAGGGTCCTTAGAGAAACCCTGATGTACAGGCTGACTTAAGACCTGTATGTAGGTTAAAGGGTTTGTGGAAGTATTCAGTCCTTTTGCTAACTGCCTTTCCAGCAGTCCTGAGCTTCTTGGGAAGGGATGCTTTCTTCTCACTCCATAGTCTGAGGTCAGCTGCAGTGGCCCTAGAGCTGGCAGCACAGGGCTGTTCTTAATTGTGATGGACTAATGCTATTTGGTTTGCAAAGGCTACGCTGCAGAAACTCTGCTTCATGTTACACTTAAGAGAGGCAGTGACATGTGCTGCATTTTCACTGGGAGAACCTGTGGTGTATTTTAGGTTTTCCCCAAAATTCCCGCCCAGGACAATAGCCTTGGGAAGATAATTTTGGCTTCTTTCTCCTTTAAATCAGCAACATTTTCTTTTAAAAATGTCTCTGTGAAATATTTGGTTGTACTGGTATGGTCGTACCTGGGGGAAAATACACTAGTACTTTCTG
The DNA here is from genome assembly GCA_013400335.1 of Eurystomus gularis. Classification (NCBI taxonomy): domain Eukaryota; kingdom Metazoa; phylum Chordata; class Aves; order Coraciiformes; family Coraciidae; genus Eurystomus; species Eurystomus gularis. The sequence goes on along the minus strand of VZZY01008852.1, from coordinate 266,453 downwards.
TGTTGTAGGCCAGGAGAGATGCTAACAGCTTCCAGTCCCAAAGCATACTGTTACATGAGCATCAGTCTGTACCCATGTTAATTATCCTTACCTATCATGATGTGTTTTCTCCCCTTCCTCTCCCTTCTGGCTCAAAGTGTGACTAGAGTTGTGAAGGCACCCAACCTGAAGAACAAAATGTAAATACCGATGGATTTATTTTTCTGGAACAGGTTTTCAAGTTATCATTGTTTATTCTAACTAATTTACATTATTATATACTCCTGGTTGCATGCATTTGTCCTGTTTGTAGAAGAGTTTGTACCCAAGGAAAGTCTAGCAGAGTTTTCCCTTTGTAACGAAGGGTCTGGATTGCTCTCAGATAGTCCAGAGAAAAGAGGAATGCAGAAGTGACTGCAGAGTTAACAAACATTGGCAAAACAGAGTGCTCCCTCTGGGAGCCCAGTCAGTGGTACCATGGCCCTGAACTGAAAATGACCATAGTGAAGGCAAACTCCTCCGTGAACAGATATGGTGACCATGGGGTCTCTGGGGCTGTCTGCACAGTACTGTGAGGTACAGTCACCTCTGGAATATGTGGGCTGTTGTGGCATGGTTGTGTTTGATGTGCTGTTGCGGCTGTGCTGCTCTGGCCCTGAGGAATTTGTGAGAGTAGCATTGGTATTGGTGTTGGGAAGTTAATACTATGTTGGAATACATAGTGTGGAGATATATGTGTACATATATGTATATATGTGTATATATATATGTGTGTATATATATGTATATATGTGTATGTGTGTGTGTATATATATATATATGCGCGCTATTGTCTTGATTTCACCATGACAGTGTTGGCACGGACTGTCGCTTATGTTTTCTTTACCTTCAGTGTCTCTCTTGCAACATGTTTGTGTGCATGCTCTAAATACTTGGGTTTTTTTGTTCTGTCCTGTTTTTTCTGGTCCGTGGTTAATCCCTCACCCTGAATAGTTGTTGCCAGTGTGTGTGTGGTGTCATAGAGTAGTCTGCCTTGGTGCATAGCTCAGATTAAGCATGTGAGAAAGTGAGTTACAGCCACAAACAGCAGGACTGTATGGATACACGTGTTTGTATGCAATAAGGAGTCTCTCTAAGGTTGTCTTATACCTGAGGAGCAGGTCTCATGCATGAGTCGTCTAAATGTAGTCGATTGCTTGCACTTTGATAGGGGAAGAAGAGCACTAGCTCTTTGCCTTCGTGCAGTAGAAGAAATCCAGACATAAAATAGAAAAAATGAAGCTCACAGAATCAGATGAAATAGTAGGGCACAAGGCTTATGGTTTGCCTGGAGATGCTGTTATTTGCAGCTGAATGAATGAATATATGGGAGAGTGCCTGAAGCATCCGTGGGTGTAGGACAAAGGTTGTCAGCATGACTTCCTTCTGACTGCCCTTGGAGGCAAAGATTTGAACCTCGTACCTATCATGCATAACAGTAGCTTATTGGATTGATTGATTTCTTTCAGAATCCTAAAAAAACCCCTAAAACCTAAACAAAACAATAAACCTCCAAAACCAACCAACAAAGAACAGATATTGGTAGGGAATATCATCACCCATTCCTTCCAAAGAAGGAGCATAACAAGCCATGAGTGGCAGAGGACCTTTCTGCCGCTTTGGTTCTAACCACCTTCCCAAGGAGTTGTGAGACACTTCTGATTTTGTATCTGATACCACATCAGGACACATTGTACCCTAGAGTAATGGCCATGTCCTACACCCTGACTGTCCTGGTTTTAGCTGGAATAAATTTAGTTTTCTTCTAAGTAGCCGGTACAGTGCTGTGGTTTGGATTTAGGATGAGAATAATGTTGATAATACCCTGATGTTTTGGTCGTTGCTAAGCAGTGTTTCTACTAAATCAAGGACTTTTCAGCTTCTCCTACTGCTCTGCCAGCGGAGCCTGGTAGGGAGCGCTGTCTTGAACTCAACTCATGAGTTTTACTTTCTTTTTCTGCCCAATTCTCTGTCCCATCCCACTGGGGTGGGGAGTGAGCGAGTGGCTGTGTGGTGCTTAGTTGCTGGCTGGTGTTAAACCAGGACGCTGACTAGGCAAACTCCCTTAGCTAAAGTGGAGTTCCAGCTGGCTGTGTTTTTATGGTGTGTCAGGCAGTACCCCTGCTTGCTTCATCCAGCTCAGGATGATAGCTTTTGACATCCATCTTTCAAAAATGGCAGGGCTCTCTTCAAATATTCTGTTGTTTTCCCTCCTCTTGGCTTGTGTTCTTCACTATCACTATTTCAGATGTCTCTCTCTTAGGTGCTCTTTTCAGCTACCCTCTTAATGTGTTAAAAGGGAATAAACCCTTACAGAAAGAAAAGTTAAGTGTAATATTGCTGACAAATGTGCTCGTGCTATTTTTCTTCTCCAGCCTACCTCACCTGGTGACACCAAGCGCTATTGCATGACACTGCTTCCTAGAGCAGACCCTGACTGTGTTTCCTGAAAACTTTTTGGTTAGAAAAAAACATAATCCATGGAGGAGAAATGTGCAAAGTGCTCTTGTGAGATAGTCACTTGGTGCTGTGTTTCTAGAGGTGTCGATACAGAGCTTCTTTATGGAGGGTGAGAAATGTGTTGTGGGGGCTACTGGCTGACTAAAACCCTTTTCACCTGACAGCAATGAAAAGCACCTGGACTTTGAGGTGCCATTTGGCTCAGATGTGTCAAATAAAAGTATGGTCAGTGAGGGTGTATCCCCTTCCACTGCAAGAAATGGAAAACAATTTCCATAGAGGTCTCTTCCATCCCTGCACCCCTTGGGAGATTAGGATTGTCAGACTGAACAGAAGACTCATAAAGTAGTGGAGAATACAGTTAATTTGGGAGATTTATAGTCTTGTTAGCAGGAATGTTTCTTAATTTAAAATGTCAGTGTATTCCCTGAAGGGAGACATTACTTCTTGTTGAAGCCTTAATTGGAGTGGGCTAATTTTCAGTGCTGGGACTAATAATAATAAAAAAATAATCCTTCAGTCTCAACCAGGAAGAGAGCTATTTAAATTTCACAAGCTGTAAAAGTGCCAGGAACATGGTTTTTACCTTTCTCTCCTGATGTCACAGAGGAGACTGAAAGGTGAACAGCAGCACTGGGCAGTAGTGGGAAGGTGTTTTTTTCGAGTGTTTTGCCTAGAGCTGACTTTTTTTTTTCCCTTCACTTAAACTGTGATGCTAATTGGCTCCTACTGAAGTTGTTTCAAATATGTGTATCTTGATATGTTGCAGTTCTAATGCTCACAGGCTGGGTAAAATAGAGAAATCTTTCTGGATATAGAATTGTGTGCTTGTATGGAGAAAAATCTCTAGAATTGTTGTTTTTGCTTTTTTAATGTTTTGAAATAACATCAAGTGTCGATGTATGCAACCAGGTCATGCCAACTGTAATACTCTATATGTTCTGTGTCTGTTTGAATGGTGTCATGTACTATTGTCCCTATTTCTTCTAATAAGCTTCCTGAATCCTGTGTTTTCTAACTGTTATTTTAGGCCCTTGTTCCTATCTGCTATATTAGGAAAGAGGAACATTTTTCATGCATAACTAGACATAATTCTGGAGTAGAGAGTCTGAAGTAGAGACATGGGTGCAAAAGAAGAAAAAAAGAATAAATTATTCTCCATTATATAGATATTTGCAACTGCAGAGACAATGCAAAAACCATCTAAAGTCCTTCTGATGCTTTTGACTGGGATAATGCGTAGGAAGTACTTAGGCAGCCAGCAATGATGGTGTATAGAAAAATGTTTCTATTAGCAACATCATGAGGCTGCTCTATGCTACCTGATCTTGAGTGGTGGGACTGTTGCTGATGCAAAGCTTCCTGGCAAGCATGTTCAGGCTCTGTAGGTTACCAGTGGAGGTTGAAACAGCTCTCCAAGGTTCCCAGTATCAGGAAAATCGGAATCTGGAAAAAATCCCTCCTGTTGGGTTCATATTGTTGCCTCATGAGGTTCAACAAGGTGAAGTGCAAGGTCTTGTACCTGGATTGGGGCACTACCTGCTATCAGTACAGGCTGGAGATGAAGGTATTGAAAGCAGCGCTGTGGAGAAGAACTTGAAGATACTGGTAGATGGGAAGCTGTATGTGAGCTGACAATGTGCATGCACAGCCCAAAAGCCAAATGAACCCTGGGCCACATCAAGAGAAGCATGGCCAGCAGGTTGAGGGAACAGATTCTCCCTCTCTGCTTTGCTCTTGTGAGACTCCATCTGGAGTCCTCAGCACAAAGACATGGACCTATTGCAGTGGGTCCAGAGGAAATTCTGCTGTGATTCTGCTGGGGAAAGGCTCTTCAATAAGAAGATAGTCACTCGAACAGGCTCCCCCAAGAAGTGGTTATGGCACCAAGCATGTCAGAGTTCAAGGAGCATCTGGACGATGTGCTTAGTCACATGATTTGGTTTTAGGTAGCCCTGCAAGGAGCAGGCAATTGGACTCTATGATCCTTATGGGTCCCTTGCAAATTGAGAGATTCTGTGATTCTGTGTGCTTGGGTGGCATGTGTGCTTCCTTGTCTCTTTCAACTTTTTGGCGAGGGGATGGGGTTGGTGTGGCATTTTTTGTTTGCTTTGTTTTGCATGCACCTTATGAGCTCTGTCACTGAATTGCCTCTATGAATTGCTGTCCCATGAGAGCAAGCAGCTGTAGAATATTGTTTCTCTCTCCTTTCCCTGGGAAGAAATTCTTATTCATTGGGTAGGACTTCTAACTATTTCATCAGCCCCCGTATCTGGCACGGAAGGGCACTAGTTTCTGTAATGGCTTCTGTGTAACACTAATTAAGCAGTTCAATACAACTTTAGAGACCTCTGCATGCATGAAAATGTCAGCTGGCAGAAGAATTTTGGTCAAGTATCGTAAGCCTAAATATTCATTTTGTGGACCTTTCTGTAACTGGAAGTGCCAGGCAGGGTTAAATGTGCTCCAGTCCTGCCAGCAGCTGCTGCCTGCCCAGGATGAGGGGCCCATGGGCGCTGTAGCAGGTAGGGATCCCAAGGGATGCAAGGGAGGATCTTGGATGGGAACAAGGCAGAGGGTGGTAGTGTGAGATTTCCATGGCAACAAGGTGTCTGACTATGGGTCATCTGTGACTCCAGTGCAGAAATAACTCCTCGAGCCTTCTGTAAATAAATGTGCCTGGAGCTTGATCCTTCATTGGTATAAGTTCTGACTTGTGGTTGCTTTTGATATATGACTCATGCTGTGAACATACAGCTTGTGGAAAAAGGAAAAATAATTTGTAGTTCCCTGATACTTTCTTATATTTTTAGGAAATCTGTCTCTTTTTAAATTAGATCTTTTCTTTTTTTTAATACATAGGCTCCTGAAAATATAATAATTTATAACATGTAGGTTTGGTTTTTGAGGTCTGCCACAACTGTTATGAAAATAATCTATAACTTACAGTTCATGGGAGCAAAGGTGGAAACATCTTAAATAAAATGTCTTGACTACATCTTAAATCAAATGTCTTTGACTTAAAAATTCTAACTTCTGGAGAGTATTCCCAAAGTCAAATCCTTTTTTGTATCATGTGTGATGCTTTTAAAAAAGCCTAGACTCCACTGCTTAGAATTACAATGACTCTGTGTTTGAGCTAACTTCTGCGTTTGGAAATAAGGCTAGAAAAATGGCTACAAAGTGATCCTGACAGTTAAACCAGTTGAAATGCATAAAGCTATAAGTGTTTGACAAAAAAAATAGTCAGAGGGAAGAAAAGGAAAAAATCCAGTCTAGTTCTCTTTTCTGTGCTAAGACTCAAGGTAGCTTTTAACTAACTTGTGACACCATGCTTTTCATGTCACACAATTTTATTTTCTAAGCTTTTCAGTGTCCTGAATAGTATCCATTAGCATCATCCCTTTGGTTTCCTTGGCAACCGAGGCAATCAATTCAATGACAGTTTCAATGGCATGGAAAAGCACCAGCTTCCAGAGTTATGGACAGAAGTTCAAAAAGCAGGTAGGCTGGAATCTATTTGTCTACAGACCAGCTTTATTTCATTCTCTGGTCCTTTCTATTTTACGAGTTCCAAGGCACATGATTAAGCACAAATATCTTCAAACACTGTTGTGCTTGTGCATCAGTGATGCTTGATGCTGCCTTTAAAGGATCCTCAGATCCACTCAAGCCAGCTGTGGGAAGCTTGATATTTGAGTTTTACAGCCTGGAAACCTTCTTCATTTAAATATTTTGGATTTGGAATTAATACTCCAAAAAAGAGAAACTTTCTTTTTTGGAGTATTAATTAGAAACTTGCAACATCTAGGTCATGCCTTCAGTTGTTCCAATGGGCAGAGGAAGGGGGGCCTGGCTGCCACTCCAGCTGCTTCCTACATCCCTTTCCAACACAAAGGGACAATGTGTAGTTTGGGTTTTCTGTCACTCACAGCCTGTCTGAAGAAGAAATTCAGAAAGCCGATAGCAGTGTCAAATGGCTAATGTCCTGTGGTCTCCACTTCTGAAGGAAGATGAGAGAAGCTGGGAGATGTATTTCTTTCCAGTATCTGTTATATATATTTTCTAGAGGAGCTTCTTTAGAGTCCTGCTGAAGCAAGACTCTAGACTCCTTTGAAGTCCAGCTCTGTAAGTACGCCTCTGTCTGCAGAAAGGCTTGCTTCTTTTAATTTGCACTGTATTATCAGTACCAAAATACCAGTAAGGAGGGCAGTAGTGTTACGGTGGTGAGTTATCAGAAAAGCTCCATACTCTTCACAGGAAAAGGCTTTTTTTCTTCGTGTAATTTTTCTTCATTTCCTCAAAGCCTAACAACTCAATGTACTCTGAAGAAATATAGCATATAAGATGAGAACATGACTGTCAACTGCTACTCCTGAAGCACAGATGGAACTGTTGTTTTGATGCTCTTGTTCATTTAGGTCTTTAAGAAAATAATATATAAATGTAAAATTAAGAACCTTATATCAAGCCTCTTGAAGTGGATGCAGAAGGTCCCTCAAGCTTCTGTGGGGACTGACACAAGCTAACCAGATAATGTGGAAATTTATTAAACAATAAATGCATGGCACGCTTCACTTAGTTCTGATGACCACTACTGCAAAACTTCAATAGTTTCTGTATTAATTCTATCAATCTCTAAGCCCATGAGCATTGAAACTATGAGTAAGACTTGCAGTTTTCTGAGTTCAAAGTTGGAAAAAATTGGGTTGACGAGTCAGGCTTGCTCACTGTCATGAGTGCTGTTAATAGTACTCACCCCCCTGAAGTAACAGGGCGCTGTAGAATGAATCACAGGCTTTTTTGGGGACTTTGCTTTCCCCGGATGCTTCATGATTCAGTTCCTATAGTTGCCATGAAGTAGCTGTCACAGAAGCTCAGACTGGTAGCCGTGGAGAACTTTAATATTCCAACATAACTGAGGCCATGAACTTTTTTAAAATGTAAAAGTGTTTTCATTGTTTTACTAACCTAAGTGTTGGAAGCTGTTCAACAGTCTCCCAGAACTGTTACCTTGGTTCTAGTGGGGTTCCAATATGGAACTTGCCTGTCAGGATTCGTGTAAGCATGTATCCTCATTTGATCTGAGGTGGAGGAGGAAAAGGATATGATCTTTTAGGCTTTTTAGAGTTGTTTCTCAATACCTCATGTGAGTGATGACATTTTTCAGCAGTTTTTGTTTGACCCTGGCATAAAGTAGAAGTATTCAGTGTATATGCAGGTTTTTCTTTTTCTTCTGAGTGTAACAGACCAACTAACTTGCATCTAAGTGGATACATAATCACCTGTCATGACCAAGTCTACCTCTTATGATTATATAAACATTTTTTCCCCTAAACGCCTTTTTTCCTTTTTTTGCCTTCCTCCTCCACTTCTGTTTATCCACTTTGATGTTCTTGGCAGAACTCAGCACAACAGATCCAAGTGCAGCCTCTTTGGCTTTCTTGTTCCTTTCTACTGGTGGTGACTGAAACTAACAGAGGTTACAGGGAATTGCATATTATGGTTTCAATGTTTGTATGCTCAGTGAGTGTGGTGTTAAATGCAATTGCAGAGGGACTATAGAGACCGTGAATGCTTGGCTGACAAATACAAGTGTCCCTCTACTAGTTACAACACCCAGAACTCTTGCCTATGCAAAATCTCAGGAGGCATTTGCAAATCTGGCACTTTAAAATGTTGTTCTCTACTCAACCCCTGTACTACTCAGAAGAGGGGAGCAGAAAAAAGTCCATTTTGACACTAAACTAATTGGGCTATGAACACAGCCATTGTAGATATGTGGGAATATTTGGGAATTTGTTCGTGAACAAACTTGAAGGGGCCCAAATGATGTTTGACTGAGACAGTTTGTGAAAGTTCTCTCAAAATTCAGGGAAACTTTCAAAATGTAGTAATTATTTTGAGATGAGATGTTCTTATCTCCATGTGCTGGGAATGAAGCATAGTAGCCACCAGTGACACTTCAAGTTTCTGCACTGCCTCTTTTCTGTGGTGACAGGGAAATGCAATTTATAGGCAGTTGATGCAACAAGATGGTATTGACTACAGCAATCTTAATTTACATTTTCACTTGTCAAACAGGTGCCAATAGTGATAGAGCAATTCAAAGGTTGCTTGTAACAAATAACGATGTATGAGTTGAAATGGGTCTTGAACTTCAGTCAAGATGAGCCATCACCAAATTTTACCTTTTCTGTTGCAGCTATAGGAAGGCAACTTTCCACTGCCACTTCTACTAACTTATTTCCAAATCAGTAGTTAATTAACTAACAGACCCTGTGTTGTGCCAGTTCAGCCATCATCATTTTATGCTGCCATCAGTTGCCTGATCACACAGGCCAACACTGAACTCGGCAACATACCCTCGCATGTCTTCTTTCAGACAGTCCTGCCATAGGTTTCTGTGGGCTCAGCTCCTCTGCTGCCCACTGTGGTGCCAGCATCGCCTGCTGGACACAGTGGATAGAGATGGCTCCCTCAGTGACCCCTCACATGGAAGGACACCACCAAGAGAGCTCAGCAAGATGTGACCAGCCCCAACAGAAGCCACACCCAACAGGAAGCTCCTCTGACTGATCAGCTCCTAGTTAAAGTAGCCCTGGCCTTGCCCACCACCCCAACCATGACTGCCTGGGTAAGGGCAGAGCCACAGAGACACAGGTGGGCCAGGTTCTGCCTCTGGAACATGAAGCCAATAGAAAAAAAAAAACAAACAAAACATTCTGCTAGGTTGTGACTCATTCACAGGTCAACTCCAACTCAGGGCCCACAGCTCAGGCCCCAGCACTTCAAGCCTCAAGGACACAGTTAGTTGAACCTTCACCTGTAGTTTCAACAAGATTGACAGGATATTTTGAACCCTCTTTGACAGCCTGTCCTGGTTTGAGTTAGAACTGAACTAATTCTGGTCAGTGCTTTTACTTTTCAGCTCAGTCTCTTCTAACTGCACTTTCTGATGTTAATGGCAGATTTTTGTAGTAGCAGTGATAACAGTCAATGTTTAGAGTTGCTACCAAGGATTGGTATGAAGACCAAGGTTACTGCTAAATCTTATGTACAACATTGGGTGTGCAGAAAGTAAAAGGCCACACCTGTGGGGAGGAGTGGACAGGACAGGTGACCCTAAACTGGCCAATGAGGTATTCCATCCCATATATATCATATTCAGTATAAAAACTGGGAGATCACATGGGTCAAGTTCTCTTCTTCAATGGCCAGCATCTGAGGACTCTGTCTGTTCTGCCTTTGATCCCAATCCATGCAGTCCTGAATCCAGTTCCAGAATCCAGCTCCTAAATCCGGTTCCTGTCTGCCACTGAGTCCAGTCTGGGACTTCCCAAGTGCCTGCCCACAGCATTAGTGGTGATCTAGTAATTGCTATCAAGGCCTTTGGGTTCACTATTGATTTTGTATATATTTCATTTTATTATTATTATTTTCCTTAAAGCTGTTTTAGTTTTCCAATCCATAAGTGTCTTCCCTTATTCCCTTTCTCTTCCCCTTTGGGAAGGGAAAGGGTTTAATAGAGAGCATCTGTCATTCCTTTAGTGGCCAGCCCAGCCCTATCTTTTGACACAGCCTGACACTAATACAAGTTGAAACAAGGAATTGTCCTGGTTCTGTTTTCTCTGTACTTGTAAAAATGCCAGCTACAATGCTGGAGAGAGTAGAGCTGACATGATGCTCCTTCCTCAAGCACATCAGTGTAGTATATGTCAGCCTTCACCAAGGTGCAGGATGAATAGAAAAGAAGCCATGAAAGCCAAAGTAAAAACACCGTAGCAAATGACTCTTGAACTGCAAGACGGCCACACCCAGAGAGCACAGGAACAACAAGATGTGTTTGCAGGTACCTTGGCACAGCTCATTCACTCCACAGCAGAACATGTTTAAGTTTCTTGGGTTTTTTCCTTGTTATTTTTAAATCTACTTTTTTTTTTTTTTTCCTTTTTAATATAAGGAAAGTGCTTTAGAGATCAACATGGGAGATGCCTCTACAAGAAGAGAGCTGTTTGCAGGATCATTGCTCTGCTAATGGCACCTCTTCCCCAGCAGTCGTTTGCTAAAAACAGTGGCTGTGAACACTTTTAGACAAGCAAGCTGTGTATTTCTACCACACTTTGCCAGACTAGAATTCAATCTGAGTATGCTGTCAAAGGAGGGCTGATGGTAGGAAACTAACTTGTTCCTTATTCCAGGCTGATTTCTTCCAACAAGCTCATTTCACAGGACAGTTAACAAAACCTCTTGTGTTAAGGACAATTAATCAAAGCACTTTGAGTGATGTTTTTAACACCAAATCTATATTGAGGTGGTTGACACAAGTAGTCCCGTAGAGTGGCTGAGATTTAACAGAGTTTCTATGGAAAAAAAAAACCAAAAAAGGCTTACAAAAGTTAGTGCAGTGGGAAAAGGCATGAAACTTTCTATCCACATTCTTCTGTTTCTGAAAGCTCAGTTACATCTCTTGATGCTGCAGGTATTTCTCAAATACAATGCTTTCACAGAGCATTTTATCTACAGAAGATACAACTATGCTTGAAGATTGATCTGCTGAGTAAAGGTTTCACATGAGAGATTAGCTAGTATTCTTCCAATTCTTCTAGTCTTTGTACACCTAATATATTCCCAGTGATATTTAGTGGTATAAGATTATTCCACTTAATTTCCTTGCAGGGAAAATAACTGAAAGGGGGGAAATAAATCACCTTATATCACTAGTTCTATCCATGTCCTGATTTTCTGTTGTAATTGTTTAATTTCCTCACATTATAAATATTTATTATGTAATTATATAAAGCTACTACAGTGAAGATATTTTAAAGCATTAATGATAAAAATAGAAGAGAGTTCTAACAATTCTCAAACAGAACTTTTCCCTCCTGCTTTCCAAAAGTGCTTTTGACTTGGAGCCATCACATCTGAACTCATCCCGGCTATTTCCACAAGTATTTCTGAAAAATCTGCTCCCTCTTGCCATAAAGGTCCTTTAACTTCATGTGATACGGTTTTGTGAAAGTTCCTGTGGTCTCATCAAGCCACAGAAACAATAAGTATTTTCTGAGTCTAACCTGTAATTTCCATAGGAATTTCCTGCTCGATTTTTAGAACTGGATTTCAAAGACAACAGGTACTCATTTTTAGAAACAAAGTTGGTGGTGATTAAAGGGACTTTTATTTCTGGGGCGGGGTGGGGAGGGGTTGGACAGAGGGGCTGTCTTACTCTTGAGTCCTAGATCAAGGAGGAGTGCTACATGTCTGTTGTTGCTACTGTACAGCAAGCCTGAAAATACAGTGCTCTTGCTCAGGCTACATTCATGTTTGTGAACATCAGGGACATGGTTTGCTGGCTAACTTGAATGAAGTGAGATGTTTTCCAACAGAGGTTCCTAACAGTCCTTTCTGAAATAAATGGAATGGCTAATGGCTCTCAGAGCTGCAATCAGTGAGACACAGTGCATTTTAGATACATAATGGTGGTTTTTACCTTTTTCTACTACAAAATAGTATCAGCACTGAAGTATTTTGTCAAGAAATACTTGACAAGTATCATGAACACTGTTTAATCTCCCTGCCCTCCCAAAGAACGTTGTGTTTGTTGTGGCTGTAAAGACTGGCGATTGAACTGGCTAATACACAGAAGTGGTTTTTTGGTTAGCAGGAGAAGCTTGCTTATTGACTGTTCTGCAGTAGCTTTTTCCTCACAGAAGCCAAGATGTTTCTACTTGGAAACATTTTGAGAGGGTAATACACATTTATACAAGCAAGAGTTGTTGCACACTCCTCAGCAATTGCCTTTTATAGTGTTTAATTCATTCTCTAACCTCAAGCCAATATAAAAGCATTTCTTAAGAACATTAAGCCTTGCAATGGTGGAAGCAATTGCATAAATGCACCCTTTGAATGATGATATCTGTTGCTATTTGTTTCTTTGTGCCTGTAACAATGGAGAGGCAAAGGTGTCTCCTGAGGGCTTTCTGGCAGTGCATGGCCCTGATCAAGGACAAACATGATGCGCTGGCTCTGCATTTTCTCTTGGCATTAGACTTAATGCCAGAGTATGAACAATAAATACACTTCTGCCAGGACAAAATAAAATTATTTTTTTTTGGTAACAGATATAGGAGGTCATATGGACTCTTATGTTAGCTTCTAGTATTGTCTTTGTAGCTTATGAAGGTTTTACAGAAATGGTATAAAGTTAACTTTGGTCCAAGAATCTCCGATTCCAACATGCCACAGGTTTGAGTTACAGTTGACTTCCACATAGTTCCTGTACATAGTATCTCTATTTGTGCATTTTATATCAAGTTTATAGCCAGGAAAGCAAAACAAGAAATAATACAACATGACAGTTGTTATAGGGACTGGCACTGCCCTGATGCAGGGAGGGGCCAAACCATATCACGTTGCGCAAAACTATTTTCCATGAGAACCTCCTTCTCTGCAGGGAATTGAGGTTAATAGGACCGATCTCTTTTGTGAAGTACTTTAATATCTATAGGTAAAAGAAATTGGATAACACATAAGCTGCTATAAAACTTTGGACTGAAATTATGCCTCAAAATATAAGTTTTTCATTTGCCTTTTCTGAGTCTGTAAGTTCTTCTGGGACATAAGCATCTTTAAAGGAATAGATATGATAGATCATTAATTACAAAATTAAATTTCACTGTTCCAAACTTAGTCTCCCCTTAGCTTAAGCACTTAGTAAACACATAAAATGTGTTCTTGAACAAATGAGTTCTTGGAAATTTTCGTGTTGCGGCCAAGAGACTTGTACATTTTTTTTCAGAAAATGACAGCAAATTGAATCTCCCCAGGCTAAAAAGAGGAAAGAAACCTTTAATTGCTTTTTATTCATGATGTAAAAATGCCCTTATATCTTTAAGAGCACTTTTACTCTGTTTCAGAATAAACAGAATCTTGATCTGTCAGTATATTTGGGCTTTTTTTTTTATAAAGCATAGGAGAACTGAAGTAGAATCATTATGTCCCAATACACAGAAATCAAACTTTTAAGTACTATATAGTCACAAATGAGTGATATGAAAGGAGTCATCCTGTTTCTATCCAACCTAAACCCTTATTTCTTTAGAGACAGTAGAAATGAAGTCTGCTCTTAGCATTTGTGTGAATCTTTTCTGTGAAATCATGTGCAGTTGAAGAGTGCTTTAGCAAGTATAACTGCAGAGGAATGTAGTTAAAGTAGTTGGGAGTAAAGAGTCTTGTCTACTAGAGCTGTTGTAGGGGGGTGGAAATCAGATGAAACATTTTTTTATAACAAGCCTTTTATCAGGGCTTTCATAAAGCCACAACAAACAAGCTAAGTGTGACACACAATCACAACCAATTCAGATTGTTTTTGTAGGAGCTCTGAACAAAGGCAATCCTGAAATGCCTGTGGATGCCCAAGAAACTAGCAAATCCACCTGAAAATGTTGCTTCTACGTAACATTTAAACCCATTAGATTTAAATTAATTGTGTTGCAAATAAATATATTAAAGTAGATTTTCTAAGTGCTCAGGATGAAGCATTCAGTTACTCAGAGGAATACCAGTACTTGGGGGACTCACACTGCTGGTGGGAAAGGCAGCAAAATGAAAATGTACTGTGGATATATATTTCAGGGCCAATTATAGGTTAATTCATGTTAATGTAGATGGTGGTTGGTTTACTTTTGTACATTAAAACTGCAAAAATGCTTAGGCCTTATTGCAACGTTTGTTTTTTGGGTAGTGTTGCTGATCCATTTTTCCTTGTCTAGGTAACGATTATGCTAAGAGGAAGTCTTAATCCATTTGCTAGGAAGGATTTGATCTACAAGTTAGATTGGGAAGATACATAAATTATGATCACCTTAATGAGATTTGTTTGTCTTAGTTCAGTCTTGCTGTATACCACCTGGCTCTATTTCAGTACAGTATTTTAATATGTAGTGGTTAAAACCCCCACCTTGATAAATCAGGTCCAGGATATTGCTTCAGCTGACCACAGTCTGAGCTGAACTTTAATCACTCAATGCCTGATAAAGCTTCGCAGTATGTTGGAAAGTTTTTCTTTGAGTTTTCATGTTATTACTTAGTAAAGTGCTCAATTCTCTTTGAACACTTCTAAGTGCTGGTAATAGTACAAAACTTTAAGAAACTAGTCCAATTATTTTTGGGAGTATTCTGGGTCCATTACAAAATAGAAGATATAGGATTGTTAGATTCATTATAGCATAATATCTTTTCCCATCAGAAGCACTGGAAAACAGGATAGTTCTGGTACTGCACATTTTGCACTGAGAAACTGTCAGGACATAGGAAAAGGTTGTTTGGAAGATAGTACCTAATTTTAAAAAATGTACTATTTTTCCCCTGGGCACCGGTAACAGTATCTTCAGATTTTTCTTAACCATTTCAGTTCCCCTTTCCCTTGTCTACTTCACTGTGTTCAGAATGTGTTGCTTTAGACAGAGTTCTCAATCATAAACAAGTTGCAGTTTTATTTTTTAAGTGCTTACACTTTTTAGGTTTCCAAAAGTGATTTTGTTTGTTTATTTATTTATTTTGTCAAGACCCCAACTCTTCTCCCTGTCTCGGAAGGGGGAAGGAGGAGGGGAAGGAGGGAAGGAATTTCATTAAGTACTCTGTTCAGATGAACCCTGGAAAGAGAATCTTGCAATAATGTTCAGCAGAATGGGATCTGGATGTTCTACATCAATTTGAATAAATAATTAGTGGTAATTTGATGAAGACTAGATGCAATAGACAGGCTTCAGGATTTTCTCATTTACCCTCTGGTGTGGTATCTTTTAAAGCATATTAGCCAGCACTAACCTCTGTTAGATGTACCCAGTTGTCCCAGTTGTTTGGTCCCAACCTAACCTACAAGCAGCATTATATTAAGGAAAGCTTAATAAACTTTCATCACTAGCTCTACGGGATAACTGATAAGGTATTCTCCTGCCCATTCTGTAAATGGCAGCATAAAGATAGTGTGGTTTAGATAATTGTTGTGTGGGGGACCTTGAATGGGTAGAGGGTACAACTGAAGTGGTATGTCTCGGCTTAAACTGGGTCTCTACATGTTTAGTTTCTCGTGTTAGTTGTCTGGATTTTGGATGTCTTATTACAGTTCTTTAGGTGGAACTGGTTAACTTTTTCCCTTCAAATGTAAAATGTCTGTGGGTTGTTTTTTTAAAGACAATTTTTCCCTTGTGATGGAATTTTCCAGAGATTTTACCTTTCCCAGATAGGAGAGTGAAAACCTCCGGGGCTGGGGTGCTACTCTTTATATAATTATTTTTAAGTTTCTGTCATTGAATCAGTTAATTCTTCAAACACAAAATCTTATTGAAGAAATAAAAATATAGTATTTTGTTTCCTGACTTCAAGTTATCTGGCTCTAATTTTTAGATGTTTAAGTACTAAGAAGGGAAAATGGGAAAACAGAGTTGGAGAACCAACCATGATAATGCAAGATCATCTTTGGTACCTTATTTTTGTTCCACTGGGAGTAATCCATCTAGTTGTAAGCATCAGGCTGTCTGTGACCTGTCATGAAAGTAAAATTGGTACTGCTGTTAATGCAACTCTGTGCCTCAGAGTAGAGCACAGCTGGGTGCTGGGCAGCTGCTGGTCTGCTTTTGCAACCTGAGCTAGAAATTCTGCTCTTTGCTATGCTGTGTCATGTAGATAAATCACCTTGCCCTCAGAGTACCCCTGAAAAGGGTTTCGTGCTGTGGCAAAGCCAATCCGGCATCTAACAGCAATAAAAAGACGGTGGTTTCTCTGGCTTGTTTACACCAAACTGGTTGCAGTCAGCCTGGTAGTGAAAACCAGTGAAAACTTAGATTTGTATGTGCAAGGAGTATTTACCATTTAGCTTTCAGCCTGTACGAATGAGAACCCATGGTCAGTGATGGAGGATAGGAGAGCAGGGCCCCTTTTGGTGGCACCTTGCTACTTGCCTTAGAGGTAAAACTGCTCTTGAAAGGCTTAGCTCTGAGTGCTTCAGCAAGATGTAAAAGTTGCATTGAAGAGCTTGACTTCTTGTTCTTAACTTGCTGTTTCCTCCATCCTCCATCTCTTAGCAACTCTTACATGTAGTGCTCCAAGAAGATCACAAACCAGTCTTGGAGCTTAAAGGAAGGCTTTTTTTTTTTTGGTGTGTTGTTTTTGTTTTTTGGTTTGTTTTTTTTTAATAGTGTGATAAACTGCAGGCCCTGGGACAGCTAGACGAATGTCTTCCTGATAGCAACTCTTGTCAGGGCAAGTTATAATACATGTGTTGATAATATAATTTTTCTGCAAATAATCAGGCCCATAATCTTGACTGATCTAGTAGGTTGTCTGAAACTGTCAGATCTAGTGTCACTTAAGATCAGGTCTACAGCAGAAAAGGTTTGCAGGTAGACTTCTGTTGTTAGCTTCTCTCAGGGTTCAACCAGTAAAAAATCTTTCTGTATGTCAAACTCCTATTGTTCTGCATACAAAAGCATCTATTTGGGCTACTTGGCAGATTGTTGATAAATCCTTTTTACCTCTGTGTACTTCTTACCATAAAAACCTTCTACTTAAGCAGATCTGAAATGCCAGCTAGCTCAATTTCTTCCTGATAATGGCTATGGTGCATCCCCCTTAGCCAGGGGATGTGCTAGTTCTTCCTCTCTCCTCCAAAGATGTGAATGAGATTTGTTAGTTCTTAGGGTTATTTATAGTATGTGGAGTAGAGCCCCCCCAAATATAAGTAGTAGAGCTATGGAATTTATGCTTACAAAGGAAGGGAAGGAACTCTGTTGGCTGCAGTGCCATGATCTGTAATTGTAGCCTATCCCTGGGAGCGTCCCAGACTTCATGGTCCTGAACTGGGAGCTTGTCTCTGTTGTTGAAACAGCTCTGTTTGTTTTCCTCATCTGCACAAAAGCTGTAGGTGTGCAGAGAAAGTTGTAGCTTGAGTTGTGCAAACTATAGAAGGAATTTTTTCATGGAAAAGGGAGAGGGAGGAAAAAAAATCATGAAACAACCCAAGCAAAAAAACCCTAACCATCAGTTTTTCCTTAAACTGTTTGTTTTCTCACTATCTCAGCCTGAGTGGAATAAAGGCTCTGGCTGCAGGAAGAACTGGGGATTTCTAGGCATTTTGTACGAGCTGGGCTCATGATGCTGTTTTAATAGTCTATTGGAGATGACTCAGCCAGCTCAGACTGTGTAAAATCATCAATTATTTATTTCTAAGTTTTGTGCATTGCTGGTCTGTGGAGATCATTAGGTACGGATGAAAAATTATTGTGGAAAGGTGGTGCTTTGCCTGTCTTGCAACATTATTAAAAATATTCTAGTAAAGGTTGTAATCAAGGATGTTTCCTCTAGAGCAATTGCTATCTGAGCATTTAAGGGACTGTTCCTAATTTAGTATTCTGTGCTCATTCTTTCTCCCTAATGCTTACCTAGCCAAACAGCAATGCTTGCTGTCGCAGTTGAAAAGACCTAGATTCATCCACATGTAAATTTTTGCTTTGAGTATTATGGTGGCTTGGTTTCCTTAATAATTTTTCCCTGCTGTCGCACAGAATCATGTTACTCAGCTATGACTCACTGGTTTTCTGTTCACGTGTCATTTTTCAATTAGAAATGAAAAGAGATCAAAGGGTGCATTCTCTCTTCTATCCTCTGATCTAGGTATTATTATGATTTGCGGTTTTGAAGGGGTAATGGGGGAATTTTTTTTTTCTCTATTTTGGTAGTTATAGCCATAATGTGTTTGAGGAGTGGTTTGTTAAAGTGCTACCCTTTTATTTAGCTAACTGATGTAGCTAGAAAACACAGTACTCTGTTTTCTGGGTGCAATGAGTCCTCCTACAGGGTCCATAAAAGCCAAGAAGCTGATAATAGTAGCAGCAGACCGTATTATTTTCGCCAAGAAAATTCATGCAAACCTAGCTCCCCTGAAATGGAATCCATGTATGCAGGAAGGGTGTGCAATACCTTTCCCTGTGTTTATCTGCAGCTCTATCTCTTTCTATATACAGTCATTTTTAACAGAGCATCTCTTGTGTAAAATAGGTGAAAGTTTATTCCTACTCTGAGAAAATGGGGAGCATTCTTATCAAATGATGATACCCATTCTGTGTCAGATCTTGGTGTTAACAGCTAGGTCTTCAGGAACACAGTCTAGTGCCTTCCACTGGACCGTATTTACGTTTTATTTCTTGCATCTCTCTCACACATTTCAGTCTGTCATCTGTCAGTAAGACTAATAGCAGGCAAAAATATAACAGCACCTGAAAATTATTTTCTTGGTTTCAGGATGGCACACAGTCTAAGGCTAAGTTACAGTAATATTATCCTGTGGAACAAAAGGCAAATAAATAATAAAATTCCTAAATTGGGATTTGGGCTTATTTTCTACTGCTCAAGATGATAGTTTGTAACTCAGCCATCAGGCAATATTTTCTTAGTTTTGACACTGTATTTGGGACCAAATTCAGTTGTCATTATGTAGTATCATTAAAATGATACTTTGCATATGCTGCCTGTGGGTGTTTGTAGAAAAGAAACTGTCTAGAGGATTTTCTACTACCCTGAGACTTAGAGATGTCTAAATAGTGATGCGTGACTGATGGATTTGAAATACGAATGTATCTGAACTATAAATTGGTAATGCTAATGCCTTTGAGCATGTACTCCACGCATGTACTCCATTGTCTACCCCTAAAGGGAGAGGTCTCCACACCCTCCAGAAACCTCACAACTTCAGTCAGGCTTTGCCAGGGTGCTCTTTGGTGTTGTGCTAGGTTAGTGAATGCTGTGAGGGATTTCAGCCTTACCTCTGAGTTTTGACACTAAGAGCTTGACTTTCCAAATTTGATGTTGAATTAATGCTGGGAGACTTTTCACATTGGATAAATCTCACTGTTTTCCACCCATCCTCACTTATGCTAGTGAACCTAAAAGCAATTCACATCTGGGAGAAGCTGAAAAACAGAAATCAAAACTGATGTTCCCTAAATGAACAGAATGATTTGGGAAGAAAGTTATAACAATATTGTCCAAGAGCAAGAAGAGCTATTTACTTTCTACTTGTGTGCTTTTCCCCTCAAGCCTTCAAAGTGACCAAAAAAAAAGAAAAAAATCATCAAAATGTGCATAATCAAGTATTTCCAGTGAATCACCAAATGCTATGAAATGTCATAGCAAAAAGCTATTCCTGGGACAGTTGCTGAAAATATTATGCCTGCTGATTTCCACTGCTAGGTATATCTCAAAATAGAAACATGAAGTGGAGCTGTGGGGACATCTGCTTTCCCTCTCTTATATCTCCCAAAGTATTGTTGTCTGCCATGATGAAGGCTGTGCTGTCAATGGAGCTGGTTCTTTCACTCTGCATCACTGACTGTCCAGGAAGGTGGAGAAAGATCCCAGAACTGGTCCTCTTAAACGGATTTAATTGTAGGGATAATTTGGTACTTTTGCACTGATGTAGATCTGTTTCATGCTCATGGTACAGAGGAGTACCATGAAGTTGCAGCTAGACAAGGATCACTTATGGACAAACAGTATAGTGAAACAGTACTGCAGTGACAGCTACCTGTCATTGATTACATAATGCTCCTGATGGCATATTTAAAATCAGTGTTCCTTCTGCAAAACTTGCCATGTGTGATTTCAAGGAATCTCATGTTTTGCGTGATTATAACTCAGACTTACCTTATTGCACATTTCATGATTTGTTTCTCTTTTGAAAGAAACACAAAGCCAGAACCCTTTCTCTTTCTTTGCAGGCCGTTTACTCTAATGCTCTTGATTGTTCCCACTCCAGAGTCTTTCCAGTCTGCTGCTACTGAGTACCTTTATGGGGGTAGCTGCTTTGTCCATGTGTATACACACACTCTCACCCTCATTTCATTAGCTCACTGTGTTGTGGGACTGCTACAGGGCAGCTTGCTCCCTTAATTACCTCTGTGTGCTAGTCAGGCCCAGAATTTGCATCCTAGATGGAGAGAAGATCAGAGAGGTTTCCTCTTAGAGACTGAGAATACCGACAGAGATTATAGGGTCTACTAGAGGTCCTCAGGGCGTGGGTTCCAAGCAGGTCTCCATCAGTATGTTGATAGACCTAGTAATAAGGATGGTGGCTTTGAAGGCTTACTCTTGTGTGGCTTGGGAGTCTTTTGCGCTAGTGGTATTTGAGAATGTACATCTAACCTAGCCAGAAGGTCAAGAATCAGGAGCACCATGGAAAAAGCTGGAGGGGACAAACTCTGGTGATGACCTGGTTGGCTAGCATGTGCAAAAATGATGTATCTCACATGACTTTGCTACTATAATTCCTCATCTTATTTTCTCTGGCCTTTTGTGCTTGTGCCTATCCTCAGAGACCTGGGTAATTGTGCAGCATCATGTTTACTGTGATCTAGAATGTTGTCAAGCTTTTTACAGTACTATGTGTTTAAAGGATGTAGTTTTCTGTCTGTGCTCTAGTGAGGCACCAAAACAGGGCTGTGAAGATAGAATGGAAAGCAGCAGAGTGACATTTTTCGTTTTCATCCTCTCTGACAGCTGTTTCTTACTGAGAGCAAAGAGGAGTAACAATGAGAGTATTTCTTGCTGAATCCAAATGTGGCAGCTGGTTGGGGGAGAAACTCTGCATCACAGTTGCTTTTATCTAAGTTTTTCTCTCTCAGAGGATCAGTAAACATCCTACTTTCAGAGGAAGGACGAATGTAACTTGTACCTTTCTAAATCTCACACCCTTACAAATGTAAAGTAATGCCTATGTGTTCAATGAAACTGGAAACAACACCCAAATCTTTCTGAAAACCAGGCCATATGTATAAATGCCCAGGTAAAATGGTTTTGTCTCCAAAGAGTGTCCAAATCTCCTTGTATCCATGCCTTCTCTGATAATTAGTATGCCTGACCCTTCCTGTCTGAGCGTACGGTGGCAGATGCTGTCAGAGGAGCTGGCTGGGCAGCCTGGAGCCTGGTAGAGAGCAGTTGCATTTTATCTTCTCTGCATGTCCTCTTGCTTCAGCTTCTGCAACGTTTCAAAAGGGCAGGCTTAATGAGCTGTAAGGGGGCCAATATTCAGGCAAATCTTGAGAATATGTTTTGAGTCATTGAAGAGCAAAAGATAGCTGAAAACCTTTTTTTTTCCCCGCAAATCCAGGACATTACTACATTGCCTTACGTTGCCTTTAATAGCATAGCATATGTAAATGCCTTTCAGTAGTGCACAAGGGAAGATGGTTAACAAGGATTACATTTCTGCACTGACTTAGATGATTATTAGGCTTTTAAGTAAAATCTGGTTTTCCTTCCCTCAAAGCAGGTATCAAAACAAACAAGCAAAAACCCAGGCACAGAACAGCCAATTTCCCATTAGAATCAGTTTGGGAATTAGGTACTTTCCTGAGGATTACAAGCTCAAAGTGAATTCAATTGTGCCAAGTATTTTTCCCATGTAATGTTCAAAACTGTCCTCACCAAAACCTAGTAGGAAAATGATGTTTTGCCTTTTGTTTCCTCTTACCTACTCCATCCTCCATTATTATTTCTTGCTTATTTCTGTGAAGTGCTGAGGTGGGTTTTTTTATTCTTTCAGGGGGCCAAATCCATAGAGAAATGAGGAAAAATAAGCCCAAGTTTGTCTGTGATTTTTTTTTTTTTTAATTCCCTGAGTTGACTTGTCTTAAAACCTGGTCACAGCTAGAAGTGCTTTTACTCTTCTTCTACTGTGTGAGTGGACCCAATTGTTTTTGGACCTATGTGTACAAGAGCTGTTCACAGGGCCAATATTCTTGGGTTTGGTTGGCATTTTTTTGTTTGGGAGTGGAGTATGTGTAGGTTTGGCTTGGTATTTTTTTCTCTTGGGTGGTGGGTATTACACCTTCACTTTTAGTAGTAATAGTTGAAGTAGAAGATGCCTGCTGCAATCTGAATGTCATCCCAGTGACCTTCATTGTTTTCTTCTTCTTGCTCAGGTTTTTCCTCACTTCTGGTGTGTGGTTTGTTGTTTTTTTTGTTTGGTGGGTTTTGTTTTTATTTTTTTTTCATTTAACCTACTGGCCCTTTTTTGTGCTGCTTCAGGCAACAACTTTTGGTAATGTGAGTGAGCCTTCCTTTTTTTGCTCTTTCGTATATGTAATATTATATAGATTTAACAGAAAGCTACAAACTTCTATCTCAATGTACTTATAAGCTTCAAAATTAGTGCAAACTATTTAGAAACCTGAAAAAATGAAGGACCGTGAATATGGAGCCGTGTAATGTATTGAAGTCAGTTTGCACATGCTGTCCAATTGGCAAGTGTGGTGGGTTAACTTTGGCTGAGCGCCAGGTGCCCACCAAGCCATTCTATCACACCCTCTTTCCTTCCCTTCTCCCTCCTCAGCAGAGCAAAAAGAAAGGGGAGGAAAATAAGATGAGAAACAAAAAGTAGTTTAATAATAACAGAAGCAAAAGCCAAGCAAATCCATGCATGGAAGCAAAGGAAAACAAAGTTTTATTCTCTACTTCCCATCAGCAGGCGATGTTTGGCCACTCCCTGGGAAGCAGGGCTCCGAGATGTGTAGCAGTTGCTCTGGGGGACAATGGAACACCCCCCCCTTTCCTCTTCCTTCTCCCTAGCTTTATAGCTGAGCTGACGTCATATGGTATGGAATATCCCTTTGGTCAGTTCGGGTCAGCTGTCCTGGTTATGTCCCCTCCCAAGATCTTGCCCACCCCATGCCACTGAGGGGGCGAATGTTGGGAAGAGCCTTGGTGCTGTGTGAGCACTGCTCAGCAGTAGTCACAACACGGGTGTGTTATCAGCACCCTTCTAGCTCCCAGCACAAAACACTGCTGCTATGTGGAAAACCAGCTCAGCCAGACCCACTACAGCAAGCCACTGTTTTTTTTGTCTCTAAGCAATTCTAAGGGATTGTTACTAATGTAAATTCTGACACTTGCTGCTCTCGTTCTGCATGACTACGCATTATTCTACTCTTGCTGTGTGAGCTCTGCTAGAGAGAGGCTGGGATGTGTGAACATAAAAATTGCATTAAAGGGTCAGATTATGTTACTTCTGATAATGGCTGATGCTTTAGTGGAATTAAATGCAGCCAATTATGAGATAACAGAGTGATCTGAATTTTTTCTAGATTTTTTTCAGAAGCTGACTTATGCCCTGAATAATATGCACATTTATATCTCTGTTTTTTTGTTGTTGGTTTTGTTTTTTCCAACTGAAGGTGGTTTTATGTATTCTTATTAGGATTAGGTGGTTATATAACTTCTCTGAAATCTTCTCTTGACCTCATTGATATATTTTATCACCAGTTTTCACAGACAAATTGCACAACTTTACACCTTGAAAAGATCAGGGATACACAACTGTTATATTTCAGCAAACTATGCTTCCCACTTATTTGAGTCCCATAATGCCAGTCGTCTTGTACATTATCGTGCCTGTTTTCTCTTAATACCTGGTAAGCCATGTTAATTTTTCTCCTTTATGTCTTTGTAGAGTGTGTGGCTTTCAAGTGTTGAAGTCTATAGTCTGAAGTGAAATCATATAGAAGCAACTTCAATTGCAAGGGGTAAACAGTGTGTTTCTAGCCAGCTGCCAGGCTAGGCACAAGATGTTGGACTTGCCTTTAGTCAGTAGCTTAATGTGTGTCCTGGCAATGTCTCAATCTGTCTATATCCAAATGACACAAGCATTTTTAATACATATTTGTATCTCAGTCCTTTGGGATGAGAGCTTTAAAGCTGGTATTTTGGTTAACTAAGAAGTTAGTGTTATATGGATGTCGTGGAAGGGTGATTTGACTCTCAAACTCTGAAGGAAAAATTAATACACAAGAATAAGTGGGTCCCAAACTGATATTTCTGGGGTTGAACCCCAAGAAATAATGCTGAATGAATGTATTTGGTTTGCAAACTGACTCGGGCAGTCCATTCTCCAGCTGATAACAATCCTATGTGGAAATGTAAGCTCATCTTCAACCTGCTGTCAGAACAAGGGGATGAAGATGCTGGAGAGAGTTTAGCTGAGCTACACTGCCTGTTTTCAGACCTGATAATATCTCAAAGGTGAGAACTGTCAAACAGAGCATCTGTGACAGACAGTGCATTAACAAGCAGCCTAAAAAAAACCACAGGAGGAAAGGGAGGGATGCATCTCTCAGTTCTAATATTTTCTCAGATTTGCAGTTACCTCTATTATGGGGATGTCTTTGCTTCATAATGAAGTAGTATGCCAGAACTAAATGTAATATTTTCATATTGACCATAACAAGTCATAGCTACTGTCTTCAGTTAGAATACTTGCAGGTACAGTGAGAGACTCTACATTCCCTCTTTTGTGTAGTTAAAAGACGACAGCAAAATTCGCAGGGATATCTGTCAAGTTTCCCATCTATGTTTATTTAAAGATCAGAAACCATTGCAGCTTCCTCTACCAAGGATTTCAGAAGGTTAATTATCTTCAAGTTATGGTTTTAAAATAAATATTTACAGATAAATCATGGGATGATTTTATCCTATGCCATCTTGGGTGATGTGGTTGTCTATGGCTCTTAGTTTCTGTACTAGTGCCATCTGGTGACTAAATGTCATCCTGGAAGGATGCAGGATGGGTTTGGTTAATGACTGTGGATCAGAAGAAACCCCTTATGAGGGCATCTTGGAACTTTGCAGAGAGATCAAGCTAACCATCCACTTCTGGTAAAAGCAGTCCTGAGACTGATGCTTTAGAGAAGCTGTTTGTCTGCGGTGGATTAGTTTTAATGCTGAACTACTAATGCGTAATCTGTCAGAGTGGAATAAACCGACTTCAGGGTAATTTGGGCTGAGGCACCAATATGGTTTTGGAGTCAGTGGTCATCACCATGAATTTCAGATTGTTGCTATTGGGCAGCAAGTTTAAAGAATGCACTCTTTGCTATGTTTGCAGTAGGTTTTCACTATGCAAGACAACCTTCTAAGCCCTTTCAGACTCTTCTTTCTTGGCTTGTCAGTTAATAATGCACTGCTCTTTTAGTCGATACCACATATATGTGTTTTGCTCACTAGCTCTTTGCTAAAGTCATTTTAGGGCATCTATGGACAACCAGATTTTAAAGAGGTCTTCCTAGAACATGGTCCAGAAATGATTTGAACAGCTATATTTAACATCTTGTGTTAGTAGGTATATGTTGTTTCAGCAGCGTGGAACTGAAATGGAGATCCACTGAAGCCTGGCAAAGATGTCGACAGCTGAGGATACTCCGTTGGCCAAAGCTGTGTGCTGAATTTAAAATTAGAAATGTCCACTTCCATATCTAGTTTGAATGTAGCCTAGGATAATGCAATATGTGTGGCCATGGTAGGTTTCCTGAGTTTTTAATCATTTAATGCTAAAATTCAAGGGAGCTTTCTATTAGTTTTGTACAGTGTTTCTAAGAAATCTCAGCAGATCAATGAGCATACCACTTACCCGAGAGGAACATGTTACGTTTCTTGTAAGGATTCTCCTCAGAAGGTTATAATCTTTCCTTAGAATACAAACAGTACTTACTGGGTTTAAATAAAAAAGCAAGATCTTAAAAATGTAACCAAGTGTGCTGCTTAAGGCATTACAGTGGGACTTCTTATTGCACACTCTATACATCAGCTTAGTCTGATCTTAATTTGTTTGTCCTTCTGGCTTATTTGGATTGTAGGAGTATAAACAGTCTTTAGGGCTTGAGTTTTGGTTTTTTATCTATTATGCTATAGCTATACATGAGATTTGGTTTTCAGTTAAAGGCCATTATAAGTAATGGGGGTAAAAACCTTCACGTTTGTTGAACAGATCTTGGTGTCTTTTGTATGTGTGTAGTGGGTCTGGCTGAGCTGATTTTCCACATCGCACCAGTGTTTTGTGTTGGGAGCTAGAAGGGTGTTGATAACACACCCGTGTGTGAACAATTCACACATTCCCCCCGCAGTGGGATGGGGTGGGCAAGATCTTGGGAGGGGACACAACCAGGACAGCTGACCCAAACTGACCAAAGGGATATTCCATACCATATGACATCAGCTCAGCTATAAAGCTAGGGAGAAGGAGGAGGAGGGGGAGGCTGTTCCATTGTCCTCCAGAGCAACTGCTATGTGTCTTGGAGCCAAGGGACTGGCCAAACATTGTCTACTGATGGGAAGTAGAGAATAAATCTCTGTTTTCCTTTGCACCCGCGCGCAGATTTGCTTGGCTTTGCTTCTATTATTATTAAACTGCTTTTATTTCTCATCTTATTTTCCTCCCCCCCCCACCCCCCCTTTTTTTTTTCCTCTGCTGAGGAGGGAGAGGGGAAAAAGGGGGAGGTGATAGAGTGGCTTGGTGGACACCTGGTGCTCAGCCAAGGTTAACCCACAACAATATGTATTGAGAGGACTTTGTGAATGATAATGCAGTGATATTTAGTAAATTCTGACATACAGGGAACATTAGAATTCTTTGCTTCAGATGAGATGGTGTGACTAAGCACACTGAAGAGTCCTGAGTAGCCATCCTTTTCATTAAAATACACTGGCTTGATGGTCATCATCTTCTTTCTGTACAGCTGCAGAATTTTGGATTTGTTGACTCTGTCCTGGTTTCACTGACCTGCGTATATTTTTGCATTGTGCCGAGCAATAAAAAAGGAATTAAACCTCTTTCCTGAATCAGGTTTTGGAATCTGTTGTTAACACAGGATTCATTAGCATTTGAGTCAACACGTGAACCTGCAATCATCTTCTCAGAGGCTTCTTTGCTTTGCCTTGGCCGCTGAGGTTATGAGCTGCAATCTTGAAGCTAAAACTATGCACAGAAATCAGAGGTAGGTACTTTCCAACTTTGCTTTATTTGAAGTCAGCTCTATCAATTGTGTTTGTGTTTTAAATCTCCTAGTGTTTAAAGAAAAAGAAATTCTTCTGGCACCAGTGTATGGAATCATGAGTCTACAATGTCAAGGAGTTTTGCTGCAATGCAACACTACAGAATTATTTACTAGAGGAGCTGGGTTGTTAAAACCCTCTTCTCAACTCAGAATTAATTAATTGACAATCACAATTTTTAAAAATAGCCTTAAAGATTTACTCATTTGATACATCAAGGGCATGAAGATATTTTGTTTAAAGAATACAGTTCCCTAAGGCCTTGCTGGCCTCGTTTGGCAAAGACACGGAAGTAAAGATGCTTGTAGGTGATCCATGAACTTCCTCTCATTTTGTGAAATACTTCAGAAGACTGAGTTGAAAAAGGCAGTTGAAGGTCAGTAATTTAGGGGGCTAGAGGATCTGCCTTTCTACAACAGCCACAGCAGAAGACAAGATGCACTGAGTAAGGAGAGAAATTGCTGAGGCACAGGGTTTAGGAGCAGCACATCACAGTGAGAGGTTGTGGCTGCATTGACTATGGGACCTAAGGTCCCTATGTCTTTCCCTGGAGAAGACAGCTGATGCTGCTCAAGCGACTGGTATCAGTATCTTTCCAGGTCATCTCCATAGAGGCAAAGAAGGGGTAAAACTGTGGGGGAGAAAGGCTGTTGATCCTATAGAGGCAGTCACCCTCTGTATTTATCATACCCAGCAGTATTTATCATACCTACCCTGTCCTGGTAGTGGAAGAAGCCGTGGCTCTAGCTCTCCACGCCAGTTCTGATGGGCAGAAACAGTCCTGAGGCTTATTCTTTTTTCACCCCTCTGCTTCTTTATTTGGGCAACGGCCCTGGGAGAAGAGTAGGCTACTTCCAAGGTGAAGGACACATTGTGGAGGCAAAGGTCCTTAAGATAAAGTCATCTGTGGGTAAACAAGGTTAATGAAGGGAAGAAAGAGATGCACGTATACCCTTATTGTGATGTCTGAGAACTCCCTCGTGCTCCCACAACCATAATGGCCTTTTCTACTCCGAGGATTTGAACTGTGGAGACTCCAGATTCAGAGGACTAATTAAGTGCAAGGTGTTAGGACTGAATTTGGGCCTTTGTACATCTGCATTTATTCCCTTCAAAAAAGAAAGGAATTTCTTGTCTGATGGCCAGTCTGTGGACGGGGATCAGTGGAAATGCTACTGGAGCACAGCTACTCCAGTTATTAGCCTTTGCAGCAGGACCACAGTGTGCCTTAGAGTAAGTAACCATCTGTTTGCGCTATAAACAGTAACAAGTCTTCAAGATATTGTGTGAAAATGGTCATGGTCCTTTGGTGTTGAGACTCCCTCATGTGTTTTGGAAGAGGAGTGGGCAAAATCTTCAACTTGCTTTTATCCAGACTGATTAGACCTTACTGGCACAAAGCAAACAATAAAAAAATAATTAAAAAACCATCTTCCCAGGTACAGTTAACTTTTTAAAAAGTCTTTGCTGAGCTGACATACCTGCAAATGCTGCAGTTATGAACACAAATGTTTGACTCATTAGAGACTAACATCTTGTGGGCTGGGATAAATGAACTGTATTTTCAAAGCATATTCTTACACATGCCTTTTTTTTTTCTAATACAGGCCTATCTAAGACTAGGAAACTTAAACATCATCTAGAAAAGTATTGTATATGTGTTTATTTCTAGATTAGGGCTTGATGACTTCATCTTTATTCATACATACTTGAATTTTACTCATGTATTCTATCTCATGTGAATGGAGTTGCTGAAGATGACAGTCGGGAACAAGTGTGTATGCTACAACTATTTCTTGTTGGCAGACCTAATGAGGGAGAGGAACCTTTTCTCAGAGTTTGCACAGCAGCTTGAACTCATTTTCCACGACCCTTATGTGATCTAGGGACTTAATGTTATGGAAAGCCATTTTTGTATATTGTGCTTGAATGGGCCATATTTCTCCTGCTTGCAAAGATTCTTTGGGAGGAGAGGAAGGTGCTTAGAGATGCAGTGCATTTGTAGACTCAAGACCCATATTTTAATCCAGTGCCGCAGCAAGTTAGGAGGTAGGATATAATTTCAGATCGTACCTGGATAAGATATTGCATGTTGAAATGGCCAGGCTCGTGGCAGTCATCTTACACAGAAGAAACCCTTTTCCCCTTGTGCAGACTGAAGATTGCATTGGGATTCCTCTTGCTGTCTGTCACCTTGCTCCCATCTCCCACTGCCTAAAACCAGATGGAGCACAGAACTGTTTACATTAAAAATGAGTTGCTTGTGAAGGGAAATGCACTGAGGATATAGAGAAAGGTGTATCTAATTACTGGCAGAGGCTATTTATGCATAAGGTCCCGTCCTTTCTTTTTCTCCCTCTCCAACTCCTTCCCACTGTAGAGCTTACAGTCCTTCAAATATTATATGTCTTCTGACTGACCGTGGATGAATGCAGAGGGTGCCCTTTTCCTTGTGCATCTTTCAGTCACTAGATTCATCTGCCTGCTTTTATCAGGCTGCGTTGGCTGTGGCAATGTGGACTGTTGCCTGCATCTGTCAGATGAATTTCCTTCACGGTTCCACGAGGAATCATCAGGTCACAGCAAGTGTCTGTAACAGACTGCCATCCCTGCTGCTCTGACTCACCCCTGCTGGTTGCCAATGGAGAACTTCAATGACAATCAAAGGGGCATGGGGAGCTGTTGCTATTTTAAAAATATTTACAGTATAAATTAAATATATGAATAAATCAATATTTATCCAAAGAAAGAATGAGAACAAGAGTATTAACCCCAGTTTTTGAAGGTACATCCCATTCTCTGTACGCATGCATAACCAGATAATAACGGCAGATGAGAATGAGGAGAGACACTTTCTGCCTGGCCCTGAGCAGATGTGGGGAACAGTTTTCTATGGTGGGAATGCGCAGGTTCAATCCCATTATCTTTGTCTTTCAGGCCAGAGGGTTTGAACTCCCTTCTTTGGTAAAGGCCTCTATCACCAATGCTATAGATGTTTCTTCTCTGTCTTATTGGGCACAAGGCTGCCTCTCATACCTGGTAGGATATTTTGACCCAAAACTAATTTTAAACCCAAGAGATCTTTTTTGCCTGAAGTCTTAGGTGGATTTCAGCAAAATGTACAACTGGATAAAATCTTCTAGCCTTTCTGGCTGGGTAACTGGATCTGTAAGTTAGGAAGTTAGGAAGTCTACAGGCAAATTCTGCCTTCTCATAAAAGAACATGTTTCAGCTTAAATTCAGAGATGTGTTGCTTGAAAAGGCTGTACTTCATCAGTGTAAAAAGTACAGTTTTATGATGAGTAACTCTTTGATCTACTTCAGAACAATTTTAAAAGAGGCAGAATGCGGGCAGGTACCAATTACCCGTCACCATTGCTGTGCATCTTATTGTACATATTTAAGAAATTAATGACAGTAGGTGGTTAGAACTGTCTCATTACTACTAATTAATATGATAAGTCTTGAGCAGACCATTGGCAAAATAAGAATACCAATTAAATGTGATGTCAATAGAGTAATTAATTATAGGAGAACATTGTTACTTGGAGTCCAGTAACAATAGTTGGAAACTGTGCTTTTTTCAGACATTTCAGTGCTTCTCCTACTTGAAGAGCAAGCGTATATTTTATTTTAAATATTTATTTAATGGAAAGCATGTCAAAGAAGTGCATTCAATTGTTCTTGAATGCTAGAAAATGAAATTTTTATAGTTGCTTGGTAACTTTCTAACCCTACTTCATATATTTGCACCTCTTCAATAATTTTTGCCAATAGCATGGAACAACATATATGGAGAGTCTAAGAGTTTAGTTACTATTAACTCAAGATAATGTTTCTCAATGTGTCTTGAGTTACGATCTCCTCTTTCTAGTATTCATCACTTCTTTGCTGTAACTGCTATTCAGGGTGGAAGGAACAGACCTTTGTGTGAACTTTTGGGAGAGTATGACCTTCGTGTGAAGTTTTGGTAGCGTATGAATGCAGTTCATGTAAACTGGCCAAAAATGACAAAATTATTACAGAGATATTGAAAATCAGGTTAAGACCAAGAGTGCTAGGAAAAAATATCTGGAGTTGTGTGAATGGTCTGTTTGCTTTGGATCGGTTGTTTTGAAAAATGAAACATTGAAAGTCAGGTCAAACTGAAATCTAGTGTTTACTTCCTTTGCTAAGCTGTAGATATCTGCTTTAGCTAAAATGAAACAAGTGCATTACTTGAAAGCAAATTCAAGAATTGTTAAGCTTTCATTTTTAATAGAAAGGCTTATTACAATTCAAATATTTCGTTGTTTCATTCAGAGGTGGGATTTGAACCCAGATTTCCTACCTCCCAAGTGAATGCCAGGAGTGTGATTGTCTAGTTCTGTGTTCCTTTGAATAAGCAGTAGGTGAATATCCATTAAATACAAAGACTTTGCCAAGTGAATTGTCCTAACCTGTATGCGTGTTGTACATGTAACAACAGATCCGTTCAGGCTGGAAAGGACAGTTGGGGGTCTAATCTAGCCTGCAGATCAAAGCAGAGCTAGCTGTGGGGTCACATCTGGCTTCATCCAGCTGGGTCCTGACAATCTCTAAGGATGGAGACTGCTCAACCCCTCTGGGCAGTCTGTCCTACTCCATCACTATCTTCACTGGGCAGAGGTTTCACATTACGTACAGTCTCAACTTCTTTCAAATCAATTTGTATATACTGTGTCCTGTCCTTCCACAATTCACAATGGAAGAGCCTGAGTCTATCCTCTTGATAAGCTCGTTAGAGGTATTAACAGGGTACAGTTAGGTCCTTTTGAAGCCATCTCCTTCAGATTGAACAAGCTCTGGTCCCTCAGCCTCTTCTTTGCAGGGCAAGTGCTTCAGCCCCCAAACATCCTGATTGCCTTCTGCTGAACTTACTCCACTTTGTCAGTGTTTGGGTTTTGTGGGTTTTTTTTTAGCAGATACTCCTAAAGACTTTAACACTTGCAGTTAGGGTGCCTCTTTAGAGCCATGGACATTTCAGAGGAGCTTTCAAGTTTTTTCTCTTCTTCAGTGCCCAGCTGAAGTGCTAGGGCCTGAGCAATAGGCCCTGAATTAAAGTTGACATATGGATGAATCTCACAACCGGACAGTATGACTGAAACCAGCAGCGGATTTTTCTCTGCTGGGAAATTAGCAGATTAGCTGTGAGAACAGACACAGCTATCCTGAGAAACAGACCAAAGCAGATAGAGGTGCCTCGTCCTCTTTGAGTTTCTTCCCAGGCTTGGCTGAGCTTGGACAGAACCCAACAAGGAGGAAAAATAGCAGATGTCCCACTTTTGAAGTTGTTTTTGAGGATTGCCTATGCAACCTGAATTGTTTATCCAACAGTATTAAAGCTAGCCCTTCTTGCAGCGAACTTTGGAAACCGACCTGTGGGTGGATGCACCATGCAGGGTTTTCATCATTACTGGAAAGACCCCCTGACTGCTCGCTGCAACTGGAACTCCCCAGCCACAGTGGGACAGGACAAGTACATCAGAAGGGACAGAGGTAATGGTGTTGATAGGAATGCTGGAAAGGACACGGGTAATGGATTTGATTATCTGTCCCTTTGGTATCTGCCACAGTTTAGCCAGGTACCTCTGTGGAATGTATCATGTTCTGCTGGTGCACCTCTTTGGCATTTGCCAGGGTGGTCTGTGCACGGCTACGGTGGTATTTGGGATATGGTTGGTTTCTTCATCGGTTGTTGAGTTGGCTGCCTGGTTCCTTTTCCCTTTTTCTCCTTTTCCCGAGTTTGTGGTTCAGTTTGTTTTCCCTTTTGTTTTATCACCCACAGTGAGTGGGTTTATTTCTTCTGTTGCTGGCTATGCTATACCATTCCTGTGCTCCATGGAGATAGATAATAAAATCTATGTCTGTTTATGCATCTGTCTCCTGCTGATGGTCGCATTCTTTATGCTAAGTCCGGTAACTGGCAAAACACCAGCTGAGTGTCTCACTGCTGGATGGAGACTTTACATTCTGTGTACAGAACCTAAGTCCCTTTGGAAGTTTTATGCAATGAACTTTCTTCTTTTTTTAAAATATTTTTCTTTTCTTTTAAAATATGGTCAGATATAGAACTTTAACGTAACAAAAATATAATTAATGAGGATTTTTTTTAATGGGCCTTATATATAGGATATTTTACTTTACAGCTTTCTTTACTTCTGCTTTAGTATTCTCCAGGATGCAGATTTTGAAATACAATGTCAGTTTTAAGCTCTTTGTGAGCATTACTTTGTCTAATAGACAAGTTAAATGTCCTTTGTAGATATGGACTTTTCAAAGAAACAGGGGAAAAATAAGAAGTGTGGAAAGTCTGAAATTCTACCTGAAAGCTGAAAGTAATTTTTAGCTCTCATGTTGTTCCAGGACTGGAAGCAAGAGCTGTGTTTCTATTGGTAAAACGGAAAATATCTCCTTTCCAGTTATCTAACTTTCTTCCTCCAACAGGTCATGGTTTATTGGACTTCAATTTTGCCATAATTTTCATGCCTCTAATAAATTTTTCAAGGTGGGAGAGAGCACTGGAAATAAAAGGTTTGCGGGTGTCAGGAAGGAGTCAGGGATTGAGGGACATATTTATTCTGGTTGTAGACTTTTTTTTTTTCCTGCTGTAGTTGCTGATCTATCTGGCTCCCTTGGCACCAACTTGAGCAAAGACCTGTGCAGATACCAAGTGGGAAAACAGCCGTTTGGGCAGCAGCTTAGCTCCAACAGCTCAAGTGGATCTCTTCCAGCCAAGCGTAATCACAGATGGTTGTCTGCTTGTTCAGAGCTAAAGACTGTCACTGTCTCATTTTAAACAAAACTGGTCTTTGCAGTTGCTTGGGAACTTGAAGAAGCCCATGGGCAAGAAGTTGCTAGGGACACACCACTTCTTAATGTTTATTTGTTCTAAAAACTTGGAAATCAACACAGGAAAGCAGAGGATTAGAGACTAAGCTTAGGGCTTTAGCATACAGGGGGAAAGGCTGGCCAATGTATTTGCTGTTATCTAGAAACTGTAGAAACTTTTGTAGGTATTTTTCTCTGAAGGCAGCATGCATGAGTCATGCAAAACATAGCTGGGAGGTGCTTGAAGAGGCTTGTAGGCTGGCAAGAAGGGACCTGCCAGGTGTTTGTGGAGAAGCTGTAGAAGCAGCTGCCAGTGCTGGTCCCCATTTACTATTCTCTGCAAGCAGAGCCATGGACAGTGTGCATGCAGGGTATCCTGGATGGTGCTGTGCCTCTTGTTTACTGCTGGTGCTGGCTTGAACCTGCTTCACCAGGCCTAGTAGTTTGACTCTGCTTGACAGTATGGGACTCAGCACCTACAGAAGTGCCACAGGGCATGTTCTCCAGCATTTGGTGGAGCAATACCCATCAGGAGAGGCTTGAACTCTGAGGGAGTTCCCAAGAAAGGATACAGCCCTACAGGGCTGGGTATGCAGAGATGTCCAGGGCCTCTTGCTGAGCCTAGGGCAGGGGAAGATGATGTCCTTGCCTGTGGGAGATGTGTACTGACTGAGGAGATGTGTTGCCACACTGAGGTCAGTCTGGAGGAGGTCACCTGATCGGCACCCTCAGGAAAGATGAAAAAGCAGTTAAGAGGATCTTCAGAGAGCCTGCAGAGATGACAGTCTGAACTCCCAACAGCACAAAGGAGAGACAGCCAGAAACTGTTTGGTTTTGGGGTAAATAGAGACTCCTGTTATGGAGAAGACTGGAAGGTTGGTACTTTTGGCACCAGGAGAGTGGCTGCTTCTCCTTCTGTCTATCTGCAACTGCAGCATAGCTCCAGTGCCCTAGTAGCTGATGAAGGGTAGAAAGCCACATCTGGGGAAGCATCAGAGTCACCTGAGACTGAACCAGGCAGTGGTACCAGGAGGAAACATAGCCAGCAGATTGAGGGAAGTGATTACCGCCCTTTACTCAGCATTTGTTTAGACCAAATCTGGAGTTCCATTGTTCCTGTTCCACCTCAAATATAAGGGAGATGTTAATGAACTGGAGCAAGTTTAGCAGAGAGCCCTTAAATGGTCAGGGGCTGGCACGCTTGCCCTGTGAGGAGAGGATGAAGGACTGGGTCCTGTGCAGCCTGGAGAAGAGAGAACTTCATGAGAACCTAATAGCAGCCTGTCAATACATACAAGTCGCTTATCAAGAGGCTCTTCTGTCTTGGAAGGATGATACAGCAGATATAATTTGACTGGAAACCTCCTGATGTCTCTTCTGATCTTAATTTCCCCATGATCCATTTTCTGTGATCATAATGAGCTTCCCTCTACCCCAAGGACTGATCCTTGACATACTATAAACTTTTAACTGTGTGCCTTGTGCTGATGTACAGAAGGTGATGGTGGCTCTGACTGTATAATAGCTGTTGGTTTGGAAGGAAGGAGGAGAAATACTGAGGCAGGAACAGAAGGGTGAATGAAGAAGTTACAGGGAAAAGACTTGTAAACTGTGCAGGATTTTGGAGGTAGGAAGAGAGTAGGGTAGTTGAAAGCCATCCAACAAGGGAAGTGAATTGTTTCCTTTTGAGAAATGTATATTGCTAAAGAAGCTCCTCAGTCCTGTGTGGGTTATAATCATCTCAGTTGTAATACTTGAGACTGCATTATTAATATTCTCCTGGACATAAATGATTTGACATGAGAGATTTGACATCACGAGCCAGGAACAAGAAGCTTGTACAGGGGGGTAAACTTGCCCAGAGACGCCTGGAGAGGCGTTTCTGCCCTGACTTTGCTCCAGTCAGGAATTTTTGCTGGATTCAAAGAAGAAACAGCTGCCTTTCCTGAAAGAGGCAGGTGACCTTGACTGTTA
>VZZY01008852.1:125539-229963 GCA_013400335.1 Eurystomus gularis | reverse complement strand
TTCCTACAATTGGTTGTGGATTTGGAGGGAAGTGCCTCGCCCTTGATTCCATTTGGGGAGTGGTCTGGGGCCCTGGTGGGCAGGACCACATCCCTTGAGGGTGGACCCGTGATCCCGAGTGGGCGGATCGCGACATCATTATTATTGGAAGAGGATCAGCAGCCTCCTCCCAAGATCTTGAAAAATTGTTTCTTTACTGCTCTTACCTCAACTACTGCCTTCAGTCTGTCGGGTTTTAAATGATCTAGTGTTGTACCACTTTCACTTCTGCTGTTCTCTAATGCCTTCATCTGATGGCTGCAAATATTCCCAAACACTTTTAAGATAGCTGACTGCTGCCATGCTAGAGATATGAAGTGAGAGAATTAGTGAAAACAAGACATGATTAATTTAGGGAATTAATTTAGGGCATAGATTAGAGAAGAAGATTGATCTTCTTATTTCTGTGGCTGAAAGTCACAGAGATTTTGAACGTAATTCAAATAAAGGCATCAAAAGTGGGAAAAATATGACATAACAACCATAGCTTCTGTGACTGCTATGGAACTTCTTTCATGTGGCAAATAGGGTGGAATCAGGAAGCAAGGCTGGATGCACAGACATAATTTTTCAAGCAGAAAGTCATCTGAAGTTATTTCTTAATGAAGACAGAACCCAGTGGACAGCAAGACAGATGTGGAGATTAATCAGACTGAGTCAATATAACAAAATATTCCCCTGCTGCAACTATCTGGACCAGCTGGAAAACAAGCAATGTGTGCTGAAGTTGTTTGACTTTTTTCCTTACCTTATCTCTTCTCTTGCACACTTCTTCATCCTCCTACTAATCTGTTATTTTGAATTTCATATCCAAACAACACTTGGGTATGATCTTGTAATTGATTTAATACGTCACTTTCAGGGTGATGTATTACCAAACCTTATTCTGTTTTCATTAGAACTGCATTTTCTTTGGGGTTCAACCTCAAAAACTTGGACTGAGCATAAGACTGAGACTGAGCCAGAAGGATGCTAGCAAAAGGAAAGCATTCAATAAGACCTCAGGGATGTTGAGCTCTTTGGTTTGTGGGTTTTGTTGGGGTTTTTTATGTGTGGTTTTCTTTCTTGTTTGTTTTCATTGTTGTTTTTTTTTTTTCTCCCCAGTGCCCCAAACTAGAGATTTGTATTTGGAAAAATCAATGTAGGCAACAGTTATAATTTTCTCCAGTAACTAACAGTTTCAGCAGTCTCTCATTTGGTCCTAAAATTTTATATAAGAAATTATATTTTTGGATTTATAGTCCCAAAAGCTTTCCTCAGAGATTTCATATCTCTGAACTGTAACGTCACATAGGAGTAATCTGTTCTATAGAATTTTATTTTATATTTTTCTGCAATGCTTGTCTTATGAGTATGCAATAATAAGTCTTTCCGGTGTTCCTCAATTCACCCTTCCTCCTTTTCTTCCTCCCAGCTCAATGCATTTTCCAATTCTACTAGTCACTTAAGTAGACAACAACATTTGCGAAAGGGCATTTCTGTCTCAGGATTGTCTAATGCATCCTTGATGCCAACATAAGATGTTTCAGGGGAGTATTTTGGACTGGCAGCACAATTATTTTTTTTTGTTGAGTAATGTCTAATAGATCACAGAAAATACCCAGTTTGGCATACATAATTTCTTAATGTTAGCAATAGACTAATGAAATAAGTAAGGCTTCAAAGAGCATTTTGCCAAACCATGTATATTTACGTTCTTCTGCAACCTCTTGGTCTCATTTGTTCTAGTCACTGTGCAAGCATACTTGCTTTCAGCCGCTTCCAGTAACTGACTTGAACACAGAGTTCTGTCTAGAAAGGGAACTTTTCCACATCCATTTATCATTGCTTAAACATCAGAGGCAAATGGATACTTGAATGTAACTGGAGAATTTTGACTTGTAGGGTGATTTGGTAGGTTGGTTGGTTTGTTTTACGTGCACTTTTTTCAAAAGAATCAACATAAATGCTTGTATTAAGGTTTATGGACTGGAAATTAAAATATTGCTATAAATCCTGGTTGTATTAATTCCCTAATTTCTAGCAGTTTCAATAGGAAGTGTCTACATATGTTATAACATGATGATATTGTGGTCTTACAGGATGGGAAAAGTGAGACACAAATGTGATTTGAGATCTAGACTCAGCACGTACGCAGAATGTAAGTGTGGTTTTTTGAGTCCCAAAAAAGTGTTATATGCCTCAGCCCCTCTATCCAAGAAAAACAAACAAAACTAGCAGATGAAAAGCTTAAAATTGACATCTACAGGGCTTTGACAGTCGTAAAAAAAAAAAACTTGTCATTTTTAATATTACCAGGAGGAGAATAAGTAAATTGGCATTTTATAACTAATGAGAGATGACAAAAACAAGGTAGGTAGGGGAAATAATAGTGTTAGAAGACAGTAAGGGAGTCCCAGCCAGAGATGTTGAGGAGCAAGTGATGGATCATTTCTAAGTCATCATTAAAGGCTTCTGCTGTCTGCTGCAGCACAGAAGTGATGTGAAAGGAATGAAACCTGGCATGGACAAAACTCTCGATGTTGAGAAATTAGGATAGTAATATGAAGACATTTTTTTGGTAATCTGTTCTCTTAATATAATTAGTTGGTGGCCTACTTGAGAATTGCAGCTATCCTGTGCAGACTTTTTAACAGCGTCAGATTCAATTGGCAACATGTCCTCTACTAATAGTGGTAATTAATGAGCTCCTATACTTTTCTGTAAAGGGAGGAATATGGAATCAAAACTTCTGAAGGGTGATTTAACTGAACTTCTTACTTTGCTTCTGTTCATAAAGGGGAAATTATACTTTATGCATATGTATATGTGTATAGATAACAATAGAAAGAGTGAGGAGCTACCCTGTACATCTGAGGGTCCTTGAGTGTAATCACCCCCGTGTATGGTAAACTGATTTTTCCTCATGACTTTTGCTTGTCTTGCTACATTCCTTAAAACACACTCTGAAGAAGCCTACTCACTGTATAAGCATCTACATTTAAAAAGAAATTTATTAAGACAGCATATTAGTAAAAGATCCTCCCTTCATCCAGAGCTAAGAATTATTGTCAGACCTTGATATCCTTTTAACTTATATATATATATATTTTTTTTTAATGAGTATATGACCCAATGGCTAATATTTTGCTTAATAACTTTGTGTGCCTTTTAATTGTGAAGAAAGGTGTATTCTGAGGGAGAAAGCTGTGAGCGACATCTCCTTCCAGGGAGTCATTGCTAGGGGTGCCAAAGGGGCTTTGTCAAGTGTCTTAAGATTTCAGGGCAAGCTTTATGTGATTGAGGAGTATCATGATTTCTGCCATTGGTTCTTTTGTTTGGTGCAGCTTGAAGTAAAGAAGGAGGCGTCAGAAATGGGTTAACTGTTGTAAAGGTTAAGGAGCTCCTTGTTTTAATAATGTAGAATTGGCTTTGTTCATGGAAATACTAGTTTAAAAGGAAAAAAACAAATCAACAAAACAAGGCAAATGAACAAGCAAACAAAACAAAAACCCCCAAACAACCAGAAAATGACACTACAAGTTTATATGTTCTTCCCCCAGGTCTGTAAGTCTTATTTGCAAGTGTAGACTCAGTTTGGGTTATGTACGATGTAGCGGGCTTGCTTACAGATGGGATTTCTGGTGTGTTTGTTTACATTTACTTTCAGTGTTTTGATTCATAATAAAGTCAAACCTATGCTAAATGTCTAGCTAAGTTGTCTAGTGATGCGTTATGGTTTTCATTTTACAATGTAATCCAGAAGCCTTTAATCTATTGAGTTACTGTACTGATGGCCAGTAAAAGATATCCCTGGTTTGCCTTTTCCTCAATCTTTGCCTCTCTATGTGGATTCATTACTGAATTGCAGTGCTGAGGCTGTGAAAGTTTGTGATCCTTCATCCTATTATTTTATGCTTGTGTGAAGCTGCTTATATGTATAATACGGTAGTAGAAAATAAAATCTTGGCTTTTTGTAAACAACACAATTACATTTGCTGTTATATAAATGAAGTCATTTAAAGGTGGTCTCCCAGGTCACCTAGGGAAGGGGTCATTTTTTTTCCAGTTCTATGTCACATCTGTCCTGATGCGTCTGCACAGGCTTGGGGAGTGTCACTGCCACCAAATGCTGTGTAACACAAGGTTTTAGCAGTGGGTCTGACACAGTTTCTTTACTTGCTTGGTACTCACTCGCTGGGCCGAATGAAGATGGTTACAAGGCAGCCTGCTCTGTGCTGAGCTTGAGTGGGAACTATCAGAAGATAACCATGTCTTTGAAGGGAGACCATGAGAATTTTTTCGTCTTCCTTTGCATGTAGCGTGACTTCTTGTGACTCTTTTAGTTTAGCAGCTTTTTCCACTCTAAATTGAAAGACTCTTCTGAGATTTCTTTTTCTTCCCTTCATCAACCAAAAAAAGAAATAATCCTGAGAAGATAAAATACTGTTGGTTAATATCCTGTTCTAATGGAGACTTAGTAAATGGTCTAGAGTGACATAGTATTTTACTTAATTTCTACATCCAGTGTCTAACAGCTAATCATTTAACTGCTGGATAAAAAAGCATTACTGAATTTTCCCTAATGTTCTGTCTTTTATAAGTGTGATTTCTTATGAAGATATATTCTCTTGCT
This sequence comes from Eurystomus gularis, assembly GCA_013400335.1. NCBI lineage: Eukaryota > Metazoa > Chordata > Aves > Coraciiformes > Coraciidae > Eurystomus > Eurystomus gularis. Next base: position 225,309 of record VZZY01008852.1, on the reverse strand, counting down.
GCAGCTGTTCTTCTCCTGCTGATTAAGTGATAACATTAGGGTAACATAAAGAAGAGATAATTACATTAATGCTGGCAATTTAACATTGGTTTTTGAACTTCTTAAGGATAGCTGGTGAGTTTGTGGAGAAGTTTGTGATGTTAATAGCTAAAACTTGAAAACTTCAAGTGCCTGAACTTTGGCTTGCACATCTAGTGTTAGCCAGGAATTACTGAGCACCTGCTATGACATAAGAAACTAAATTCACTGTAGTTCCTGTTCAGCAGAGCTGTACTCCACGTGTTGGAATAAAATTGAAGATTAATGTAAAAACTGGTTAATATTCTGCATAATGTTAGTTAGTGTTGTTAGGACATCCTTCTGTTTGTGGTTTGTTTGTCTGGCGTTGTTTTTTCTCCAGAAGCTCCTTTAAACTCCCGACTCAAAATGTTCTGTGAAGGGCAAATACTCTTGTGCAAACAGCTCAACACTTCCCTTGGCAATTATTCACTAACTCTGGTAATGGAGCCCTAGGTTAAAAAAGTGCTTAAACATTATTCATATGCTTGAATACTTTCCAAAAGAAAAATGTTTATCATGAGCACCTGAACTGAGAAGATGGTCTTGGATTTGCTCACAAGCTGTCAGCCTGTTGTCAGTGCCCTGGTTGTGAGGGGTGTAGCGGGATGCATGGGATTCGTGCTGCTGGCTGGGGGAATGTGCAGCCTGGCAACTGCCTCATTCTACTCGCTAATCTCACAAATATTATTTGATGTTAACTGGAATGACTGCAGACATAGCAGCTTGTTCCTATGCTTGCTACTGGGAATTCACTAAGGCAAAACTCAGTTCAGTGGTGATTAATTGTTTAACTCATCCTGCTGGGTTGGAGGGGAGAGGAAGGGGTGTTATCTGTATGGTGACAAGCATGAACCAAGTGTGTATAAACACTTCATTGGATTCATATGGGTTCTGAATACAATGCTTGACAAGATTAAAATGCTCTATTACTGGAAGGCAGGTGCTTTTAGGGCACCTTTGCTTGGGGAGTAAGACCTGTAAACATGGACAGATGGACCTGGAATACATTATGATTGATGGCACTTAACAGATTATTACCTATCTGTCATTGTGTATCATCGGTCTTCCTGGCTTTCTGAAAAGACAGACAACTACTGGAGTCACTGGATTGTTGCCAGTTGTTTTTAGGAAATCTAACCATATATAAACATATGCTCAAATCCAATATACTTATCTGCATCTGGTGCTGCTCTTTTCTTTTTTTTCTGTAGAAATAAGTATGCGGTTTCCAGAAAAGTACAGTGAGATCTGGGGTAGGCTGAATTAACTTCAATCTTTTAATTAGTGGATGTCATTCACTTCTGGATAATGCTATCTTTTTTTTTTTTTTTTAATGTGAAGTTGTTAATAAGTGCTACAGTTTTCTTGACTATCCTAGCTTTACTTGGTGCATACTGCTTCTAGACTGCAAATAAATAAAAGGCAAAGAACACATTCTACATGCACATAATTGACCTCTGTCTGGTGTTAATTAAAACTGGCGACTGAACTATTGAAATACTATAGAATATAGAATTCACATTAATCTGTTTAGAGTAATAGCCTTGACTACTATGGCCATAAGAGGGCAGAGACAATTATACCTCTGCATAAATTGTAACAATTTTTATATGAGTACATATAAAAATTGTACAGTTTTAATAATTCTGCACGCTTTAAAAAAATTTATTGACCTTAGAAACTTTGGAAAAGAGAACCAGTCAGCTGTGACTGAATGGTTTTCTACATTTAGTATGGCATCCAGAGATAAGTATTCCTCATATTAAGCAGTGTTTCTTGCACAATATGCCTGATATATATTCAGATGTACCAAAGGAAAAATGATTGATTGGTAACCTTGGCAACACTAAGCCATTTAGAAAAAAAAAAAGAGGAAGAAAAAGAAGGACAGTGAAATGTCTGGTTGAAGGTAGATGGAAACATGATCTGCTTTCAGAATAGAAATTAGAGAGCAGATAACCTTTGCAAATGAAATTACGTTCCGTGATCTGGTATATAGCACCCAAGCTGACTCATAGATGGATTTTTTTTCAACTCCTTTATCTGGCAAACATCTGCCAAATGCCTAGGGAGGCATGGAAGAAGATGATGACTGTTGTTGCTACTTTGACAGTAGCAGCTTAATATTGACCACAAGCCATGACATCTCCAAGCTGGGAATTGCTCTGTGGCAGCACAGCTAGTTGATACTTTGCTGAAGGTCTCTTTGTTCTTGATGTGTATCCACACACTGAAAAAATAGGCAGAATTCAATTTCAAGGGAGCTCTTTTAACTCTGCCTTTGCTGTTCCTTTTTCTTTTTTTTTCTACTGAATGCACAGAGGGGAGGAGAAGTGGCAAGAAGCTCACAGGCATTTGGGAGGAGGCTCCTTTGGCTCACGCTCCTGCAGAGAACTTCAGTGTTTGTGAAATTGTTGAAGTACTGCAGCTTGACTGTAGCTTTCATTGAGCACTTTGTCCCTGAGAAATCCAAAACACAGCTTTCCACTATTTGAAGTACTGCAGAAAGCTGTTTAAAGAACAGTTATACCCAGAGAATGTTATTCCACCAGGGTATATCGTCCTTTATTCTATCTCTACTTGCAAGCAATTTAAGACATTTCTGTTTACTGAGAACACCCAGAACGGGCATAAATTTTAAAGGCATCTGCTCCTGTAACAGGAATTCCCCTGTATGCTATGTAACTCCTTTCTTCATGAGGTAGAAAGATTGTAAGGGCTACCATGACCCAGAAAACACAGCCTTGCTTTTGTTTGTAAGTAGCATGCTTGTTCATCAGGTGTTCCTGCTTGGCATGGATCTGTGTGCTCATGGCCACCTTCCACAGTTTTTGTTCCAAAAAGCTGTTTCCCTCCTGTGTGGTGGCTAGAACTCAACAGGCAGGCTATGATGCCCAAGCTTTCATGATTAAACATTATCAGATCAGTAGAAATGCATCGTGAGAGTGGGAACGAAAGCTTCAATTGTTTGTTATTTATCAGTTTTTTAAATGCTTTGATCCCCAGCTTTTGTTGCCCACCTCTGCCTACCCTTTCAGTGACAACGTTGCTGCTGGTGGCATTTGCCCAGGCATTTGTGATGAACTGAAAACTTAACAAGTCCTCTGTTTTATTTTAAGATTTTTGCCACAAACCACCTTCATCATACCAGTGTAGAGCTTCTTTAGTCTGGCATGTGTTCTCTGAGCATCAGCCTGTGCTGATGGAGCTAGTGAAGTGACTCAGGCTTCATCTGTCTTTCTCTTTCTCATACTGGTTATGGTGCAGACTTGGTTTACTTGCCTTGGTATGCCCAGGTTTGCTTGGTTGCCAGTTCTGAGGCTTCCTTCAGCTTCAATAGGAACTCTGTCGCTTCTGCTGCTCAACTTCCAGTTGTGTGGTCAAGTTATTAAAGGTGGAGCTTGGAAGTGATCTGCCTGCTTAGGTCTGCCATGATAGGAGTTTCCCCCTGAGCATGCTTAGCCCTTTTCCTCACTCCCTTTTGCATTTTTGTGATATGTTACTAAGCTTTATAACAGTTTGTGTCTATTTTGTTCATACCTTCTCTATGTCTCCTCCAAAATTATTTGTGTTCTGGTAGCATGCAGTACTCCTCAAATTCCTGTAATTCTGTTGCATAGTTTTGCCTCTTGCCTGACTTAAAAAGCTTTTAAGAAAAATGAGAGAGAGAAAGCTTTTATGTGCCAGCTACTACCAGAAATGAATTTATGTTGGATTGGCTTTTCTTCTTGCTTAAGGGTACAGCACTGTTCTCAATGTGTTTCTGTTGTCCTGTATACTTTCAGAGACCTTCAACTCTCATGAAGCTTTTACTGCTCAGTTGTTCTAATCAAGCGTTCCTTTGGCTATGTCTAGACTATGCAGCAGAGAGATGCCTCAGAGTCCACCTCTCCTAAGTGAGACTGGTGACATGGCATGCACCATGTTTCTCTCTTGGCCTAGGAACAGAGGTGTTTCTTAGCTTTGAAAACAAAGGTGGCAGGGGTTATAAGCAGAGGAATGCTCAAGTTTTAGGTCTCGTGTCTACAAAGAGTAGGGATGGTGTTTTCCTGACTTCTGCAAGTATCTAAAACCCCAGTTTTGTATTAGTCCTACTGTGGTAATTATCTCAGAGCTGGGGAGCATGTCTGAATCTTACTGGGTTATCACTGTGATACCATCTGTGGAGGGTAACAAGGCTTTCAGCTGACTCCTGCTACAACCTTGTAAAGATACTGTTTCTCCTAACTGTCAAATATGGTCACTGACAGATCCACAGAAAGGAGTTTCAGAGCTGCTAATCCTTCAGAGCAGTTCGTAGTTAGTGCAGATGATTAGGCAGGAGCATGATATGCTCTCTGAGTTAGCTTCAACTTGGCAAGAAGCAGCTTCCCGGGGCTTCTGCATTCTTCATAAACCTGGAAGCTGTCCTTCAGATGAGCATGGTGCAAACAGCTTTTGGAGCACTTCCTCAATTCCAGTTTGAAACAGAACTGAAGAAAACTGCTGCTGGTGTTGCTTTAATAAAATGAAATAAAATATGTGAGTCTCTTCCATTTTTGCATCTTCTACAGATATTCTTTTGCTTCCATATGGAATGAAAACAGAAATGTGAAAAGCAATTTTGTTCATCTGTATTTTTCTTTATAAACTGCTGGAATACATATAAAATCACTCCTGTTGAAAACTTTTTGTAATTGAATGCTTTCCTGAGCAAAGTTGGAGGAGATCTGTTGCATTACCTGTTAACCCGCAAAAGTTCCATTTGAGGGGAGGAGATGTGCCCAAATTTTTATCTGTTGTAGGAAGAGCTATTTGTTATTCTTGTAGTTAAGTTTCTAACTTATTATCAGAATTAATTTTTTTTTTACCTTCTTGAGAAGTTTTAATACAACCAGTGTTTGCTACAGCTCTTATAGCATTGGTTTTAACTAGAGAAGTACTACTCACAAAGTTTTGCTAAGAGATGAGTGAGACAGGCACTCATTATTTCCCTTCTAGCAGTTATATTCTCAGCAGTGTCTTATGCGCTGTTTAGCTCTGAGCAGGTACTGAAGTAGAAGTCAATGCTTGTGCCGGACCACAATTGTTGCTGAAGGGAATCTCACTAGGCTTTTACTTCTCTTTCACTCAGAAATCTATTCTTCCACACCAGCTGTCACTTCTATGCCTCCTCAGAAGAAATAATGGTCTTCTATTGCTGCTAGGTAATGAGGATAAATCTTGTATCATGTGCTGTTTGTGCAGGACTGCATGCGCAGTGCTCCAACCCTGTTGATGATGAAGTGTGGGGTTTTATTTGTTTGTTTTATACCTTATTAGATTATAGCTCCGCTTAAGGCTGAGACTACAGAGCAGCTTGCTGATGCTGAAAAGAGGAGGTCTAACTTTCCAGTTGTGCAATTTACCCTCACCCTTTCTGCAGCAGCCCTGGTGCTCCCTGGATCTTTTGCTGAGTTCATTAAACACTCTAAGAGGGCAGAAAAATACCTCTTTTCCTCCTGGGTCAGTTTTAATTGAACAATTTGCTTAATGGGAGGAGAGGAAAGTTAATGCTTTTTCACCATATCTCGTGGCATCTGCAGAGGGTTACACTCCTAAAGCAGTGAAGAACAGTGAGAATGCATATACAGGGTAGTACAGCAAAGGAAAATTTTTTTAGGTTATGAGACAGATTTTCAAAATCTTATGCTATTTAAAGTAGGTTATCCTAAATTTCAAAACTTCTTCCTGTTGTGTGTGCACAGTGATAAAATTGTATGGACGTATGCTATTTATTCTGAGGCCGCCTGTCCCATTTAGTGTGTGGGTCAGGCTAGATAAAATACAACAGTTGTGCTAGTGAACTGTCCTGTACAGTGACTGTATCCTGAAAGGAAAGCTGTCACTGAGAACCTACATGGTCTGTTTTGTCCCCCAAAATCTGAGTTTGCTAGCTGTTTGCTGGAAAATCATTTACCAAATAAAGGTGGGTAAGGTCATTATGCCACTGACTGCCTATTGTATTATTGTACACCATTCACAGAAAGAAGAGAGCTGCTGCTTAAATGTAAAGATGATTTTTCTTCCCATGTATCATAAACAGCATTTTGGGGGCATTCTCAACTATTAACCTTGTTCATACATTCATCTTTTACAGAGGAGTTTATATTTTTTCAGACTAAAGGTAGACTAAGGGCAAGTGTGCACACAGAAAATATTACTAATTCTCCTTGCTTGCATATAATTGACTTCTGTATAATGGTGCTGATAAATTAATCATGTTGGAAATCATCAAAAGCAGACTTGACATTCGAGTGATAAAGGTTTTTTACAAATTATTTTGCATTTCCTATTTTTCTTAAGAGCATTGTGATATGCAAGTAGTATATGTAAATGTTTCAAAATTAAGTCAAGGTTCAATGGCTCTGCTGTTTTTAATTTTCATGCAGTTTTTCAAAAACAGTGAACGCAATTGATATTATGATGTATTCAGGCTTGATTCTTCTTCTATTCTTTATTATTTTCGTGATTTGGCTTTCAGGTGTCTACCTTCAGAAAATGTGACAGAATGCAATATATCTGGTTTGGTTCCCTCCACGCTGCTCCTGTGGGGCCTTTTGCTGGCAGTGCCAGCATCAGCCAGAGAGATTGCTTCACATCTGCCCTGGGTGAATGGGGTGGGTCCATGTCCACTTTTCTGCAGATGTTTCCATCTTGAGAGCTGCTTTAAGCCATATGTTACATTGATGCTTAGAGTAGCTGCCAGGGGAGACCTTTAAAATTTAGGTGTAAAAGTCTCCTGGATTAAGAAAACAGGTCTCTTTCTTTCAGACAAGTCTTTCTCTCTCTTCCTAACCCTTTGACTTGCTGCTGTTGTTTCCCAATTCCCTCCAGGACCTGTTCTTCCTGTATCCCAAGTAAAGGAGGACCAGAAGGAGGAACAGGTCAGGCCTTGATCTCCCATAAATACATCTGTGCTTTCCCCTCCCCAGCCTCCTAACAAAGTGCTGTTGCTGTGTCTGGGTCACCAGCAATGACACAAGCTGCTGTTTTAATTGTGTCAGAAATCATAGAATCAAAGGGTTGGAAAAGACCTCTGAAATCATAAAGTCCAAGCTCCAAGAGCCAACCCAACACTACCATGACTACTAGAACGTGTTCTGAACTGCCACTTCTACATGCTTTTTTGTGGATGTTCCAGGCATGGCAACTCCACCACCTCCCTGTGCAGCCTGTTCCAAGGCTTAATCACGCTTTCATTAAAGAAATTTTTCCTAATATCCATCCTCAGCCTGCCCTGACACGACTTGAGGCCATTTCCTCTCACCCTAAACATCCTAAATGGTATGTAGAAAACTGTCAGCGGCTGATTCAAAACCGTGGGAAACTGCTGTGGGGTTTATTGCTTCCTTTTGCTAAGCAGAAGCTCTTGATGACAAAGACTCCTTGCTGGTCTCCTGCAATGCATCCATGGATATTGCATGCCATCATTAAAACTGGGCAGCGGGTGGTGTATTAAAAGATTCATCTGCCAAGAATTAAAAAAATGATTTTTTTTTTCCTATTTCTTTGTGACTGGTAAGGAAAGAAGATGTGGCAGGTGCTAAAGTCACTGCTGCTGCCTTGCAGGCTTCTGTTACTGCCCTTTATTGTCTCTCTTGCTGCTGTACTTGTGCAGCAGAGTCTTGTGCCTTGACAGAAAAATGTCTAATGCATTTCTGGGGATGGAGAGCTGACAGTATTTTGGAGCTGACTAAAAGGCAGAAGGGTAGTAGCCTTCTCCTGGTTTCTCTTTGGTTTTGTGTTTTTGTTTTGTTGGTTTTGGTTACTTCTCTTTTCTTTTTTCTTTCCCCCCATATGTCCCCTCTGCATTTCTTTTTTGTTGTTCTTGTCACTTGGCTGTCTCACACTGTCCCCAGCCAAATTCATGTTGTCTTAAGATTTATTCCTACAAACACAATAATACAACTGAGAAAGTCTTCTTTATAATTTTGTTTTCTATCTGAACTAATTTCTAAATACCTATGTTGAAGCTGATACTAATTGAACAAATTCTGTGTTTTCACTCCCCTTTCAATGCATGTTTCTGAATTTTTCCCCGATATTCTAAGCAAATGCTCCCTCTTTTTCCCTTCTTCCTTTCTGTTTAAGCTAATGGTTAAATTTCTGAATTCCTTCCTATCAGAGTATCTCCAGTCAAGTAAGAAGTTTTGTTTTTTTTTTAAGAACAGCTGTCCAATTATTGTGGCTGGTGATAGCTATAATTATATTCTGTGGTCACAGTTACAAGCAAGTGTAATTAGATTGCCGGTTTCATGATATAAGTTCATCACCATAGAAATGAGGAAAGACTTCCTATGTGTAGGATGTTGAGACATTGATTAGAGTAGTATTTTATTAAGTATTTAAATGTGGCAATTCCTCTCCTGTTGTTATAGCTGGTGCACAAATTTATCTTACAGAGTCAGATGCTAGACATGTTTGTGGTGGCATATTCTCCAGCACTCTTCTGGAACCTGTTTAATTGCTAGTGAACATTTTGGATTGGGATTTTAGGCTTTGCATGAATTGATGTCTTTCTAACATCATCTTCCACAGGAAATTAGCTCTGATTAGTAGCTGATTTAAGTCCATAGAAGAAGAAGAAAAATAAATCTGTAGGGCTGGGGTAAAGGGATGGAAAATGACAGGAACTGACATTTCCTTTGTGCTGTAGAAGCACAGCTTTCCCCTTGTGTGAAGTAAGTCTGGACTTGACAGATCCTTTTAGGCATCAAAACCATAATGCAGAATTAAGTAAAATCTTCCAATAATCCAGTGGCTTTGGGATTGATCTGAATTTCATTATCAAAACCCCAGTGATATTCAAATGGAAGATTGCAGCCTCTCTGTCTATGGACAGCAATCAAAAATATTGGTCAGGTTTTTTAAAATAAAAAAGTAATAACTATGTAAGAACACTTAATTTTCTGCAGCTCTCTTCTAAATGTGCCATTGCATAACTCAGCCTTTGGTTTTTTTTTTCCAATGCTCTGCTAACTTAACCTGAGAGTAAGACATCCCTTGAAACATGAGGGAAACTTTTGTGGCCTTACTCCAATGAAAAGACAGACAAATTATCTCCAAGTTCTCTGACGTAAAAGCAAGGCAGCCTGAAAAGGGGTAATTTATATACACACAGTGTATAGCTTATTGCAGATTTGTTCGTGGTTTAGTGATTGAAGTTTTCTGATTCTTATGAGAGCCTTGGGAAAGGTAAGAGTTCTTTTTCTGTGGTGAGATAAAATCCCATACTTCATTTTCCACGGATTTTACCGCAGTAATAGTCGTCCGTATTGCTACGTGATGTCAAAATGAGAAAACTGAAGCCCTGTCTCCAGAGCTGCTCCAAGCAGGGAATTCTGGGGGTTTCCTCCTCTTGCAGTGATGCAGTTTCTTATCTATTCCTGGTATGAACCTTCAGAGCTTTAGCATACTTATGGTGGTGAACTTAATGGTTAATGACAAATTGTGTACATGCAGGATTTTTAAAGCCCTGGAGCATAATTGGCAAGATTGTTAATTTTAAGAATACATCTCTTGACGTAAACATACCTTCCACTGAGAGTATCGATGAAAGTAAAATCTGTTTGGGCCTGGTTGTAATCTTACACGCAGAGGTGCATTAAAAAAGTAATAAAATATGTGTTTTGAGAGTTCCTGTCAATCTATGCCTGCATACTTGGGTCTGCCTCAGCATTACTTCATTGCTTTATGAACTGGTGGGTGCCAAGATGCAGGGATGATGGCAGGAACTGTTCCTCCTTTCCCTTTCTCCAAATTACCTTGGCCAACTTTGCTTTAGTGGGCTGCAGGGAGCGAGTGTATCTCACAAAAGCTGGTATCTGGTTAGTGAGGGTCCAGGGAAAGGGGATCCTGAGTTTGATTTAGCAGATCTACTCTTCAGCTGATGAATACATGTGCATCTGTGGTCTCTAGTGGATAAATGGAAATGTCAATCCCCATCTTGCCTCCTTATGTTTGCAATTGTGCAAGTGATGTGATGCTGCTAGCAGCTGGAGATCTGTTCCCATGGGCACTGCCTGTGGAAAGGTCACCTCAAGGGAATGCCTCCTCTGTGCAGAGCGATACCTGGGTGGATTGTGTTCTGTGGTTTGATGTGCCTATGTTTGGAAATTAGCATGTGCTGCTCTATGAAGAGGACAACTAAGTACAAGAAAGACACTGTTTTACCAAAAGTCCTGCTTAAGCACTAAAATAATCACAACAAATATCTTTGTAATGGAAACTTAGGACTATCTTTCTGCTCATATTTCTATATTTTGCCCTTTGTCAGGGTCTCCTAATGTGTTCATCCAGGTTAGCACAAGACCTTCTTTCCCTGGCAGGTCTTCACAGCAGAGAGACAAAGCTGAAAGCCAGTTCCAATCATCCTGCTTCTGGGTGGAGGCAACAACTATTTTTCCCCTAGTTTTGCCAATATATTGAATACATTGGGTTCATAAAACCTGTCTGTTTTATCTGTTGGAGTTTGTTCCAAGCACTGTCTTTAAAAAAAATAATTTTCTCTTTTTCATAGGGCCACAATTTGATCTTACTTAAGACTACTCTGAAACTGGAAAAGTGGTACTGATGTTACTGGCTGAGTGCAAAATTAGGCCTTTAACAAAGCTCTGAAATTTTAAGGAAAAAAGAACAGAATTTGTTTCTCTTTTCCTAGGGAGCACAGAGCTCCGCAGTATTATAAGCAACCACAAAATATCACCTTACTAGAAAATGATGTTTTGATTCAAGAGTTTTCAATGGTCTGCAAACCCAGCAACAATACTGAGCCTACCTCCATATGCTGAGGATAGCATTTATTCCCAAGGGTCCAAAGTTTTCATGAAATCTAAAGTGTGTGAGTCATGACAGACCATAGAAAGGGGGTCTATGGCAAGTTCTTGATAAAAATGTCTTGTGGTGTAGGTTTACGCTTTTAAAATCATTTCCAGGAATACGTATTTTTTAATAGTTTATTATTTAGAGGGCTTCTCAGCTACAGACCTGAGACTAGGGGGATATCCAGAAAAGCTCGCTCATACAAACATGGTGGTGATGTGGGATGAAAAACCAAAATAATTGTCCCCCTGCAGGAAGACTAGATTGGTTGTGTAGTAAATATTCAGTATTTTGTCCTGATTAAATATATTATTCTACCTAATGTTATTTTATATAAAAACAATAAGCTGGAGTAAGCCATATTTTAAATTGAGGCAAAGTGAAACAATGAAATTTTGTGTAATCATTTTATCAAATATAAAAGGGATAAAAAAGACTTCAGCCGCTTCTTCAGTATAGGTAGAATTATCATCAAGGAATATAACTCCCAGAGAAGTCACTTTTGATTGATACAAGACACTTACACTTTAATATGCTAGTGTACCAGAAATTAAGAGTACAATAGATGGTAAAGAACAGATTGTTGTTCAGTTTGTTGGCAGTTCTGAAAAACAGAAAACTGTTTCAGAAATGAACATTTAAAGTGTGTTGAAAAGTCTTTGTTTCAGGTCCATCAGCACCTCTTTTGATTTGACATGAGTTTTTGGATTCTAATTTTTCTCTTGAGTACTTCTAAAAATAAAAAGTGAGCTGTTAGATATGAGGAAATATATTTTTGACTGCTGGTTTTTGTTTTTATTTTGTTTTTTTAATATATGGATGATTGAACCAGATGCTTGAGCTGTTCAGCTTGCTGTGTTAAAATGTATTCTCTGCTCTCTTGCTTCTGTGGAGGAAAAAAGTGAAATCAAAATGAAATCCATATAGTGGTGCTTCATAGCAAGTGTTCCTGCAGGGCTGAGTTCTTCTGTCCTGGCTTTAAATAAAAAACAACAAAAAACACAAACCCACAAAGCCTTCCCCCCCCAAACAAAACCAAACACAAACCAACAACAAAACCCCAACCAAAACCAACAGAAACCCAAACTCTCAAAACATAACCCACAAACTCTTCATGTTAGATTTTTGGCCTGCATGAAGACTATTAAATGGTGTAATATTAGAATATATAGAAAGGATCAAAGTGAGGTAAGATAGAAAAAGATGATTACTAAAAAAAGTGAAGGGTGTTAAGAATGCCAGAGAGGAATCCTCTTACATGGGTAGTGGTCACTACTGTTACATTTGGAGGCCAATGCTTAGGAATGGGAATGCTTAGGATATGATGCTTAGGGACTGGGGAGTTTGGGATTTGCTCCTAAAATTATTTTGGACAGTAGCCTCTTATCAGTGAGGGAAACTACAATGATCATGCTTGTGTATGTGTAATACATCAGCTTATTCATAGTGCTTCAGTTTTTGGGGGTTTTTTGTTTGTTATTTTGTTTTTTTTTTTTTTAAAGACAGCTTAATTTTTTTGACTTAAAACCTGTTTACTTATGGATGTCCTCATTCTCAGCTAAACTGCCCAGGTTAAATGTTCCAGAACTAGAAGTGCCATGTGTGTATTTATAGCAAATGTACTTTAGAGCTAGAAGGGTATACAACACAATGTCAGTAACACTTACTCACCAAAGCATCTATAACCTTTTGGAAACAGATTTTTCTATAGCTTGTGAGACACAAAATGCATTCCTGCATGGCATGTGAGGAGATGATGACAACTACTTTGTGTGACTTGCCTGTTTTGTTCATGCCTGTTCTACTTGTGACTTATTAAGAGATGGTGAGTCATTCTGTGCCACGTGACCATTAATTATATCTTTGGAGTGCTGCACTCTGTTATGTGAGCCAGCTTAAATATGATCAGCTGTATGACTCTCTCATAGAGCCTACCACAGAAGCAAAAATAGTCAGATTTAACCACAAGTTAGCAGAAGTTGTGGAAAAAAGAAGGAAAGAAAGAAGGTAGAATTTGGCTGAAACAAATCTAAGGGGCCTTAATTTCACTTGACACATCCACCTGAACAGACTGACATCTCAGCTGTAGCTTTCACTACAGCACTCCACTATGGCTCTACAGGGAGTTCTGGCAAGAGGGGAAGGTCAGCATCCAAAATGTTTGCTCAACAGAGGAGGAGGGGAAATTGGTGGGTTTATGATGTTCCTGTCCCAAAATGGTACTTGAATTGCAGTGGAGAGCCTGCATATATACGTACACAAACACATCCACCCTCCTCTCTCTCTCAACATCAGTTCATTTATCCCTGTTAAAAAGAAATAATTTTTGGTAACATAATTTTGAAAAGGTGAATTATAACTATGTGTGTACTTCACAGTACTACGACTGTCAAAAGGGAAGTAATGAAAGTCTTCTGATATGTCAGTGTTAACAACAGTACATAATTTCTGCAAAGGGTTTGTGATTTCAGGGGAAACGGATTGGAGCAGATGGGGGAATCTTTTCCTGGGATTCTAGGGACAATCAGGTGCAACTTTCTTAGGAAAGGGGGTGGGGGGGAATAATCCCACTGAGTTCCTCCCATTATCCTTTCTTTAAATGTACCTGCAGTTACTTAATCATTATGTATTGTTTTAAAACAATGTGCAAGTCCTGTGCTGAAGGCTGTTTTTTCTCAACTATGTTCTGTGACATTTAATTTAAAAACAATTTGAGTGTAATTATTACAGATGTTTAAAGTATATCCCTTGTAAAATTGAGAACAGATACAAGAAAATGAAGTTAAGTGCTGCTATTGCATTTTCCATTTGGTTGAAACTTTGCTGTGTGCATTACTCCTGTGGGAACACACTAAATGGAGTGGAATTTTCATTTCAGTCATTATGATAGACAGTCAATGCCTCAGATACTTCTTGGTCTACAGTATCTTTTGTTTTACCTGCTGGAGCTACTGCATTGCTAGAAATAGCATATTTCATTTGAACTGTACAATAGAAAAATCATACTTGAGGTCAAATCCACTACTGATGAAATGATTCTTCTCTCAAAACCCATTGTTAGTAATGAATCTTCTTTCTCCCACAGGGTTTTAAACAAAGGCTCAAAAACCTCTGTGCCCTGAAAGTTAAGAAACCCTCCTACCCAGCTTCTGCAGTGATGACCTCAATTCTAAAGGTGACTCTGTCTTAGCAGGATGAGCATTTGTCTGTCCTCCTCAGTCAGCTACTGGGAAAATCATCAAATTGTATGGTTGCAGATGGGTTTTAAATTTCCATTTTTAAGCTAAATGAGTTTCTTGTTGCGTTTGGAAGAAATGCTGGTAGTTACAGCATTTATTGCCTTCATTCTTTTGAAGTGGTGCATATCCTCTATAAAATGGATTCCTTCTCTAACTACCTTTGTGTGCTGTAAGAGCTCAGATGAAGAGGCATTGTATAGATGCTGTACCATTGCATGAACAAAGCACTTTCCGGAGACAATATTATCATTCGGTACTAATGGAAAAGTTCTTAAAAATTAAACGGGAAACCTTTATGAAAGATTATTCTGTAACCATACTTTTAACTGAGCAGAGGATTTTATCTCCTATGTGGAATGGCTCCAAAAATCTTGTAAAGGAATGAATTTTGCATAAAATTATTTAAGCCTTGATTAATGTTTTCATCCCAGTGGAACTTCATTGTCTCCAGTGGAGTTATCCATATTTAGGCTGTGATGATAGGGATAACCTCTTCAGAAAGCTTTCATTTCTATAAAAGGTGATTCATTACTTCCTTGTTAAGTTCTGCAGGGCTTCTCTTGAGGGTGTGGGGAGAGGGAGAGGGCATCAGTAACTCTATCTCACACTCACAGTATTAAGGGCTGATGGGCCAGGATAGGCAGGCAGGTTGGCCATGGTGTTGGTGCTTTGACTGCCTTGAAATATAGACATTTTATTTCCAGTCTGTATAGAGAATCACTGGATGCAATAAGAAAATAATTTTACCTGCTGGCACATCAGATGTATAACCAGTGGTCTTCATTTTTAATATGAGAGAAAGGAAGACTCTGAGCATAGGAAATGAAAAACTATCTCAACTTGACACGGTTCCCACACTGCATCCATCTGACAGCACAGGACGAGTTTGTTGTATTGCAATGTGCTTTTCTGACTCAGGTTTGGTTCTGATCAGTCTCTGATGTCTCTTATGTGCATGAGCCATTGTCCCTGTAAAGTATTGTTTAGTGAGTAGAAACTAGTGGGAGTGAAGGGAGGAAATGGGCTAGAAGTCTGGCTGCTGAATTAAAAACTCTTTGCAGAATGTGTGCTTTTAAAGCATCTCTTACACTCTTCATTTGCTCTCTTCCCTATGCCTTAACCTTGCTAGAGTCACTGCAAGCTGGGCAAAGTGGCAAATCTTATTGCAGAGAGTGCTGCTTTTCTGGGTTGTCATAGGAGATGATGGTGATGATGTGCACTCTGACTTTCCTGGGAGCTGCCTCCTATCTGATATTTTTAAACACTTAAATGATTAAGATCTCTCCTTTCTTCCTTACATATTGGAAAGGATCCCTCATGGGCATTGCTCTGTGTTCTGCTGACCACTAGTAACCAAGGTATGCTGCAGGCATGGGGGAAGGAAAGAGGTATGCTTAAAAGGACATTTGTTTTGGGACTTTTGCACCCACAAGTGAAGAAACAAAAGGAAGGGAAAATGGTAGAACTAGTGTGGATAATGTGTTGCAGCGATTATTGATGATGGTGGGTATGTTTCTGTTATGAATCCACAAATTAGCATGCTTCTCACTGAGAAACACCAGTTGAGATGGAAGCAATTGAGTACAGAAGCGTTGCTTAATATGGATGCCTTGGGCAAGATGACCTTTAAAAAGGGACTTCTGAAGCCTGAACTCAGACTCTTGCTACTGTAAACATCTTTCAGTGCTTTATTGCAAGGACTAACTGCAGCATGATAACATGATGTGAATGTAAATCTTTGCGAAATCATTAAAAAAAAAAAAAAAAGTTTTGTTCTAATGTGAGAACCAAAAAAAAAACCAAACCAACTAATAAGGATAGTAAGATGTTTAGAAACAATGGCCTGATAGGAAAAATGAAAAGTGAATGGGGTTTGTTAGCAAATAGCTCCTTAGCTATTTCTGCTGTAGACTGTCCAACGTACAGATGATATCAAGTTACAATGCTCAATCTTTCTCCCTGCCTATCAGAGGGAGAAATTACCTTATGTTTATATAGTAGAAAATAATTTAGTTATGAAAGTAGTTAAAAACCTTTCTACCTGTTAGCATGGTGAAACAGTGAAGAAGGCTATTTGGAGAATGCTTTAGTTAAAAAAAAAAAATCAGGATCAGGTAACTTCTGTGTGTCCTGGATGCTCCCTCTGAACAAAGGGGTGGCTTGGGTCTTGTTTGAGGGCTTTTCTATTTCTCTGCATCTTTATCTGCTATATTCTGTACTAGCTGAAGCGGTTAAGTCAGACTTTTTTGGCAGCTGTGGCTTTTACCTTCCATAACGCTTTGGTGGAAGGTGGAATGGGCTATGTAGCAAGTCTTTTATACTAGACATTGAATTAATTCAAACCATAAAATCTGAATAATCAGCCAGAGATTCAAGATCAAATTTCTCCATTTGAACTCCTGTTTTGTTTGGGATATACTACTACCAGATAAAACCTTATGTATGACATTTTCCTTCCTAAGTAAAAAACCAGGGTCTGCATAGTGTTTTGGTTTTTTCTTTTTCCACCAAAACTCACAAGAAATTTGGGTTACTGTCTTTGTTGCTAAGGTCTTTCTCTATAACCAACTAATTGGGCTAACTTGTTTGCCAGATGGTGAAAAACAGGCAGATTGTGTGCTTAAACTCATATATATTAAAAAGGATAAAAAGAGAGGACACATTGTCTGGGCTCTTTAGAAGAGAAGAAAGTAATGTAAAAAATGTCAGTTGTGTGTTAGCTTTGAAAGGTGAGTGCCTCACATCGTCCTGGCAGCTAAACCTTGACAATGAGTTGCATCTAAGGTGCCTTTGGCAAGGCTTGCTTGGAAAGATTATCACTGTGTGTCAGATGCTCTGTACACTTGGTGTCACGCTGATCTCTGGAGCACAGAGTTGAGCTTCTGGGAGTATATGTCAGCGTGTGCATTGCTAACAGTGGTAATAAGAGTGGGGAGAGGAGGTGCAGGGAGTAATGGTGTAAATAAGGACATAATAGGTCTATAAAGAGTCTTCGATTAAGTCAGCAGAGTTTGGATAAAAACTAAACAAGGAAAATTGCCAGTTCTCTGGAAGCAAAATAGTATTTTGAAGAGGCAGACTTATCTGCTGCTGGGTTACAGCCCTGACATGAGTAAATTGCAAGCTGAGATAAATATGCCTAGAACTACAAAAACCAGAGACATACAACATGCACAAGGTATGATTAACCGTTGAGTACAATTCATGACCGTCCTGGTCATGTAAGTCCTGCAGCAGTGAGGCGGGCATGCTGCTTTTGCAGGCAGTCTGTTTATGGGGAGCAAAGCATTAGTGAATGTTTGGTTAGTAATACAAAAGTTTCCTATAGTGATAGTAATAAGGCAATTCTTATTCAGGAAAAGGCAAGTGGCTTTTGTCCATGGTATTGATAACAGCAAGATAAAATAGCTTATGCCTTGATTTAAACAGCCCTGTGCCCTGACAGGGCCACTTTAAACAGGTGAACCTTTAGAGCAGCACATGATGCTTGTACTGGTTACATAAAACATAACAATTTACAGTTGCAAGTATCATTTAGCATAAGTAACTAGGAAGTGATTATGGTTGAAGTGAAGATTTCCACAGGTTTGTAATCAGAAGCAAATGGGCTCACAAAAAACATCCTGCAGAAAAGAGAAGTCTCTTGCTATGCATGTATATGCCTAATAAAGATCATGGCCCACTCTTCAGTTCAGTGTGGATTGTGGTAGAAGAAAACTGTTGGGAACGGGTGCTGCAAAAAAGAGTGCTGGAAAAAATTAGTGGAATAGAAAAGATGTCAACTGCATTCTCAAGGAAAACTGAACAATTTTTCAACCTGAAATACACATTTGCCCAGACAGGGCACTCACTAGACTGAGTGAACCATGGCCAGTCCTGGTGTTTTATTTAAACAATCCCCATATCAATACAAAAAGACCCAAATCTCCCAGCACAACAAAGTTGGGAGTAGGTCTTGCATGCCCTTGGTGGAGGAGTCAGAAGACAGTTTGATTCTATTGCTCTGCAAAACTCTCTTTTGTTTGCTACCCCTTTTAAGTACCCAGATCTGTGCATTGAACAGGAACTTCAGTTGCTATGCGCAGTCAGATGAAATAATTTTCTTTGCTGGGAATACCAGCAGCTCTGATAATGGATAGCAGGGCAAATCCAAGGTGAGCATCAAAGGTGGTGGAGTAGGAATCATATGACTTCAGGAAAATGGAGCAGTATAAATGGAGGGGTGCAGATTGCCATGTTGTTACTGAAAGCATTACGTAGAAGTTCAGAAGTATGGCAAATAAATCTGTCTAAAAAAATCTGACTATTGTGTAACCTTGCTTGTAGAGAATGAAAGGCATCTGAAATAATCTAGACCCAGAGCCTTACATGGGATATAAATTTGCTGCTGCCAGTCGAAGAGAAGGCTTGCCAGGTTTCTTCTGGCACAGCAATCAGACACTTCTGTCTCTCGACAGAGCAACTCCATTTTGGTAGCAGCAGCCTGGGGATGTTTTTTGTATTGGATGCAGTAGTTATTGCTGAAGAAAAGCAAAGCTTATAATTAGTGTGGGAAGATTATATTATATAGTTTTATGTGAATTTATAAATATACAGAGTATCTTCATCTTTTGCCATCATGATGCCTATAAATCTCAGGTTATATATTGCTTTTGGTGCAGTTGCTTTTCTTTTGCTCACTGTCTGTGGTTTGGAAAGTACTGCCTGGAGCAAACATTAAGAATTTAAATTTCTCTTATACTAGAGGAATGGTATTTTGGCAGCAGTGGATAAAAAATCACCTGGTTTCCAAAAGTTTAATGGGTTCTCAGGGTTTTGGAGTTGCTCCAGTATTGGTATGGTTAGGAATCAGTGAAGTAGCAATCACTTCATTTTATGCAGGTGCAAAAGAGGTGCATGTACTTGCCTCTTAGTAGCTGATATAAGGAGCTATCAACTTTGACAGAGCTAATTTTAAGTTATCTAAGTGGCCGAGTGTCTTACCATATTTATTACATGCTTGAAATGTCCAGTGCTTCACAGATCTCCTTCCACCTGGTTCATGAGCTGAAATGCGAATACCAGGATGAGTGAAATCCAAATACAGTTTCTTATTGACCTTTCCAGTGCATTCACATGTAGTACTAGAAAAAGCAATCAGAACTGACACAAATCTCTTGCTTTGTCACATGGCTGTCCTGAGTAATGTTAGCAGTCAGGTGCTGTAGATGCTACTGTAACCTTGTCATCATGTTCTAATCCTGAAATAAGAATTGCCATATGTTGTCTTTCCTTTAAATATCAACCATTCATAAATGTGAGACACATTTTCCTGCAGCTTGTTATTGCTCACAAAATCCATTGCTGGCTGAGATGATATTCATACCTATAGCCCTTCTGAGAACTGTTGTTTTTATTTGAGGCATAATTTTTCAACTTAGATGTATTGCAATTTATTTGGCATGGCAGGATACTGACTTTTTTCAGTGCCCTGTGCTCTGTTTAGTACAACTTCATGTCTAGGAGACCTTAGCTATAAAGAATCTCTGTGGCAATTTTACCACAAGCGTCTACCCATCAAGTTATGAGAGCCAATTTTCTACTTTGCGACACGGGGTCCTGCTTCCTCTTCTGTAAAACAGTGCTGCAAATATTTGAGGTGCTGAATCTGTGGACAAGTCCCACAGTGGTGTCTGGTGGAATGGAGGAGTTCTCTGGAAAGCAGAGATTTATCAGGGCAGCCGTGTAAGAAATAGGTTTAACTATAGCTGTCTAAAATCTGGGATTGTTTTGAGGCAAGAGCTATGGGATACAAGTTATAAATAAAAAATCCAAGTTTCTTCTGTTACACGTGTAGCTAGGTAACAGGACCATGCCTGTGTGCATATCTGCACTTAGGTGGTTAACAGCCTGGGCGGGCCAGGAACTCCCTGGTTTGTCATCTGTACAGATGAGATAATGGCCCGGTTTGGGAGGCTGAACTAATTTGAAACTCAGTAATTAGCTGAACTCCTAGACATCTTCACTGCAAAGTACTTGACTGGTATTTGGAGCAATATTTGATCAAGTATTTGGTGCAGGAGCTCTCCATGTGGAAATTTCAGACTGTCCTGAGGACTTTGCCCAGGCAGCTTTTTTTTTGTGCTTAGACCATTTCCTTTCCTTTAAATACAATGATTAACATGCTGATTGGAGAAGCTGGCTGTCCTAGGGACACTCAGGTGGTTCCTACTGCAAAACAGATCAAATTGTGCATAGAGAAGAGCCCTGTAAACACTCAGTAGAAACTGTTCCTACAGCTGCAGAAGTGGTCGTGTAATACAGTGTTTTGTATGTAGGCAAGATGGTTGGGGGTGTTTTATATGCAACTTGAGATAATAGCAATGGGTTATGCATGTACTGGAGTGGTCATGCAGGGCCATAGACCAGCTGGGTAGAAGGAATCTGCAGAACCACAGTTTGGAGAATCTCACCTAACCCAAGTGAAGACATCACTGCAAGGACCTTTGCAACAGAGTCCCATTGCTGTTTGGACAGCCACTAACCAGCGCTTTTCACAGATTTAATTCCCCAGGTGTGGTTTATCCTGTGCCAAAATCCCAGTAGTAAATCTCTGTTCTTTTGTCATTGTGTTTTTTTTTTTTTTGTTTGTTTGGTTTTTTTAAACAAACTCTCTGTGAATGTCTGAACAACAGGTTATTTTTGTAAGTCTCCTTAAAGTTCTCAAATTCAAATCAAATCCAGAGATGACAGGTTTGAGATTCTGTCCTTCTCTTGTCTTGAATGGAATTATCAGCGTAGGTTCCAGGGAGGTTGCTCTGAATTTTTGGCATAGGAGAAAATTACCTACTGTCCACCAGCTTCATAGTAGTGAATTGTCTAAACTCCAAGTGATGACTATATAAGGAGCAACGTTGTATGTGTGTAGAAACAGTCTCAGGCAAGGCAAGACATAGTAGTCACTGCTTATACAAATGCTTGCCTAAGTATTCAGATATACAGGTGGCTTAAGGAAAAGGATGAAGAATATGAATCCAGTTCATAAGGAGGATTATTGTGTTTACTGTTGAGAAGATAGAGAGGTGACTAGAGAGAAAAGAGGAATTCCCTTATCCCCAATTAATTTTGCACCTGTCTTTAAGATATGGGTTTTACTGTTTTCATGAAGGGCCCTCCCTATTTCATTTATTGCAATAGTGTTGGTTTGGTTTGGTTTGGTTTTCCAATACTAAATAGACTTCTAACATCTTCTACATCTTCATTGTATTCTCAGAGTTTAGGAGAGCTCTGCATCATTGTAACTAAAGGTCTGGCATTCAAGTGAGTGCAATTCGGTCTGTGTTCTTATTTTTGTTTAAATCTGGCTTCTATTTGTGCAGATAAAGCATTTTAAAATTACAGCTACTAAACATAAATTATTTCTAATGGCTCTAAACATGACAGGATTAGTCATTACAATGGAGCTTGGCAAAGTTGTTGTAAGCAGCAACATAGGAAGTTAGTCAGCCAAGGTTCAGATGGAGAAAGCCTGGAGGATAGATAATCCCATGTTGCTACTCTTCACATGAGATTCACTGTTCTTGCAGCAAAAAGGGACCTTTGTTTTCGGCTTTTGCCAACATGAGGTGAATTCACAAGGGCAGAAGGAGACACTTTTAAAGAAGGCTTAGATTGTGTTTTAATTTTCAAAGCCACAAGCTCACAAAATGATCTACAGCATCTTTAGATGGAGTAGGCAAGTACTTTCTATAAAGCCAGAAGGTATAGCCAGGGCTGGGCTGGAAGCTGTAAAGCCTGTTTCTGTGTCTTTCCTTTAACTCCTCAGTTATTGAGACACTTTCAGTAATGTTCAGATAATAATACTTGTCTACAAAATGTACACTTATCCCATTCTGTTAACTAAACTCCTTGCAAGAAAAGCAGTTGAAATAAATCGCAAACAGATTAAGGTATTTTTAGAATGTTTTTCCATGTGAATTGTTTGTAGACAGATTCCCAGCATTCCTGCACAGCAATTGTAAAGCAGATGTGCACTAGAATGTATAGGCTATCAGTTTCTTCATCTTTTTCTAGTGCTTTTTTTTTATTGTATTGAATCACTGCTTATCATTTAAACTTAATCCCTATTTGCATAATTCTGAGGTAGGTTTTTCTCTGTCATAGGAAAATTTAACTTTGAAACAGGGGGGAGAACAAATCAAAAATCAAAACTAGAACAGCTCCGCAGAGGTTTACATGTGAGAAATGCATATATTGTTTCATTCCTGAATGTGTTAGGTAGGTATGTTGTTAACAAAGGGACATGCACGTTTTCAGCCAGATCAAATTTTGACAGGAAAACATTACCTTCATAAAAATATTTTCATTAATGTTATGGCTGCATCAGTGTTGGTGACTATCCAAGACAAAAAAATCCTTTCTTATCTGTTAAAAATGGCATCTTATCAAAGAAACCAGAAACACATCAACATCTGTTTTTGGCATTCTTTCATACTAAGGATGGGATCAAAACCTACTGTAAGAGCTATCTTTTTCATTGGAAGGGTTTTCCTTTCTCTGGCCAGTTCTGTTGAACAATTGACAGGTAGCGTAAGCTTCATTGTTCAGTGTTCTGACTAGCCAGGCATTGACTCAGAGATGAGCCAAAAATGATCTGTCAAGCCGATTTCTCACATGGGATATATTAGGTGCAACTTTTCAAATACAGGAATCTTTATTGAGCGCTATCTCTTTGGAATAATTCCTCAGGGATTTGCATCCTGTAATATAACCTTATCTGCATGCTGTGAAATTGTCTAACTGTGTGTAAAAATACAAGGACAAGAAAAAAGAAATACTGTAATTCTTAAATGTGGTTTTGCCTCTTCTAAAATCTTTTCATCCCTATAGTGTGGAATCTCAAACCTCTTTGTTTTTAACTGACTACAAAATGTTTATAAATATGAGGGAAAAGGAACTCAATAGGAAAGTATTGCTTAGACCAAATCCAGCAGACTATCCTCTTTCCAATAGAGATTAATGCTGGATGACTTGGAAAGAGAGCAATTAACTGGACCAGTATCTAATAACAACTAATTGATATGTTCTTCCAGCCCTGCTTTGACTAAGGTTTCAGATTTATTTCTGTTCCTTACATGCTTTACTATCTCTGCTCTGATATCTGGAGAAGGAACATACCCCCAAACCCACTAATGCTCTTTGGCCTAGTCCATTAGTACTTCAAGTTCAAGATTTCTTTACTTTTTTTCTTTCAGTTGAAGCGATTTTGGTTGTTGTTGTTAATTTCTGGGTTTTTTTTTACTCCCTAACAATTTTTCTTAGAAATTCTACACTGTCCCTGTAGATATGTTTTGTGTGAAACTTTGCAACTCAGTTTACAATTTTAATATGTCTCCTCGTTATGTGAGCTCAAGAAGCTGTTTGTCTTAAAGATGCTCAGTGGGAACAGACAGTTAATTAATCAGTCAATTAATCACAGAATAGTAGGGGTTGGAAGGGACCTCTGGAGATCATCTAGTCCAAACCCCATGCCTAAGGAGGGTCACCTACGGCAGGTTATGCAGGAACGTGTCTAAGCAGGTTTTGAAAGTCTTTAGAGAAGGAGACTCCACAACCTTTCTGGGCAGCCTGTTCCAGTTCTCCGTCACCCTCATGGTAAAGAAATTTCACCTGATGTTGAGGTAGAACTTCCTGTGTTCAAGGTCATGAGAGAAACTTTACAGACTGTCTTGATGTTGGAGGCAATTCACATAGATAATAAAATGGAAGACCTGAAGAGAGTGACTAAAACAAGACACCAATTTCTATGGTAACTCCTGAAGTGAATAAAGGACCAGCATGAGTGAGTCAGCACAGCAGTTTGAAGGTTCAGAGGAGGACTTCTAGGTGATTGAGTATTTTGAAATAGGGGATCCAGGATAAATGTGCCCTTAAATATAACAATGACTGCTGATGGATTTACCGTGTTTCCCTCTATGGTACTGTCTGACATGCTGAGATGATTTTGAGTCTTCAGTTTAACTATACGTTAACCTTGTAGTGCATTCATTTATTGAATGCAGCTCTGAGCAAACTGTCCCCTAGATTAGCACTGTTGAAGGTGTGTAGATGCTGAGCACTACTACATGTGACAGGAGTCCAACGTAATTGTGAAACAGTATGATTTAGTGATGGCAGCATTAGTTTAACAGTAGTGTGCTGATTTACCTTTGCATGTTTTTGTGTAGCTCAAGAAAATAATCCTGGAGAGGTGAGAGCCCCCCCCCTTCTAACTCCATCAGTATGTCATGGTTTAAATCTGGCCTGCAGCCAAAACACACACAGGCACTTGCTCAACATCCCCTGCCCTGGGGAATGGAGGAAAGAATTGGAGGGATAGAGGTAAGGAGGTTCATAGTTTGAGATAAATACAATTCAGTAACTGGAATAAAATAAAATAAAAAAAATAATATTCAAAATATTACAAACAAGTAATGTTCAATGCAGTTGCTCACCACCCACCAGCTGAGGCCCAGCCAATTCCTGACTAGCAATCCCGAAGCACAAAATCCCCAAACCACAATCCTGGAAGACAGAGACCCTGGAAGAAGAGAGTGAGCCAGCCTCCCAGCTAACCCTTATCTATATACTGAGCATGATGTTGTATGATATGGAAAATGCCATTGGCCAGTTTGGGTCTGTTGCTCTGACTATGCTCCCTCACTGCTTCTGGTGCACCTGCACCCTAGCAAGACATGGGAAGCTGAAAAGTCCTTGGTTCCTTAGCAACAACTAAAACCATCAGTATATTATCAACATTCTTCTCATACCAAATCCCATACTGAAGCACAGCACTATTCTAGCTACTAAAAAATGAGATACTAAGAAGAAAAATATTAGCTTTATCCCAGCCGAAACCAGGACAGTATCCATCTCTTATTCCATACCATTGACTTATCCCATCTTTCACTATATACACACAGGTAGCATTCCCTTAGTCTATGGGCCATCCCTCCAAAATGTTTATTGAATTCATTTAGTCCATAACTTTAGGTTCCATCTGTCATGACAGTCTTTCAAGGCAGGAAGGATGATGTGGGGTTTGCTCAGCTGGTGGAGCAGCAGGATGATGGTGTGCAGTCTCTGTTGTATGTTGCTTTTTGAATATGCGTTCTCTAGAAACCCACACCACCAAAGAAAGCTTGTGTTTCCTTTTTGCTAGTTGGTGGGGACATAGCCATTATTTTATTAATTGCATCTGTTGGAATCTGACAACGTCCATCTTCCAATTTTATTCCTAAAAATGCAATAGGTATGGACCAGGCTCCAGCACTTTGCAGTAGTTTGTGTCTCCTTGGAATCGTTGGGGTGACAGCATACTTTTTTCCAAATGTTCTACTAATTTTTCAGGAGTCTGCATGTATTCAGGGGTGAAGCTCCAAAATACTGGAGGTGCCCATTGTCCTGGGCATTTGCCCATGCTACCCCACACATCCTGCCATTCTTAACCCACCAGCCTTGGGGCAGATCTCTGGGTGATACACTTAAATAGTTGTTTAACCCTAAGCAAGGCCTGAACTACATCCAGGGTTGCTAGCAATAGGATCGTGCTTATTTTGATATCCCAAGGATATTAAAAGTTCTCAAACATGAATTGTAATTAGCCTGGAGGAGAAAGAGAGGGTGAAGGAAGGTGTCTCCCCCATAAATTTGCTCTTCAAGGAGAAAAAGTAAAGCGTGTAATTATTAATAGTTTCCAACAGATGGGTCCTAAAGTACAGGTGATGACAATGCTGAATAAAAACACTGTGTTAGTCCCACAACCAACAATTTTGTTATACTGTAAACCAGTGTTATGTAGTACACCAAAGTGAAAACAGTAATCCCTTTCCCAGGGGTGATAAGCAGCAGCACACGGACTATATACAACAAGTAAAAGGTTATATAACACAACTCTAAGAACAAGCACAACTCTAAGAGCCAATATATCGACACAGTGACTATTAAACTAAGATAATGAATGCTTATAACAATTTTGTTTTAACACACTCTGGTCAGATCTGTTATCTCAACTCTTTGAGTCCCATGTTGGGCACCAAAATGGACTGTCATGGTTTAAACCTGGCCAGAAGCTCTATCCTAGCTGAAACCAGGACTCAGTGAAAGACTGTGCAATGCTGAACCATCTGTTTGGAACTTTGTCCAAAATGTGAAATTCCCACTGCTGGCAATGCAAATCCCACAGATGGGCTATCCCATGGGAGGGGACAGGCATGCTTCCTCATTGATGGTAACTATGTTTCACTGGGGTTTGATGGCAGCTGGAAACACCATAACATGTGCTTTGTGATTTGGCTTTGTCTGATGAAACACATTGGTTAAAGCTTTGGATGTGTCATCTTCCAATTATGTTGACTGTAGAGGCTGTTGCTGCCAGATATGCACAATGCTCGTCTTCTGTGTGCCACCTCTCTCTCTGATTTCTTGACATGGTGTCTGTGCTTAGTCCCTGCCTAACCCTGCCGCAGTTCAAATTAGCCAGGTTAGCAGAAACCTAGAGTTTGAAATAGTCTCAGTAAACCTGGCTTACTTGACTGAAGCAAGGTGAAGAAGCAGCACATCAAGATAAGTTTCCGGTGATTCCCTTTCTTGATTGTCTTTGCTTTCTATCTTTCTCACTTTTTTTTAACCATGATTAAGAAAGATCAAGTTGAATCTGCTCTTTCTTTTAAAACTTATTGATTTACTCTCAGTAGAACATGCCTATAGAACTGAAGGAGTTTTTGATCTTTTGAATGAGAAACAGCTACCTTTTTCTCCCTTGTTAATTTTTTATGTCCGCATCAAAAGTTTTGAAAGCAATATTGCAGCTATTGAAATGAATCAGCATGGCAGTGGATTTCTCTACTTACTCGATGCAACAGTTGCTTTTCCTTCATTACTTTTTAGAAAGGATTTTGATAAATAACAATTATAAACTTATTAGTCTCATTATTCTAAATGGAGTAGATAAATGGATGTTGCTTTTGACAAGGTTGCATGTAGTAAATGGCTGGTAGATGGAGTTTAGAAGAGGTTTTAGTTGAGATATTTCATAGTAATTAGGCTCCTGAAGAAAATAATTTACTCAATCATACAGATGGGAAATTGGAAGCTTCCATTCTACTGATCTATTATGTAATACATTTAGACATGTTGATTGTGAGATTTTTCTTCAAGTGTTTTGCCTAAGCATCTATGATTAAATCGTGCAGTAATGAGCTTAATGACAACCATTGAAAGAAATGACCCTTTGCAGGCCAGATAAAGTAAGCAGAAGGGTTTAACAGTCTGGGTCTCTTGACTCTCGTAAAATTAGCAGAAACTCACACAATGAGCATGAGTAGAGGGATGTGTAAAAAACAGAGGCGGTGAAAAAGGTTTGTTGTGGAATGTGAATGTCTTTTCTAGAACTTTGCTGGATTTTAATGGCTTTGTATAGGCACAAAGGAGAGTCTTCTCATGTTTTGTAATTCTTCATCCTTTTAAAACATTGTGGTATTTGGATAACGAGGTGGGGTCCTCTGTGCTCAAAGGTGCCTTACTATCTCCAGTGCAGACCAGAGAAGTGGAGACTTGCCTTGCTATCACAGGTTCCTTTTAACCTGACAAACATTACACAACCCAGAAGTGTTGTTGTGGTAAGTCATGTCCAGTCAGAGAGTAGACACACGGTAAACAGGAGTGATAAAGGATTCTGCAAAATATCTATCCAGTGGAGGCAATTGTTGACAAGATGGGAAAACATTTTATAAGGGCAAAGTAGCAGAGAGGCTATTTCGAGAAGCAGGTATAGGGAATGGGTGGCAGAAGATTTAACCAAGAAGCCCCCATTAGCGTTGTCATGTGTGGAATATACATTCCTTTAGCACATATTGTGGACGTGCATCTGTAGGTCCTGTATCCAGATGTATTGACCTTCCCTACAAGACTGAATCTTTTGATTGATGATTTAGTTGATTTAAAATTGAAGTATTTATATAGGCTTTGCATGGATCGAGCCCTTCACCTTCAGAAATATAAATAGGCTTTCTTGAATTTACATGGAAACCTGCAGTTTGTCTTCAAAGAGCTATTATTTCAATACATGTAAAAAGATGGCCATAAGTTAGTGGGATTACTGAAGATGGTTTATACTGGGCATGAAGAACATGAAATGGAGACCAAGTAATATGCATATTTACACTGAGAAAAGGATTTTTCTGATCCCTTAACTTTCTTTCATGGGTGCATGTGGAGGTAGATGTCTTTCTCATGTTCTACTTGCCACGTTTGGACTTTGGTATGGTATGGAAGGTGGAACCTGAACATGGCCTGGAAATCTACAGGCTTGGTGTTTTGCCCCACAGGTAACACTCCAAGAGACATCCAGCCAGCCCCAGTCTGACTCTGTCCACTCGTGCTGGAGAATCATGAGGATGTTCCAGGCAGCTCTTTTGCTTCCTTTGGTGACACTGTTGTTCATTAGTGTAGGACTTGGTTTAGGACTAGGGCTGTGTGATGAACAATTATGTGCTCTGTCTGTGAAGTGACTGAAAAGTTGAAAGTGTGGGTAGATTTTGTAAATTGGAGAAAATGAATATAAATTTTTGATTGTATCCAAAGAGAAGGGACTGGTTTTATTCCTGCTAGATTGCTGTGCCCTGGAGCGGAGAGAGAGAAGAGAGGATCCTGTCTTCTACAAGAAAGGACTCAGGGCAGGATGGTGGGTGCTGGGCATTGGGCAGTGCTGGTCTCGGTGGCCAGCACTCATGAGAAAACACTGTGGAAAAGGTTCAAAATTCACCCCCTGGATGCAGAGGACATGGAGAGAGCTGGATGCCTACATCTGGAAGCAGATGATGAAGTTTAAGACTTTGATGGCTGAATAACAGAGCCAAGTCTGTGCCAAGCTTGGCATTTCTGGTCAAGGACATTCATGGAACAAGAAGGCAGAGTAAATTCAAGCTGCAGTCACAACCTGAATGTTATATGTTAGCACATACTTCTAAAGGCACAGTCAAAACAAAGGTCCACAAACGCATGGTAATTTTTCTTAAATAACTTGGTGGATTAGTTTTTTGCATATGTGTTTTTAAGTGATGGTGTTATGCAAGATTCCTTTACCATAAGGTAAATAAAACAACAACCCTTTTCTTAATTTTGGCCACTGCTGACCTCCTCTGCGGGTGGATGTGCTTGTTTAAGAGGATTGTTTTTGTTCTAGTCCTTCCGGTCTTCCCTTTTCAGAGGCAGTAACATTAGCTGTGTGATTGCTTGTTTACAAGCACAGTTTCTTGATCTGGAACACATATTTTCAAGCTTTTACTAACGCAATGGCAAGGTCCCCAAAGCCTTAATTGATTCTGAAAACTCAGATGAATTACTTTAAACTGTAACTTAAAGATTGTGGACATTATTCAGTAACTTATTCAGAGAGGAAAATTAAATGCTCTTAGGAAAGAAAAAACCTGACTCTGCTATAATATGGAAGCAGGCTACGTTTCTTTCAGTCTGAGAAACTGGGAATTTTGGGGCACTGGGGAAAGAACTCTAAATCAGGAAAAACTTAAAGTATTTTTCATTCAAAATGATGGATGTTTTCATAATTTTGCCTTTGTGATAAAATTTTTAAAATTAGCTATTTGGTCATTTAGTCCATTTTTATACAGTCCTGTTTCGATAGTACTAGGGGAAAAAAAATCAGGACTTTTCAAATGTGTAAGTCACAGAGGGCCTGCTTGCCTCTGATTACACTGGATTCAGCTATTGAGTAGTTAGTGTGCTTTGCAGGATGCTTGGAGTCCCCGTATCCTTGATTTGAGAAAATCGTGTGTGGCAGTGAAAGGCAGAGTGCCAGCAGGTCTTTAAACTCCAGCTCCTGAATCCCCTTTGCTGTCTCTCTCTGCTCTGGGCAGAGGAAGACCCTTCTGCCGGGACCCCCACAGCTCCCAGTCCTGTTGGCACTGGGAATGCCACTGGATGGCAGCATTTTCCCATGCAACTCTGTAGAGAGGCCGGGGAGATGATTATTAAGGGGAAAAACGGTTTTTAAAAAAACCCCAAAGTGAATGGGAAAGGAAGAAGAAACCATGGTGGAGGTTGCCACTTTGAAGGCCAGCATGCATCTGTACTTCAGTGTAACTTATGCAAATCTCCTTTGCAGTATTTGCCTCTCTTCTTTTAATTCCCTTGCAGATAGAATACGTAAATTGAAATGAGGAAATCAAAGGCAGGCTCTGGCTTTGTATTTTTTTCAGTGCTTTTCTAATTAGGGGATCTATTCTAAAGTTGGAAGCTGGCTCGTATCTCTGAGAAGATGAGCAGTGTTCATGGGTTTTCTCCATTTTCTTTCTTTACCATTATAGTCAATACATTTTCAGCTGGTTTGGCTTATGCTTCAGAAAGCAAGTTGACTTGCTTGCCTTGTGGCTTGTCCAGGCACTTACATGCATGAACACAAGCAACTTAGTTCATTTCCATCAACTGTTGGGTTTAGCTTGTGAATGATGGGACACTTTCTCTCCCACTCTTGATGCATATGGAAGGCACCACAGCCCTCTTTTTTTCTCTCTCTGCCTTTTGGGAAACAAACACCTCCAACATGTCCTGCTTCCAGCATCCCCTCAGATATATTACGGGCTATTACCTAAGATGACTTAAACCCCTGTCTTAGGGTCCCCAGGTAGTGATCCATGGCAGCAGTTCCTCCATGGTCAGTTCCTGGTTTGCCTTCCAAGGCTGACCTAGCTGCTTCTGCCCAGCTGTGTCTAGCTTTTCTGCAAGCTCCCCACCAGGCTGTGAGCTGGAAGATGGCGTACAAAATAGGAGAGAGCTCAAACTACTAATCTTAACAAAGGATCAGCAAATTAAGTTGTCATAAACTCCATGGTGTGGTATTCTACTGAAGATTTATGGGGAGAAATATATGTTACCTGCTGTTGTCAGTTAATGATTTGAACAAATCAGATAGGGGGATGTGTGTGTGTATGTATAGATAGACAGGTATGTATGTATAACTAAAAACCAGTGAATCATCTAAGCTGACCTAGACAATGGGAAAAGAAGTAGCCTCAGGAGGAGTCGGCAAAGTCTCATGCTTTGGAAGTATTTTTTTAATTTATTATTACTATTATTTATTTTTTTCTCTGCATCTTCTTGTAGTTGGGAAGACATAATTTGGTCTAGTTCAGCAGGGGGAAAAAAAGGCAACATTCAGTCAGATCAGCTCTGCTGACCATGACATGGAGTGGAAATGGCTGTGGCTAATCAAGGGTAAGTATTTCAGATAATGTGATCTTCTCTAGCTTAGATCCAAGGTAACTCAGTCATGGATGCTTGAGGAAAACTCTCTTGCGTCTCTTTGGAGAGCAGGAGATCGTGGTCTGTTTCGGTATTACAGTAAAGGCTCTTATACTGTTTTCAGGCTTGTTTTGCTTCTTTCTTGTTTTGCCTCCCCTCACCATAGCCTTCCTGTGCTTGAAAATATTTGGTGTTAGACAATGTGGTTTTACTTGGGAAAAGGTAGTGGTTTAAAGAATGGCACCGTTTAGTTCTTCAAAGGGAATTGGAAGGTCAGCGAGGGGAGATAAATTGTGCTTCCTTGCAACAACTTTGGTTTGATTTAATTAATTTTTCTGTGTTCCTATAAGCTAGCTTTGCCTAACCAATCTCTGATACCATGAGTGTACGCAGCTGATAGGTGTCTGCCAAGCATTGGTTCCTTTTTCATCTCAGAAATACTCTGTTTCTTCATCATGGATATCTACCCTAATTTTAAAGAAAGCTCTGCACATATTGCTGGTTTCCGGGTTATGCTGTTCTGTCTGGTGTGGAGAGTGTTGCTAGTGTTATTGCTGATCATTCCAGACTGTCAACTTACATTTTCAAGCTCCTTTTATTTTCTCTTTTCATCCTTTGACTTGTATTTGGTCTCATTTCTTTTCTGTTCTCCTTTGCCTTCTCTCCAAGGATATGCATGTTAAACTGGCCAGAAGTTATTCTGCTCCTGACCTTGTGGGCAGCTATTGAATCACAAATAGCAGGGAGAGAGAGTGCACTGCAAATACTCTCAACAGTGTGCCTCTTACTTGATCATTAGGCTGAAAAGAGAAATGAGAAACATAATGGTACGAGTGCCAGCTTTAAAAGGAAGGAGACTGCAATGCATTTCAGGCCTTTAAGTAAAGAACACCCAAGGAATTTGTTGGTGATTTTTTTTTTTTTTTTTAATAGAAATGTCACTTGCAAAAAGAGAATAATGTGTCTGTGGTGCTGGGTGACACTGTTGGTGGCCCTCAGTTCCTTAAGGTCTGTTGGCCAAATAAATGCCATGTGTGAGGGTGCTCCTGTGCCATGAGGTACTTGGCTGTTGCAGGGCTTGACTTGCCTTCTGAGAGACCAAGCAGCTGATTTCTGAGGAAAGCAAACAAGCTGACAATTGGGCAGCTTGATGCGTCCTTGGCTGTGGTGTCCTTAGAGTATGGTGGACTGCTGGAGGGAAAACTAATGATATTTTGGCTGGGCCATTTATAGAAGTGTGGTTTGTGGTGAAAATAAAACACTGAAGTAGATGTAAGAAATGTTAAACTGTGGAGTTTAAAACATCTGCTGTTGTCTGTGTAGTGAAAAGCTAGTCTGTGAAGAGAAAGGATACTGATACATTTTTGTCTTAAAGGTTGCTGTTGATATTTGATCAAAATTAAAAACTAGTATACTGGACATTTTAAAAGAAAAAGAAATTGTACTTTATATAGATCATTATTCCTATCAACCACAATACCTTATAAAGCAAAGGTATGTGCTCACAGTTGGTTAAAGACTCCTTCCCCTCTCCTCTTCCACCTATTGTATAGGGAGGTGTATATAGCTGCATTGCTTTTAAGTCCACGCAGGGAAATCTGAAGTGCAAAAGTAAGTGACCTCCAAAAAACCCTGATTGTAGACTTTGATTATAGCAACATAGCTTCAAGTCTTTGAGATTGCTAGTGCCTTACCCTGAAAGGATGGTCTGTACATACAGTCAATACTGTCTAGACATTGTACATGAAGTGCAAGTATGATATAATTAACATTTCTGAAGTGAACTCCTCTGCCGTTAGATTGACCTGCTTTCCACTCCACCATTTAGACAAGGTAACTGGCACATACTTGTTCACCTGAGTGGTCACTGCTGGATAGAATTAGAATTGTCAAATTCAGCGTCATATCCATAGTCTGTGATTGACAATGTACAGGGCTGTGGAGCAGGGCAGAACGGAGTCTGTGCCCAAGCAGCCCCAATGTGCTGACTGGTTAACATCTCGGTGGGTTTAGATTTATGGAACAGGGTACTGTATAATTATGACCTTGGTTTATTAGCCAGGTAATCACACATGTGCTGATTTTCCTTGTTATAAGGCAGTGTGGGGTTTTATCCAATTTAATGATCAGCCAAGGTATAGGTGTAATGGTATTTAGGCAGAGACTGGTAAAGCACTTGCATTTGTTTTATTTATTCCTGTTCTCTCTTTTTCTCAGTTGTGTGCAAGATAGAAGCAGAAGCAGCAAGTATTCTTAAATGGTAGCAAAATAGAAACAAGAAACTTACCCAGTATCACTGTACTTGTACTGGTCACTAGTGTCTCTGCTTTTTATATATACATGTTTATTTGTCTACATCTAAATATATATACCTGCTAAAGGTTTTCCAGGGTAGAAATCCTATTTGCTGTTCTTGAGCATGTCTCCACTCTTGCTTTAATAGACAAGTTATGCTAGCAAACATCCTAACATGCAGACATTGCAACTAGCATTAACGTAATTGTTAGCACAATAAAGACAAGAAATATAAAGCCTAAACAGGAAAGCAATGTCACAGAATTTACAACTTGTTTCCCCTCATCTCCTGCTTTTTGTTTGTTTGTTTTTAAATAAGAATAAAACCCCCACCCCTACAACCCAAAGCAAACAAAACAAAAAACCCTGATGATTTTTATGAGGCCTGACTCATGACTTTGACCATGGAAAGTAAGTGACACTGGAGCAGGGAGGAGCTTTTCTTGTAGCATCCACGTCCCCATAGTCCAGGTACCCTTGTCTGCCAAGGACACTGCTCTCCCCTTGCAACCGCCTTGAGCCCAATTCCAGAGCCTGGCAGCTCCCAGAAGCATTCACAGTGTGAAATAGAGGTCACGCTGCAAAAGCAATGCCTTGTATTCCTGCTCTTATTGCTAGATGGTGCTCTTTACATCTAGCATATGTTTTTCTAGCCTTTCTGAAAGCATAAACTCAGTCCAGAAAGTGTAAGGACTGAAGCGAAGGCTGACCTATGCACTTCTCTGCAAGGGAGCAAGGTTTTGCAGTTCCTTTACAGCACAGCTGTAGTCTGTGCCTAAGAGTAAATCAATAAATGCACAGATGTAGCAGCAGGCACAAATTCTGTGGCTTTTCAACCTGTGTTTGCAACCTTTGCAAAACCCTGTAATGACTGATTCTCCTAATGCCATTGGCATCCCTCCTTTGCTCACCTTGTGGAAATATGAAGAGGGGGGCTGGAGCTTGCTGAGAAAGGATTGTTAGAGGGGAATGTGCCTGTGGCCAGTGTCTGGCCTACAGCTGTAGGCTGCCACTCTGATGCTCTCCATGCGGAGGTGCAGCAGCCACTGTGCCTCTCTTCAGAAGCTGTCCTAGAGCTAAGAGTACATGACAAAATGTCTTATGTACTTGGACTCTAAACCTGCAATAGCTGTCGGTGACTAGTGAGAGATAAATTACATGTATTTCCAATGCTGTCCTTTGTAACAATGATGTCTTAACAGTGGGAGGAAAGGGGATGGTTAAAAATAGGTTTAATCCCAAAGGGATGGTTCATTTCCTCAAAGGACTCCTCTTGCCAGTAGCTTTGCTCTTCTTCCTTCAGCTGCCCTCCCTCTGCTCCTCTCTCTCCCCTCATCCCTTTCCCTGGCAGTTACCTTTGCAGTCATGGCCTGCTCATGGCAAGGATTAACGGTTTATTGGAATTTGCACACCTTACATGTGTGGCATATATTCTTACGAATTTTATTGCAATGCACTACAGTATATAATTTCATTAAACTGCACACCATGGTTATTTGCTGTTATTCCCCAGATAGTTATATGCAGTTTTATCAGCCTCAAATGGCAATGAAATAAAAAATAAAATAAATTGGAATAATGTCTAAATACATGCAGAGGGGTCAAGGGACCCTGTATGCTGACTATAACAACAAATTTATCATCTCATTTATGTGTGGGTAGGGGGAGGGAGAAAGTTCTTCTCTATATTTTAATTAACTGTGTTTCACTGCGTAGTAGTAAAGATAATAACTATAACATTAGTGCAATTACTACACTATCAAATGCTTGTCACAGCCTAATATTCTCCAACAATATAGCTCCATAATGGAAACATGCACAACAAAAGAGCAGCTTGTTTTATTAATTTGCTAGAGCTCTGTGTTTTTGGAAGGCCAGTGTGTATTTCTAGGAGACTGATTAAAATAGAAAGAAGTATACATGGTAGAGAATAATATTTTTACTGGTGTGGGATTCATTTAACAAAAGTGTTCCTTCAGGAAAAGAGAACCAAGATGCTAATGTTATACCTCATTTATTGCCAGAATATTCAGTGACATTTCATTATGTACATCTGTCAGCCAGAGATATAAATGAATGAGGTGAACCATGCAATTTACCCTCAGGAAGTTCCATTAGAGCCCCCAAAGTATAATATTTATGAGGTCAGAATCAATTAATCAGATAGCTGTATTTGCTTTTCAGCTCAGCATGCTCTTCTGCACCAAGCTGTTGCATTGAGAAAGTCTTCCCTATTTGGTAAGAGGAGTCAGTTTGTATGTGCTGCATGTAGTCTGTTGTGTAAATCAATTGCTTTCCTCACAGAGTTTATACTCAATACAAATACAAACTGTAAGTTAAAGGAATGCAGAATAAATCTCTATCATAATACATATAAGAATAGAAGGCTTGTATATCTCCCACTCATTGCTGCAGCCTAGCCTGATGCAAATCGGTTGAAAATGAGAAAACAACCTGGGAGAAAATAGTGCACCTCAACCAAAGATAATTCCAGTAAACAGAAAGTCTTGTGGGGAAAGGAAGAAAAAAATATTTAACTTTAAAAAGTTGAAACCTACTGATTTAATCAAAGAAAATGAACTTTACGAGGAAAACCCACAGTATCTTTTAAGACGTGTTACCAAAATTGTTTTCCTTTGCAACTATGTTCTGAATGCTCGTTATGAATTCCTCCTTCTTTGTTTGATTGACTGCTTGTTTGCATGTGTAAATATGTGTGTGGTATTAATTTTGTTGTCAATTGTGCCATTGTTTCCTGGGCTATTTTCAGATGTCTTACAAAGAGCTCCTGGCACCAGTGGAAGAGCAGGCTCTTGACTCTGCCAGGCAGCTAGGTCATTTTAGGGCTGAGCTCCTGGGAGGTGCAAGCACACGGTGGTCCAGCTGAAGCAACACAGATGGGTCATTCTAGCTTTTGCAGTGCACTTGCTGCTGTGCTGCCTGCCAGGCTTCAGCCTGGTCAGTGCGAGGTGTGGACTCTCAGTTTTTACGAAGTGAAGTTTTTCTTGTGAAGAAATTTTCAAGAACTTAACCATAATTTAGATTGTGGGAGGTTTCACTCTGCATACAGGATGAATATTGATCATATTGTGATATTCTTTCCATATTTTTTGTAGACGACAGATGCAGAAGATAAATTTTGGTTGTAAAATCTGTGTCAATGTGTTTGCACTGTCATAACTGATGCCAAGATGTGATCCAGCATTTCTTAGTTTCTTTGAAAAGCAGTTTATTTAAGATGGTTCAAAAATTGCCTATTATCTAATATAATGACTTTTCTCTTCCCAGTGTATTTCTTGAGGATGAAAACAAAAGCAGGAAGAGCATATCTGAAATCACTGATAGAATTATTCCTAGCATAGGATTAAATGGGAAAAAGTCCCAGAACAATGCTTTGCCTTCACAGTCTTTGAGTAAAAACATAATGTATTTTGTATGTAAAGTTTCCTATTTTGTTATGGGGAGATGAATATCTTATACTTCAGATTTGGTCTTTTACTCTTTAAGAATGATGATGGTACGATATAGCTGGGATTTTTTTCAGCCAAAAGTATTGTCAGAAAATGCTGATACATCCTGAAACCAATACACTTCAGCGTGGGAGCTCTGGGCAGGAGAGGAAGGAGGTCCATGTGTATCACATAGCCCCATGTTTGTAAGTGCTCACTTCAGAAATGAAGAGCAAGGCTCAACATACATCAGAAAGCCAGGAGAAGGCTTATGTCTGAACTTCTTGTACCTCGTGTAAGTGCATTTAACTCATTAGGTACTTGCTGGCCAAATGGAGAGAAGGAGGGGAAGTGTGAAGTTTTAACAGTTTCAGCAGCTGAGTGTGACAGGCAGCTAACAGCCATAGAAGATAACAGTAGTCTAATTTATCAGGACTATAGAAAAGCAAGTTCTAGTGCTTGTTTTGTAGAAGTCAGTTCCAGTGACTTGAATGCTCCTGCTTCCATTCCAAGTGAGCATCTCAACCATCCTTCAGGGAGCTTTTCCTTTTTTTGGGGGCCCCTGTGATTCAGAATGCAACAAATGACAAAACATTGAAGCAGAAATATGCCTGCCCATGTGGGAAGCGAAAAATAGAGCTAGGTGTTAAGGCATTCTTTACTGTGGTAGACATGACTCTCTCTGTCAAACAGCTAGCTTATTAGTAAATGCAGAATTTTTTTTAGAGCATGATGTGTGCAGAGTCTGGTTTGTGTATATTTATTCTCAGCACCTAGTTGTATCAAGACACCATGAACATCAGTGTGTTTCTGCTTGCATTGACTTTCTTTGGGCTAACGACCATTATTGATGGGGTATCATTGACCAGCTGGAGTTGGTATTTTTTCTACTCTGTGATTTTGGTACTGAAGCCTTGTAAACAGGGGGCAAAGACTTCTGGAACAAGAGTGAATACCCTTGTTTGCATATGAATGAGTATTTGTATGGGCCCTTATTCCCAGCGTTTATGCAAATATAAACTCATACATGTGAATGGGTGTGCAAAAGGGAACAAAAAACAGAATCAAAATGAGAGGCTGGATTCATGAAAACGTTTATTTTCCACTATTTGTCCTACTCCCTTCATCTCTTCTGTTGGACAAAGGTTTCAAAAATTGTCCACGCCAAGTGTGAGAGTGTTTTTGGTATAAGGCTTTCTGACGTGACGAGCAAGCAGAAGGAAAGAACAAAGAACAGCTCATCTGTATGGAGGAAATATCATGTAATTCCTTCCAGCTAATACTCCAAGTTTTCCTTCATCATCTACCATTGTAGGGCAACTTGGGGGACCAAAATCATTGATGATTTTAGAACCAGATGAGAAAGTAATTGCTTCCTTGTCAGATGTATTATTGCAGGCTGTTCTGTACTAGTAGGTGAGGCAGTTTAGACTTTGTCCTCTTTTCCTGAAAGTGGCACAGTAAGTACATTTCTTATCTGTGCAGGTGAGCTTTCCTTCTGCAACCAGCCGGGACTATCTCATCATCCTGTCTGTTGACACAGTCCCTGTCACAGTTCCCAGCTACTTGGTGCAGGGTAGTACTTGGGATACTTCAAGTTGGCTAGGACTTGGTGGTGCTGGGGGAAATACACATGATAACTGTTTATACAGATAACTATTCTTCCAAAGTGGAGCAAGAGCAACAGAATTAGCAAAGGAATAAGAAAAGCTACAAATTATATCTGGTATTTGCACAATGCTTCATGGCAAGACCTGAAGCAAGCGAGGTAAGATGTTGCCTCTTAATTTAGTATAGGATCTTCATCTCCCATAAGACCACTTTCTTGGAGAACTCTTTTAGACTAATTTTTGTGTTCCCTGACAGGTTTTATACACATTTATTATGGAACCATTTTATTTTTCTTATCTAGGCCTGCCTTTTAGGGTTCTACTTTTAAAATTTTATCTGTCTTAAGTTTTCATGTTAGTATCTGCAGCAATTAATTACTCAGATACCACCATGGGATTCCATCCAGTAAATGAAGATAATGCTTTCTCTATTTAGATCTATTCCCCTTTACCATATCAAGATCCCTAGTTTGCAGTTGATAACTCCTGTGACTGGAGATCAGATGTCCATTATTCATGTATGTCGTGACCCCTTTTAACACTTAGAATTACTGGTTAGCTTCTTGCATTACTGCAAAAGCTATGACACAGTCACTTTCTCAAATGTCCTCCAGAATCCCTCTGCAAATAGTTCCTGGTGGCTCCTGCAGAGTCTATCAAGCTGTATCTTAAACTAATATTTGGCTTATAAGTGACAAAGAGGAGAGGCAAAAATTAAACCTCTGTAGAGGGAAAGGAAGATAGGAGAACCTAGTCATGACACATTCTTTAAACAAGACCACAGAAGAGTTAAATGATTGTATTTTGCTTGACTGAGAAGATTGATGATCTCTGTGTAGAAGGAAATCTTAACAAGACCTTGAAATTTAGGTAAGAACAGTATTTCTGATCATTTGTCATCCTGAACAAGGAGAGCAGTGCTAGAAAGTTTGTGAAGGTAAGAAAAGAAAGAAGAAAGCAACAAAGTTATTGCAAATGAACATATTTTTTGCCATCTGGGATAGGGAATGGTATCACAGAAAAGGAAGATCTGAAGATTGAAATCAAATAGTACATGACAGCAAGCTGAAAAGAGGAGTCAGGGAGCTGTTAAGAAAAAACAGGCGAAACTAGTTACTACATGCAGAGAAGGATGCTGAACAACAACAACAACAAGATACTATTCAAAGGTTCTTTTAAATGAGAATAACACAAAAACCCCTTCCTACATCTAAGGCCGTGTACAGTGAGAACCAGAGAGAAGAATAGGGAAAATACTTATATGAATAAAGAAACCGAGGTAAAAATCTAAAAAGGTCCCCAGGTAATTTTGTGGGGAAGATAATTCATTGACTGTTCAAAAATTGAAGCTGTTAATACTGTAAGGGAGGAGGATACCAACTCAGTCTTAATGCTACTGAGGATGGACTAAGCACTCTAGAAGAAAAACAAATGGGAAAAGAGCATATGGTCTGTGCAGCAAAATGAACACAGGAGAAGGTGCCCCAAGGTTTAATGTTCTTTGAGTGGTTCAGTGGTGAAGTAGGAAGCAAGAAAAATGCCTTTCCATTTTAGTGGCTGTAGAAGAGGCACATGAGGCTGCAGAAAATGGCAAATAAAGAGAGAAAGAGAGGAAAAAAAATCAAATATGATTAAAGCTCTGCCAAGAACTGGAGGGACATACCTGGAGAACAGTACTGCACTAACATAGATATGTGGCTTTTGTGTGGGAGCCAATACCTGGCACAGAGTAAACCCAGTCTATATATACAGTCTGCAAAAGGCTGTGTGGATGAGTGTACATCTATTCAACTAAGATAATCTCAAACGTAAAATACAAGGGAAGCTCTATGGAAGTTGTGCAGAAAGTTTGTGCCTCTTTTCAGTGAAACATGTATATGTTTCAGTGAAACATGTATATCTTAGTGAAGTCTGTCAAAAACCTACTGTAATGAGATTAGCATATTATATGGTTAAACTGAAATAAATGTGTCCCCTTTAGGCTGTTTTACTTGAATTGGGATGTAAAAAGAGCTATGGATTTTCTAGACATGACGGTGAGTTCAGATTAGTCTGTAGTTTGAATTTATTCCATGTTCTTTAATAATTTACTAAAAGAGTGGCCTTATTCCATATTAGTTTAATTCTCTGTGAGATAATTCCATGGCAGAAAAAGCTTGTATTTGAATCAGCATTTACTTACTTTTCAAAAAATTAGAATATATATGAGAATTTCAGTTGTCAGGGTTTGGAGCAGGGTCAGGAACAATGAACTGTTTTATTGCTGCTCTTCTAGTTGAAGATAATGTGGAAGTAGCCTAATGAAGGTTTTTATGAAGGCAGCTTGAAGCCTGTCAAAAAGTGCCATTGCTTGATAGTTGCTTGTATGCATGTATTGTCCTGAGAATAAAATTTTGTTTAGCAATCAGCTAGGTTTTCTGAGTCCTATTATCACCAACCACTTTTCCTTGAAATGAAGCTAGTTTTAATAAATATGCTCATTCCAGAATTCCTCTTTTTTTTTTTTCTTTTTTTTTTTTTTAAGGTTTACACCAGCAGAAACTCTATGGAAAGCTAAGTTTCTGTATTTAATCTGATGTAACTAGGAAAATAGAATTGGACTTGATGTCTCGATGTGTGTATCATCTGAGTCCTGTACAACTTGCACTGTTGTGTAATACATCAAAATTTGACCTGCTAGATAAATCAGGAGATGAAAGACCTAATAGATATAATGTTTCTAATTTACATATCCTAAATGCAGGATTGCCTTGCTGGACTGGATTTATACACAAGAACTGTAGCTGGATGATCCAGAAGGTTGGTCCACCACCTCTCTCTCTTGGAATTGTGCAATGATGCCTTAATGAAAGGGACAGTTAATTATTTCTGACAAAAGCAGGGGGCTAGGGAAGCTTCACAGCAAATGGTTTTTAGTGCATTTGGGTTCTGCTGTAAGTAAGCCCTCTCTATGTTTGTATAACATTCCTGACTGAATATTGCAGCCAGTTAGTATCAGCTCTTACTGGCCACTGAAACTTATTTTAAATGTAACGTACTTGGAAACTTTTGCAGAATAAAGATGTTTTCAGAGTTATAGCATTGATCAGCTTGTTCATTCTTGATTGCTTGGTTCTTTACCTGGTCATGTATTTTTAATAATTTCTTAAATAAACCTAACATGTCCTATGCCAGCAACTTTCCCCTTTAATTTCACTTGCAATGTGTATTTTTGTATGCTTTTTATATGTATCTATCCCTTACACAAACAGAAACAATTCCCTTGGCTTTCTAAGAAGAGTAAAGTTTTAAGGTAGATGCAGCTTAGAAACTTGAGTACATGAAGACTATAGGTCTCAAAAGATTTTATTTAAACTGTTAACAGATTACTACTTTGGCTTTAAGCTGACATGCAGTGTTGGTAGTGCTAGCCTCCAGCTCATGAATGGAGCCTGGTTCTCTCTCCTTTTGCTTATGTTGAGGTGTGTGTTATCTATAGTGGTGGCTCCCCTAATTTCTAGTGTGTGATTGTATTCTGAACAAAGTGGGTTGTGGAAAGTATGAAACCAGTGAGATCAGACCCTTGGTGATTTGCTTTTTGTGCAGCCTGCAAGCCAAGCCACCTGCATGCCTCAAGCTCTGGAGCCTGGGATGCTACAGCATTGCACAGTTAAACTGAAAGGGGATGGAGGCAGGTGATTTCGTGGCCACTTCAGTGGCACCAGCCACTGTGGATTGCTTTGTGGTCTCTGTATGTTACCAGAGCAACATGTTGCCCTATTTGTGTTGAAGTCATGTGAGGAGGAGGGTAGCATAGGAGCCAAGAGTCAATGGGGCTAGGAGGAATTTTC
The DNA here is from genome assembly GCA_013400335.1 of Eurystomus gularis. Taxonomy (NCBI): domain Eukaryota; kingdom Metazoa; phylum Chordata; class Aves; order Coraciiformes; family Coraciidae; genus Eurystomus; species Eurystomus gularis. The sequence goes on along the minus strand of VZZY01008852.1, from coordinate 182,707 downwards.
TGCAAGCTTTATAATCTGGTCTGTGTGCTGCAGCCTGGGGTGAAGAGTAAATTGCCAGATGGTACACTTGTCACCATCTTGTCATCCTCACCGATCTGATAGGAAGTCTTTGCAGCTCCTTGCTTCTCTGATGAGAGGCTCTTTTGATTTCATTTAGCCTGTTTCAAGGGAGTAGGATGTCTGCGGGGTGGGTCGTGCACGTGTGAAGCTGGGCTTGAGTGAATCAGGCTCAGCATCATAGTGGGTGTGTGCAATGCCTTTGCCCCTTGAATACCAGCTTGCATCGGAGTCAAAATGCTGGGGACTGTGGCTTGGTAATGCATTGCTTTTGTTACCTAGGTAGAATCACTCACAAGTATCAGTGTTGCAATATCTGTTCAGACTGTAGTTTCAGAAGCTTGCTTTGTGGAAGTCTCATTTTCCATCTTTTGCGGTCTCTTTTGGACAGGTGAGGGGTAAACGTTTCTGTTTGGACTTATTCTTGCTGCTGCTACGAAGTGGATGAAACTGTGTATGAAGGCTGAGGCTTAATAACTGGTTCAGAGGATTGTATAGCAAACAGGTGATTTTTTTTTTTTTTTTAACGTGTGGACTAGCCCCAGTGAGGCATACTGTGTAGGGATGTGCTGATGCTATAAACCAGCTCTTCAGTCCATGGTCAAGAGGCTGTAGCACCTTACAGAAGCTTGCCAGGCATTAGGTGAGGCTGAGAGGCTGCAGCTCCCCATGTCCCATGGCAGTTAGGGCTGGCTGTCCTCATGATCCTTCAGTGAACACCTTGGGCTGAGTATGAAGTTACCTATCTCCTGCTTGTTGCCCTCCTGTTTCTTGACACTTAGGTTAAATTGGGCAGGTTCTGCTTTATCAGACATGAAGAATAAAAGACCTAGAAGCCTTGCTGCAGAGGTTCAAGAAATCTTGGCATTTAAAATAAATTATGTGAACAACACGAGTGGTCTCCAGTCTTTCCATACTTATGGAATAAAGGCCTGTGTGTGCAGTGGCTAGAGCAGGGAATGCAGGTTCATGGCTCAGTCTGCTGTAAGGCAAACAATAGACATGAATCACAGACCAGCCAGACTGGATGTGTTTCAGATACTCATCTAGCCCATCCTTCACAAACCAGTTCATAAAGCTCTCCAGTGACGGGGATTCCACATGTTAGACAGGAGTTTGTAGTTAAGTTGTGGGTGATCTACCCTCCTTATACTTTACCTTCCCATCTTTTGACATATGTTCTAGTTTTCCATGCCAGTATTTCTTGTGGACATTGTTGATTTTCCTCAATCTCTTGCATGGCCATTTGATCTGTGTATTGATTAGAAGGAAACACAGTGTGCGTGTTTTATACAGTGTGAACAGTTTGGTGCACTTTAGTGGTCAAGATCATAGAACTCTTTTCTAAAAGAAAAGAAAAAAAAATAAAGTAACCTCACCCTTTTGTTTTCCTTGAAATGTGCTCTCAGAAGGGGTAATTGTGGTCTTAGCATATATAGCCATGTTAAAAAAATCATGTTATTTCTAATCCTTACTTTATCCTTTGAGTTGGATGACGAGTATTTCAAAAAGTCTTCTATCAAAGCTTTTCTGACAAGCAATGATATTGCTTCACAATGGTGTGAATCTTAAACATCAAATGATAGGAGTATTTAGAAAATTAATTACTTTCAAAGGATTAGACTTTCACTGCAGATGGTGTTTTCTGCCTTATTTCCCTTGAATCTTGTAATTGTATCTCTCTCCTGTACCTGCAACACATTAATAATCTTCCTTTGCTTTCATCCCTCCAGTAGCTTTGGTTTGTTTTTATCAGCTGCTTCTAATCCTTTCGGCTTTCTTTACTTAAATTAGAAATGGGAAACTCAGTGACAAGGTAATATAGTAAGTGATAATAATATTTAATGATGCCTTCATTCCCTGTTTTCCTCACCTCCCTCCTCCCCTAGTGAGAGAGCAAATGTAAACAGAGAGCACGTGTATGCAACAAAGGGAAAGGTCTTTATATTTTGCTGAGCTTTCTTATTCCTGAAATAATAAATGCCAGGTTAATGCTGGGCTCTGTATACATGCTCAAGGAGTGAGATAGAAGAGTCTAGAGATTAAGGGCTGCAAGATGATGCTCATGGCCTCTGTAGTCTGACCTCGCATATATTGACCTACTTGGGCTAGCCTGGAGAAGGTGGTGACTGGGAGCATGTGTTACATTTTTCAGAGCCTTTTCTTGATTCCCATCCTGGAGAGGCCAGCTCTACTCGCCACGAGGGCATTCCCAGTGCTGCTTGGGAGCAAACACTCTGCAGCAGGAGAGGTAAACACCAGCTAAGGACAGCTGTGTTTTGGTGGCAAAGTAATTGGCAAATCTGTCTCTCACAGAAAGAGCTGTGGTACCCTTTGCCAGCCAGCACCTTGGAGGGAATCCAGATCCTGCTGAGATCCTCAGGCTCCAGACTGCTCCTGGGATCTGGATGGGTCCTTAACTTCTTTTGTTTTGCTTCCATTGTCTTCCTCTTAACTTCTCCTTTCTGTCCATCTTTCATGAATTCTCTGGTGTTTTTGATGAGTGAATTGCTTTTACCTCAGAGAAGGGAATTTGCCTTTACCCACTTCTTCATGATAGAGAGATTGCTCCCATTTTCAAGCCATTGGGAAATATAAGAACCATTAGATAGGAACCCTGAAAAACCTTTATATCTGGGTTAACAATAATCTGGGACTGTACTAGGTATAGGCAAGGTTGCTACAGCACTTGGCCATATTTGTGGATGTGACACACCTGTACCTCCTTTTCCTGGCAAAGCACTGACTGATGGTACAGAAAGAGGCATTAAGATATGGGGTGAATTAATTATTTCTGAGAGAGGGGTGGCCTCTTCCAAGCATGTGAGATACAAGGAATATTTCTCCTCTGAGCAACAAGAGCTGCCTCAGCTATTTCCTTCTGCCTCTTCTGCAATAGGAGAAGGTAGACCTCAGCTCCTTATTCCTGCAGTCACAAGATTTTAGTTTTACATGTATTTCTGAAAAGCAGTGAACCAACACTGGTAATAATCATATTCTATGTTTTCACCCCTATTCCTGGCTGAAAATGAGTCACATTTTCCCCTTAGTTTCCACCTCTCAAAATCCCTTTTCTCTCCCTTTAAACTTCACATTGATGTAAAAAGGTATTGAGGACTGAAAAGAGTTCATGCCAGGTGACATACCTACTCCAAAAGCCACTAACCTTTTGAGAGGTAGAAGTCCTGCTATGCTCCAGTATGTTCTTTGTAGCTTTGCTTTGGCAAAGGCTATTCACTTGCCCCAGGAAAGAAGGAGTAAAGAGAGATTTCTTTCTACAGACAATTCCAACACTATTATTAATAAATGGTCCTATTGATTATTCCTGCTGTTTTTATTACTGTGCTACTTAGAGGCATAGATAATTCAAAATAACCTTAAATTTAAAGAGATGTAGTTTAACGTCTAGTTCTAACCTCACTGAAATCACTGTAAAAGCTGCTAGTGATTTGAATGGGACTTGAACTGAGCCATTTGCATCCTAAATCCACATCTAGTGGAGAATGCATGTGATTTAGGTGCCCAGTGCCTTTCTCAGCTATCTAGAGCCATGGACATGTGGAAAATTTTCAGTTTGGGGGCTTCCATAAAAGCGGAGTTAATTTGTAAATAGCAGGATATTATAATAATGACTTAACAATGCTCTGACTATGTTTGATAAGACATTTGCAGCCAACATTAGAGTTTATTTTTTTTCTACTGTTTTTGTGGTGGGCTGCGGTATTCTCTCCCTGAATGGGTTGTGCTCTTTTGTTTAGCTGGATACCTGTGTTTAAAACCATAGACACGTTCAGCTTGTTTTATGTGGACAATATGTTGCATGGTTAATGTCAAGCGTTAGTGTAAACTATTTATGAGCTTTTTGGATGGATCTTAAAAACATTTAATTAAGGCAGAGGTTTCTTACTTGAGATACAGGGTGTGCATCTCTCCTATTGCATTTTCAGAGTGGATTGAGAGATTGCATGTGATTGCTCAGATAATTTTTTGATTCTGTCTTGAAAGTGGCCTCTTGTCCACAGACAACATAATGATGAAAATGTATCCATTAAGATGTAACATGAAGGGAGAGGGAGAGAAACAAAGGTAGTTGTTTTTTAAAGACAGGTGAAGTATAGATGTCCCCTGTGCTACAATACAGACAAATTAATCCTGTGAATTTTTCAGTGTTAAGTAGTGATACAGTCTCAGTCAGTCATGTGGTGTTTTTTTTAAGGTTTGTGTGTACTTAGTGGATTGGCTTACACTATTTTCTAGATCACAAATGGACTTAACTACAATAGAAAACTCACTGGAATGTCACATTTCCTCTTTTTAGTACAGTACACGCAGATCTAAAGCTGAGCAGGAAGTGGGATATTGTATTTTTGTTATGATGCTGCTCTCCCAAACATATCAAAATGGCAATAACAACATTAAGAAAACACATTATGGTCATTGCTTTTATTCATGTTGATTTGACTGGGCTCAAAGACATCCATTTTCAAGGCTATGAACAGGAATGTTTCAGAAACACTAGAGTAATTTAAAACTCAAATGTGTTTCTAAAGATGAATAAACACGTTTGACCAGATCATCCCATACTGCCACGGGATTATGTTGTCCTCCATTCAGAAATCTGGAGTCAGTCAAAGGTACAGCCTGTACATACTGATTGAGTGACCATTGCACGTACAGGGAGCTAGGCTACCTGTGTGGTGTTTAGATGTCTCATCAGTGCATCGGTATCATGATCTCTGGTATTGTAGAGGGCTGCAGGTAGGAAAAGGAATAAGCAAGTGGGTATATCAGAGACTGACTGCAGGCAGTGATCTATAGTGCTGTGGCACTGTGCTTTGGAAGCCTGATGCTGTACTGTTTGTAAATGAAGTCTTTTGTTCGATGAGATTTACAGGCATGTTTGGGCAAATAAAACATCTAATTTGAGTGATCTAATTGCTGACTCTAAAATGCTGTTTGCACATTATACTGTTTAATTACTTCTGTCTAGTAGTTGTCTAGCAATGTCTCAATCTGTTATATCTGCCAGAATTAGGAGGGGGGAAAAGGAATTTATTTGGGTATCATTCACTGTGCAACAATTGTACGAAGCCATAAATGGTGAAGCAATGTTTGTCCATTTTAATATTTTTTTGTGACAGTGCCACAATAGTGTAAAATAAGGGAAAAAAATCAGTGGAGCTTCTCTCTAAAGTTTTATGATTCTTGACAGCAGTAATATGTAGTCAGAGAATACAGTTCATAAAATAAATGCTTACAAAATACAAACTCTCATAGTCTCTTCATTGTTGCGATACAGCTCTTAAGATGAAAGGAAATTGTATGTGAGCATAAAGGGAAGAATATATGCAATTAGCCACATTGTGTACTCCACTCTACTTAGTTCAAATTGTAAGCGAGAGCACAGCTTTTATTAGGTTTATATATAGTCCTGTATAACTCCTAACTCTCAGCAATCCTACCGCAGTCATGTACGTTCTGTAGAAGGGATGAAAAATAACAAGGCCAGCTATCTTTTCAGGACATTGCACTTGCTAGCATATGTGTGTGTGTGTTTGTAATTTGTTGTCCTCTTGGTAACAACTGTCTATGAAAAGAGCTGGAGTGGGAATAGAGTCTCTATATAAAGCTGCACATCTCAGTCTTTTAAAATCAAAGTCTGCCTAACCTTATGGGGGAAAATACAGATCTTTACCACAGTATTTTCCCTTTGCTGACATCTTAGTTGGTAATGAATGTTGGATGTTCGTTTGTAACTTTGGTCCTTTCCGATATCAACTGTTTGCACTTGCGGGAACACGTATCTTCTGCAAAGGTTTCTTGAGGCATCATGCAGTATCTCAAAGGCTGCAAGGTTTGACTAGGAGGAGGGGTTCTGATTCTTTAGAGAGGAACAGTATATCACACAGGCCATGCAGCTACAAAACGTGATGTGCTTGGAGAGCTCCTTCGTTGCCTTCTCCCATTTAATGTGATAACCACCTTGGAAAGGACAGGAAAAGCCAAAATGAAGCATACCTTTCTTTACACTGAGTTGGACCTTGATGGCACACTCTTCTCTGTAAAGCTGGCTTTTTTTGCTGCTTGGGAACTTTGGGTATGAGATTATAAATGCTGCAGGAACAATGTTACTTACATTTTTAAAAGTGCCATGTGGCATTGGTTTGTTCTTAAAGAGCTGTGTAAGGGAAGCATCTGACCTTTCTGTAATTTCTCAAATCTTGACTCCTATCCTCCCATGCTTCTAAAACCTCATCTGTTCACAGCTGAAATCCTGGTGTTTGCTACAAGTCACAGTCTGTGTTTGTTTCTGAGGGATCTTTCCTGTGTTGCAAGACAAGAACTAGCAGAAATATAAGTACTGAAGTATATTCCCTGAAGCTTATCTAAAATGTTTATGCCAGTGGCAAAGATCCTGTTTGACATTTTAGTACAATGGAGTTGAATGCAAGAGCTGCAGGCAACTGCCACACATGCTGCTGACATTCACTTGCCAGCAGTGGTTGGAGGAGGAAAAAACTCCCATTGCACTTGGTCTCTGCTCCAAACATGCCAGATACTCAGCTACTGTCTTTGTTAGGCTCTGCTCTTAAACTCAAACTGCCTGAAGTCCACTCCAGGCTGCAGGACACACACTCACCATACTCAAGGTGTGATGTACTCTTGCTTTCTGTGCAAGGACATTTGGGAGCACTGCCTGGAAGAAGGGTGTGAGATTTTTGACCAGATCTCCCATTTGGAAGATGGGGAGGCAAAGCCCCCGGAACATGGTGAGGCATTATGTTGATATAGATGGTGCTTTTAATAGGTCCTTCTTATTTCCCCAGTCTAACTGCTGCTGACAAAGAGGGAAAAAAAAAAAAAGGCAAGATAAAACAGCTGGATCTGCAAATGAAAAGCTGATGCTGATTCACAGGTGGCTTTCTTCTGCACAACTCTTCAGTGACCTGCTAGGATAACTTCAAAGTATTCACACTCCTTCGATATAGTATTTAACGGAATGCTGACTTGCCTGCTGCTGGGTCTCTCTCAGATCCTTTCTGCATACATTTTAAATCCCTTCTAAGTGCTCCCCTTCATCAATCATCTCTTAAACTGTGTCTGGGGGCTACTTTTGAGTTCGTTGGCCAGTCCATGGGAACACACTAATGCTGGAGTTGGCGCTGTTACCACTCCACATCATATTTCATCCATGTTCTTCTGAGAATTTTTTGACAGCTGTGGATCTAAAAGTTAAATATATGCCTGTCATGTTGTCTCCTCATCTCACCTCTAAATAATTTTTTAAAACTGCGGAATTTTTTAATTGGCAGTGAAGCTGAATAAATTTAAATCCCAAATCAGACTAGGACTTTTCAGACCTGGAAATACTGAAGATGAATGTGGCTAGAAATAGTAGTAATATCTTGGTTCTGACCATATTGGAGACTTGGAGTCTCTTTGCAGTCTTAATTCTGATACAGATGTAAACTTTCTCCAGTGTTGATGTTGGACTTCATTATTTCTCCTGTACTTAATAGAACAGAGTCCTACTAATATGTATCACACTCATCTGTTCTTGCTGCTACAGAGAAAGATACCTCACTTTCCCCTCACTTTCCTTCACTGTTCCTTCCTCTCTCTAAACATATGAAGGAATTTTCGGTTGTTTGTATTCTGACTAACTGTTTTTATTATTGTTGCAGTATTAGGACAACCCCAATTGGTTTAACAAGAATTAGCTCACAACAATCTCCTACTGTTTATTAAATGCTTTTGCTTTTCTATTGAGCATAATATTAATAAATCTCTGTATTTTTTACTTGGGGTTTTTGTAATATGCTAAGATATTTTCTAGTTTTTCTTTGACTAGGTTAATTTTGAGGTCCCATATCTGTCATTAGCAGTTCTCTGTAGCTTTGGTGTTGTACAAAGAAAGCAGATGTTAGAAGCTCTTTCATTAAATATGTGTTTTAAGAGCTACCAGTAATGATGAGTACACCAGTTTGGACAAAATAGGAACTGTTTTGTCTTTTTGACTTAATGCAATGTATCTTCTCCCAAAATACTTTTGAAACTGTAAAATTTGCTAGGTTTTCCCTTTTCTTTCGTTTTCTGCTCCCTCTATACTTTTAGGCCCAAAGAATCCAAGATCTGCCCAAGTGTTGCTTTCACAAACTCAAGATGTGGAGATTTGAGGTAGGTTCTGAAATTCCTTAGTTGCCTAGCCACATTAATCAAGAGCATGAAAGCAGTACTAGAAGTAGCAGTGCTCGTGAATATTCATTCCATGTCTGTTTTAGAAAGTAGTTGTGATTGATTTAAGATCAAAAATGTCAGAAATGTTTACCAAAAGAGCAAATTTCATTGCAAATGTTGCAGAAAATTTCCAGAAAATTAAGTATTTAAGCTTTTAATTAGACACTGCGGAAACATATAACATCTCTTCCATTTCCTATAAATAGCTTGTCTTTCTGATTAAATTATTAATATTAAATAAACAGAAGAGAGGAAGGGGAACAGACAGTGATTAATAAAGGACAATTCACAGATGGAATAGGTTATTTAGCTAATTCATGAAGCAGTTTCAACCCGCTAATATTCTTTGAAAATTTTGATCAGTTTAGTGGGAGTATGGGGTAAAACAGACTAAACTCAATAACCACCTTGAAAAATATGAAGGTTTGCATGGATTTCTGTATTAGTTAAACTTTTATATATATTTTTCTTAAGGAAACATAGGATTTCTGATATATGGATTGGTGGCTTAGGACTTTTAGAACATAACTTTTTCAGCTTCATAGACTTTATAGAATTTGTTCTTTCTGAATTTAGTTTAACTAGCATTATTTGCTGCTTAGCATAAAGTCAGCAAGCTATACATAGATTTGGATAAATAGAATAACTTTTCAAGGCATTGACTCTGAAATTGAATAACTGATTTTTGGTTGCATAACTACCTCTAAAATAAAAATTATGTTTCGTAAGTATGTTATTAAATGGGTAAGGCAAATACTCCCCAAGAACTGACATTTTGATTCAGGGCAGAAGTTAAGTTTATAGCTAGGTTATATGATTTAGGGTTTTGTGGATTGGATCTTGTGTTGTTGAAATTAGTTACCTTTCTTTTCTTGGCTTGGTTACAAGTAGGTCCCAGGTTTTCCTTGACTAAATTATTAAATGTAGGTGATGGTCATACACAATGTAGGCTTTTCTGAGGAGAAAGAAACTTGTTACTAATAATTGTGCATTTCATAGAATATTGCAAATAATTGTGTCCAGGACTGATATATGTGTAAAAGATTTTGCTTTTGACAACTTGGAATTGTGCCCACTGTATGCATTTTAAGGTCTGTGAGCAAAAAAATAGCAACTCTTACCTCTTGGAGCTTACCAGTTCTGCTCCCTAATCTGCCAGAGCTTTACTGGCATGAGCAATTTACTGTGAACTAAGGAATATATTGGAAATATTGGTGGCAATGCACATATGTAAGGAGACAGTCTTCAGTCACCAGAGTTGCCCAGTTCTGAAGTTTTATTTTTACTGAACCTATTGTATTTGATATTAAATAAGAAGCTACTTGAAAGAAAAGATCCCAGCTGAATATTTTAGTTTGTTTTCAAGGTTTTAACTCTATCCTGTTGCTTTTTATTGCTGTTCCTACCTGAGTGTATGAGTTGGGTCCTTTAAGAATTCATCTAAGAAATCTTTAGATAGACTATAATTATGCTGTTTAGATATTCCTGTTGTAAGTTACGAAGATTCATAAGGAGAGGCTGGGATTATTAGGGGTAGCCAAAAAGAGGTGAAGAGACCTAAAAAAGCCATCTTGTTTCAATTTTGAAATTAATAGCCTAGGAAAAAAAAAGATTCAATGTTTAAAACATACACATAGCTATCAAAATTCTTGTATTGAATCATAGTTGATATTTAGAATGGAAATTATTCTTTGGGGTCTCAAGTATGAATTAGACTGTAAAAAAGAATTTCAGGGCAAGCAAAGAATAAAACAATACAACATGAGGAGGGATGGCTTTTTACACTAATTAAATAATGAAGTCTTCAGTTTTCAAACCAATAACAGAGAAGAAATTCCCAGTTTACATCAATTACAAATAGAAAAAATTAGTGTATGAGGGGAGTCTAAAATGCCTTGTGGACAGGACAAAAAAAGGTTGATCTAGGTAATACTGTGGCTTTTTTTCATCCTAATATATCAAAACCTCTTTCATTTCTTCAATAAATAGTATGTATGTTAAAGCATCTCTTTTTTTTTCAAATGTGGAGGGTAAATGTTGAGAAAAGTAGAGAAGGAATATGAGGTGGACAACAGAGGTCCAGAGCTCTGCCAAACACCTTTAGAAAGTATCTGGAGATAATGCACCAAAAAAAGGACAAAACATCTGACTTGGTTCATCTCAGAATAATAGTGAAATAATTTTTAGAATTATGTTTGAGCTATTACTTCGTATCGTAAAATACTTTGTAGAATTACTCCATATTTTAAATTCCTTTCTTTCAGAAGGTGTAAGCATTCACAATTTCTGTAAGCCATGGACAAATTCACTGTCTCTTTTAATTTTATGCATTGTAAGGAGTACATGTGAAGGCGCGATGTTTTCTCCCAGACTTCGACTCTTGAACTGCAAGTTTCTTCTGTATTAGTATCGGCATTTGGAGTCATGTGATATTGGCTGACTCTGGATAAGCCTTCCTTTTAGCTGATAACAATACAGCTGCTGTCCGTTTCAAGTGCTTTAATTTTGTACCTATTTTAAAGAGGCAAAATCCATACCTAGGCCTTTCCTGTGCAGCATTGCAATTTCTTGCATATTTCTCAGAGTTAAAAATAAAAAGAAGTACTTATTTGCATTCTAAAGTTACTTACAGTACATACTGCATGCTAATGAAGCTGTGCACTTTATTTTTTTTTCTTTCATGGACTTACTAAAAGAAATGACTACTACTGCTTTTTACTAGATTTTCATCATTTTCAGAAGAAAACTTAAGAAAAATTCTTTCTTTTTCATGTTTTTGAAGTTACTGGAAATCATGCTCCTCTAAGAGTGGGAGGCAATTATTTTAGAGATTGCTTGAAGTTTCTAGAGAATTGAAATAAGTAGATAGGAGCAGGAAGTTATGAAAAATAAAATACTGCTAGAGAATATCTGAAAACTTGCAACACAACTTAGTTTTAATTCATTTTGTGCATCTGGGGGACATTGTTGGAGGGACAGGGTTGAATCCTGATGCCATAGATCTGAAGCACCTGCCATCCCTGTGATGAATAGGTGTGCGAGAGGGGAGCATTTGCCATGCAGACCTCTCCAGTGGTGGTTTGTTGGTCATTTAGCCCTTGAAGGTCTTGCATATCCTTTAGCTGTTTGCGCGCGGTTCATCTTGGAGTTGCTCATGTTTTGGCAGCTGTGATCGTGCTGCTGGCTGGCAGCATTGCTCCTTTAATTGTCTCCTTGACTTCCATTAGTAAAATGTGAGAGCAAGATGGTTTTGACTGGGAGAGCCAAGGCCTCCTGTATTGCCTAGTGGTCAACACTAGTTTTGATGTAGCTGTTTTGTGTCCGTGGCTGGTCTACGCTGCAGAGCTGAGGGAGGGATTCAGCCTTGCTATCTTTAGCCATCCACAAGTTTGCTGACTCAGGTGCTTCTATATTAAGTGCGAAGAGAGAGAGACGCACTTCTAGTCCCATGCGAAGAGTAATAAGTCACCTTTCAACATGCCAGCCTGACACACATTCAGCATTGACGCGTAATACTAAGCGTTTAGCTGCCGAATGAATTGTTTCGTAGGATGATTCTTGTGAAGAAGGCTGTGTCTGCAGAAATACATGGCAAAGTCAGTCTGGCAGTTAGCTCTGGTTTTCTTTTATTCTTCACGCAGCTGTTTGTATTCAAGGGGAGTGAAAACAGCCTCCAAAAGTACAAGTAAATATTGGCCTACGTTTGCCATCAGGTGACTTAAGTGTGTGCCTCTCATTTTTATGGCTTGGTACATAAACAGAAAGAGCAGAGTAACAGGTCAGAAAGTTAACTATTAGCCAAGTAGCAATGCTAGCTGATGAGTGATAGTTGGCATTTCACTGGTTTGGTGGCTTTCTTGCAGTGCTGGTGAAGCAGGTGTTTTAAGTGAGTCATCAGTAGCTGATATAGCCTTTGAATAAACAAATCTATCATGGGCATTCATGTTTAGGTAGCAGCTGCCCAGCTGTGCTTAGGCTGTGGCACTGAACCTGTCAGGAGATGGCAAGTGCGACATTGCAGGGACAAGCCCAGGAAAAAGTTTCCCCAGGGTTGTTAACTTCCTCACCAACACAAGTCAACAGACATCTTTGACAAAGTGGGGGCAGGGAGTGGGGGGACGTAAGAGTGTTGTATGAGCTAATGTAAATTCAGACTGTGCAAAATCCCTGTGGGCTCCAAAGCAGAACTAGTGTTTGAGGGGGATTGCAGGTAGTCCTGTGGTGATGGAGGATGAGAAAGAGGAGCATCTGACCAGGTCTGAAGGGTTTAGCAGATCAAATGCTTTGCCTCTGTCAAGAAAAAACCAAAAAAAGACTTTTAATTAACAAACTAATTAATGAAGAAGCACAGAGAACAGAAACATTAGCATTGAACCTCTGCCCCCTCATGAGGGGTTTTGAGTCTGTGTGTGTTCTTGCTTTATCTCTGCAGAACAGACATGGTTCTTTTGCAGGAAAAACTCTAGAGATGAGCACTGACTATATTAAAATGTCATCTCACAAGCAGGGGGTTTAAAATGGGATTTTAACAGAGTATTGCCCAGGCAGGCCATGAATAGCAGGCAGAAATATAATGCAAAAGGAGGATATCTTAGGTAAATTAAATGGGTTTTATTAGCCAAAACTTAAACACACTAGTTAGAGATAGACTGAAATTATGTGTAGAATTCATACACCTGTTTTTTTTCTAGTGGGCCATTTTGATTTTTCTGCTACTAATTCACACTTCACGTGAAGTTTTCTGAGTCACTCTAGGTTTATGTGCTCTTGAGGGGGAAATAGATACTCTTCTAATTTAAAGGGTAGTATTTCTTATTGGCATTAAAATATAAAAATCAAATTATTATAGAGGTGATGAAAGTGACATCAAGGTATATAAACCTGGATATTCAGTCAAACTTGAATTCATTTAAACAGTCTGTATCTCGGTAAATCCTGCTCTTGGTACCTCTGGTATGTTTTTGGTTTTGCTTTTTGCCTTTTTATTATTTGTTATTTATTAAATATAACCTGATGGAAGCCTTAAATTGTTTGCTTCATTTCTTGTCCCTGAGAAGATGGTGGTACATCTGTATCTTCCTGGGATGCTCCAGAGATAAATTAGCTGGAATATGTGATCTAGAGTAAAACACAGGAGCCACACAGATACTGAGGTAGCACGTAATTGGATATATGTTGTATCCACGGTACCTGGCAAGGGACCTCTGGCTGGCAAGGTTCATATATAGACACAGGTTTGGGGGTTTTTTTGTTGTTGGTTTTGGGTTTTTTTTAGTAGCTGCAAAAGCAAATTTCACCTGTGCTGTGCTGATTTCCAAACCATTGCCTGTGGAGGCACCTGAGGGGTTTTTTTTGTGCTGTTCTATAGCCCCTGTGCCCTCGGTTTATTTCAAGCATTTGTACTATACTGTGCCTGCTGCCAGGGATGTGTACAGAGTGAGAATCAGCGCAAGAAAGAGAAGAATTATACTCCATGATGAAAGGCACTGTGCTGTACAGAAGTAAACGTGCTTAGCTATCATCAGGAAGAGCTTCCCAAAGATTTTTAGTTAAACTGAAATGGCACTTTTAACTTATCTGTTAGTAGCCCTCTTGTATAGTAATTTATCTGCTTTTCTTCTTGGTGGGCTTTCTTTTTTAAGATTTGTGGAATTTTTTTTTTAAATTAGGCTGGAATATTTGATCTGTTATCTCCTCTTCACGTACTTATTTACAAGAAAAATATAGGCGTGTATCTCCAAAATACACCAAATCGGTGACTGTTTAGGTCAGATCATACTCAGTAAAGGTGTTCCCAGAATTCAGATCCAAATGTGACTTCAGGCTGCAAAACATCTTCAGAATAAAACTCCCTAGAGGTTAAAACATATGCTAATATATTCATACTAATTTGAATGGCAAGCCCTATTTCTGTCCTTGGGCTGAGAGTCTTAAAGCAATAATGTGTCCAGAGGATTATTGTTGGTTGAAGAAAAAGTATCAGCTACAGTTACACGGGCAACTGAGAACTGTGAAATCTGGAGGAAAAAGCTCAGTGGAATTATCATTTAGGAACAAAAGAGAGGCAAGAAGAAAAAAAAGCCCTTAGCAGTATTCATGTATTCCATTGGCTCCTTAAGGCTTTGTCATATATCTTCTGTCCTATTGCTTTCTCATATGGGTAAGAGTGAGATGCTCAGATGTTTTTAACTGAAACTACCAGTATTCATTTACTGATTTCACCAGATGTTGGACAGCTGAGAACCTGGCTCAGGTTACCTTTGTCTGAAGGTACCTGTGGATGACTCTGACTTTTGTGGACTTCAGAGATCAGACATGTTCTTGCTGAAGAGGGCTGGAAAATTGAGGTCTTAATTCTTATTGTCTGCTGGTGCAAATAAGACATAACTTGGTTGAATTAGGTGAATTAACCCTTCTCTGAAACTGCAGTGAGACAAGAACCAAAAATGGCTGTTTAGTAGCAGCTTAGGTAATGAATAATTCAATGTATGACAGATACCAATAAAGGGTGAATTCTAATTGCACCATCCCAAGAAAACAGTATATTTTTTATGATAAATGCTCAAAGAAACCACAGTGAGATAACAGTTGCTTACATGTCTGCTTGGATATTAAGATCTGTTATTGAAAGTGTAAACACTGTCTGTCTGTGGATACAGTGCAGTTTGCATAATTGAAACAGCAGAGGGGACAAATTTGGTTTTAAGGAATTGGCAGTGATACAAAATGTTCAACCCTCAATGTTCAAAAACTCCTGAAATTGGCTTAAAAATGAGACCTGACAAATAGTCACGTTTTCCTTAAATTTTCCTTCTGAGCCATTAGATTTAGGTCACATTTTATTTTGTTGGTCTATAATCCTGGGATTCTAGTACTTGCAGCTTGATGAAATGGTGAGAACTAGCAATAAGCTAAAAGTGACACTGAGTCTTAAAAAGATAGAGTCAAATTTTATAGTTTGTCAAACAAAACTGTCATTCAAATCAATGGGACTTCGAAAGAGCAGATGATTAAAAAGGGAAAAAATATTTTTTTTGATAGCTGAAAACTAAAACTGATGCTTAGAAACAGAGATACAAGGGGAAATTCTGGTTAGCTTTCAGCTGCAGCCTGTCTCCCATCTAATCCAGTAGCTGCTAATTCATTAGGATAAACTCTGAGAGGATTAGTCTGTATGAGCCTGTACAATGGCCAGGAGTGGCACTTGGTCCGTGTTGCTGCCTGCCAACAAAGGCAGTGATTGCAGCAGGGATGGGTTTCCAGGGCTTCCTGAGTGCTGGGGCTGCCACCCTGGCATGGAGCAGATTGGGCTTGTCTTTGTCTTCATGTGGGCTGCATGCTGCAAGTGTCACTCCAGGATGAAAAGCCTGGTTATTGGGACCTTCACAGAATGTGGTGGCTGAATAAACGGGTGGGAGGTCCGACATCTCTCCCCACACCTGCTTCCTCCTCTCACAACACGGCTCCACTGAGGACTGGTATCTCTTCTCGTCCCTCTGTTCCCTCCCACTTCTGCCTCTTTTCTTTTTCTTTTAAATTTGATATAATCCTTCCAACACTTGTCCCAGCTTTTGGGAACTTGTGATAAAGGGGAATGAAAAGATAGGGTTTGAACTGCAGCAAAACCCAGTTCAGGCACAGAACAGGCTATGCTGCCATTGCGTGATTGCTGGACAGGTGGCTGAGAAGTGTGTGCGCATACATCATGTCCCACATGATTCCTATGGAAAATACAAGGATGTGGATTTACAGTGATAATCTGCTTTGCAAGTCCTCTGGTAGATCTTTTGCTCCCTGGGCATGTAGGTGGATTTCTCCTGACATGATTAAAATTTGATCCAGTGTCTTCACACCTAATCACTTTAACTGTTTGAAGCCACAGTGTTTCACTCTGAGTGTCTTCCACATTTTCAGATGAATGTGTACCCACAGCATTTCTTGAACAGTATTTCTGTGTCTGAAACAGACCATTGAGGCTGATTAAGTGGCTAACCCAAAGTCATGAGGAGCCTGAGGCTAGCACCTGGTTTGTCCCTAACCATGTTGCTTTTCTCCTGTACAGGATAGCAGAGGACCCTGCAGTTGTGGGGCTCCTCAGATAGCTCCTGTACTAGCAGCAATTTGTCCTTGGCTTTAGTGGAGCCTAGGCAACTGAGCCAGCTGTTGCTCCATCTCCTTCAGACTGTTGTTGGCTGTTTAGTGTCCCACCAAGAGGCTTAGTACAGAATAAGAAGTTGGCTACTAAGGTAGATGGGAATAAATTTTCAAAATAGAGATGGAGAAAGATAAAAGAAGTAGTGGTGTTTCTTTGTCAGTGTCTGCTGGAAAGCAGGCACAGCTGTAAGGAGTACTGAGATTTTGAAGGGCATTCAAGGACACAATTGTGTTTATCAGCTGAGACTTGGCAATAAAATAAGGGGACTCCGATAAATTGGCTTGCATGGTCATCTTGGCCAGTTGACTGTGAGGATGAGGAGCAAGTAAATGCTGAGAGGGAAAAAATGGGCAAGTAGGAGCTGACAAACTGTGGGAACAAACATGAGAAATACAGGTTTTGGAGAACAACTAGACTGGTGGTTTAAAGATGTCCAAGCTCAGCTGCAAAGTCCCTTCACAAACATTAACAACCCTTCCAAAATTCAGTCTTTGGTAGGACAGAAGGGACTTTCATTTTTATGTGGAGTGAGTAAGTAGCTGACTACTTCTCTGTCTCTTCTGTTGGCCTCTATTTTGGGGCTAATAGTAGTTTACTATTATTAGCTCAGGAGGAAAAGATTTTGATCAAGTCACTGGTCTATTAATTGTGATGCAAGTTTAAGTGCCAGGGAGTAGTGGTGGCTGCACACAGTTGCAAAACTTCAGTGAGCTGAGAAGAGCTATATTCTGAGAGGTAGACGCCTGACAAATGTGTAACTTTCACTCTCTTCTGTAGCTCTGTGTAAGTTATGTATAGCAGCATTACATTATTCCTGGCAAAATATTCCTGTCAAGATATTGCTCCTTGTAAATCATCAGAGAAGGTGAGAAACAGATGCTTGTGTTGCTAAGACAGGCTGCGCAGGTCTCACTTAAGAAAAAGTTGCTCTGAAACATCTTGGCACGTCTGGGAAGTTTCAGGTTGCTTTGTACCTTGTGCAGTAAAGACATAGTATCTTGGGTGTGGTGCACCCTTGTATAAAACCATCAGCTTTCCCAGTTCATCCTATGGCAATATGGTGCTAGGGTCTGTATGCTACAGCTGTGCCTTCAACGTGGCAGATTCCTTCCATTCACTATTGCCCTTTCCTCCTCTTGAGGAGGAGGTATCTGCAGAAACAAGCTCTCCTTCCTTCTAGTCCAACCTTTCCTTAGTTGTCAGCACTGTAAAATCCATAAACAAAACACTGCCTGCTGATTTCAAACCTGCTATGTGCAGCACACCAGCAGGCACCCTTGATACAAGATGTTTTAGCTCCAGATGATAATTCTGCTCCATTGATTTTTACATAGGATTTGGGGAGAAACACTGGCTGCACTACATGTATGGTCTAGCTCCGTATCAAGAGCAGTGAGAGCACTGATGCAGAACTGCAGTGGCTGTTGTGCCTTGTGCTTTGATACCTTTTCTTTAATAATAATAAATTCATTTTCAGGAAAGAAAACAAACTTGGCAGGGCCCTGTTAATGGGTTTTCAGTGGCATTATGAAGCAGGGCATATGCTGTCTAAATTCTTCCCACTCCAGCTCTTTCCTGCTCTTCCCCTGAGCTCTAGTAGTAATTATCAGTTTGGGGTGCCTGTGATATTCATAACATGAAAGCGCACCGCTTTCACTCCAGAAGAGCTCCCACACCTCACAGCAGGATGAAACCCAGAGCCCAAGTGCCTCGACCGCAGTCACAAGGTTGGCCATCCAAGAACAATCAGTTTCTAAATGTGCCTGAACCTTGGGCGACCTGAAATATAGCAGCAAGTATTACAAGCTGGGACATCTGGTGGACAATAAAACTTCTTTTTTTTTTTTTTTTAATTTATTTTTTTTTTATTTGTTTTTACATGAAGCAGCTGTACTTGAGCAGATGACCAGGGGCTGTGCAATCAAAGTGTGAATAGCTGAATTAGCAGATTATATTAGGCTTCTTAGGCACTTATTTGAATGCTGCATGCTCTTTTTAAATTTTGCTTTATTAACATCTACCAAAAACACAGCAGTGTTGGCATTATGGTTATTAGTGACTTATTTCCTTCATTAAAATTTACAGCACATTTTACATTCACCATCTGGGACAGATTCTTCTATGTTTATGGCTAAAATGTAATGTAAAGCTGGGCCCTATAGTCTGAAATAAAAGGTTTTGAAGATAAAACTCTTTCTTTGGATGCCAGTGTTACCTCTTTTCTCTAGTGTGCAAACAGAATGCTGTTTTGATCAGTCACTGTGGTACATCTTAGTGCTAGGATACAGGCAAACTTTTCTGCTTTCAATAAAAGATGTCGTATGTAAGGAAAAGGTCGTTTGTGCTATTACTTGGAAAGCTGCAGCTTATGGAGTAGGGCTGGGGAGGGAATTAGACTCTCAAGGGAACTTCAGACTAAAGGACTTTCTGGGTCACTGAGTTTAAACCCCTGTTATTGCAAGTAGCTACCTTGGATAATCCCTTTCCAAAGGACTGGAGCAAGACTAAGCAGTGCAAGAGAAATGTGAATGTGCTGAAAGACAGCACATATGGGCCCAGCTCTGAAATGGAGCTGATGTACCTCTGCAGCTTCCAGATTTGAGTTGCCTTGCTCCTAAGCATTTCAAAGCATGGGCAGAGTATGTTCAAGTATGTCTGCATGCATGTAGGTTTTTAAATCTTCCTCCCTTTACCTGCTTTTCTTTACTGTTGAGTAATGAGGATGGGAAACACACTTTCTTGTCTACTCAGGCTGGGAATGTTGAAAAGTTGTTGGGTGCTCAGAGCACAAAATAAGGAGAGGAGTGTCTGATATACTAGTACTAAGAGCATGTGTTTTCCTCACTATTTTGAGTCTGAAAAAAGTAAATTCAAAATTCAAAACAGTATTTTTTTTTAATGTTACCCTTCGGGATGGCAAACGTTGAAAAATTCATTCACCATTTGTTTCTCCCCCCCCCCCCCCCGGCCTTTTTTAATTCTCCAAAGGAAATGCTTATTCTTCACAAAAAAAAAAATTGAAACAAATGAAAATAATAAAAATTAGAGCTCTTATCAGCTCTGTGAGCACTTGAGTCTTTATTGGGTCGCTTGAAAGTGGATTTTTCTTTTTTTTTTTTAATTTTTTTTTTATGTGGGACCTGCAGACACATTTGCATATCTGAGAATCTTTGAGGTTTACATATGCATTTGTGACTTCTCCCTCATCTCATTTGGGTTTTAGGTTTGTATCTCATTTGATGGAACAGTGACAGTAACATGGACATTCTTGGAAGTCCATCCCCTTGTATAATTGTGGTTTCATAGTGACAGCTCATCACGGCAAATATTTTCAGATCCTTTAAATTGCAGCGTAATCCTAGGAATGCAGTTATGTAAGTAAGCCTTTCTGCTTTTGCTGCTACAACTCTCCCTTGGCTTCAATATGAAGTCCATGCTCCCTCTTTTCCTCTTTAAAGCCATTGTGTCTGGTGGATGGGTATTTTTTAATCTTTCCTTTTTTTCCTTGCATCTCACAATTAAGACTTTTCAATTAGTTGTTTACAGATGGAACTGCCTGGAACTACTTTAGAAGGGAGAAAATTGTAAATATGAATGTTTAATAATAATCTGATGAAAATTCCTGAAGTTTTTCTCTGTGAAATGAACTTCCTATCTTACTACCCTTGAAAATTAACATATTAGTACATTATGAAGTGTTTAAAATACATGTAATATTAACTGTGCTGCATAAATTCAAATGGGCAGCAGGTTTTAAATCTAGGTTCAACTGTTCTACCTTTTTGTGTAGATTGAATTCAGCTGGAAAATGGGCACTGAGGCTTTTTGGTTTTCACCTGCATATGTAATCTCATGTTTCATTCTCTAGTTACAGTACTTGGTTACTCCCAATACCTACAGAAATGTGCCACAGTATTGA
Source organism: Eurystomus gularis (assembly GCA_013400335.1). Classification (NCBI taxonomy): domain Eukaryota; kingdom Metazoa; phylum Chordata; class Aves; order Coraciiformes; family Coraciidae; genus Eurystomus; species Eurystomus gularis. Next base: position 162,338 of record VZZY01008852.1, on the reverse strand, counting down.
CATTTCTTTACTTCTCTGTAATTTTAATTGACTCTAAAATGGTTATAAAGTCAATATTTTACTTTTACAGACCTTGCTTTTGCTGATATAAACGACAACACTCTTTTGAGTTCTTGGTAGACACACTTTGTCTCTGCTTCTCATCTCTTTAGATCGCTAAAAGTGATTCTTGAGATCCTAAGATCTCTGGCACTGGCAGTTTTCTTTTCTTACCATGTTTGCACGCTTTACAGTTTTTGACATATATTCCTTGTCTTTGTCTTGAATGTTCTTTGGCTTCTATCACCTATCAGTTCCTCATGTTCCTTTTTTGCACTCTATTTTAGAGTTCTTTTTCTTTTACCCGTTCCTTTCTCTTTTTATCTCTACCTATACACAGCCTTCATTGCTTCTCAAACAGTGATTGGAATTAGAGCATACAAAAGTCACCATCCTTGTCTTCGTATTTGTCTCTGTTTTTTACATATACTTTAATGCAATGGACTTGGCAAATGAGGGTTGCCTGTTTCTGTGTTGAGCTTGTGGGTGAGGTTTTTTTCCTCTTTCTTGTGCCTGTGTGCTAACAATGTGAGTATGTTTGAGCAGCTCAGGAAGTTTAAGGCCTCTAATGAATGATAAAAAACAAGGTGAAAAAAGAGTTGTTACTATAAATTCATCTTTAAAATTGTAGTGAACATTTGATTTGCGGATTTGCTGGTTCTAAATAATGCAAAATAGGTGTGTGAAGATAAATGAAATTTTGTTTGCATGTGATAAGTGCTACAAGTTGTTAGTTACCATTAGACCATTAATTAATTTTTAAAGAAAATATTATTTTTTACTTAGACCCTTGAGTTCTAATTGCAAACATAATGCAAGGGCTTGTTACTGTTAAGTGAAAGTCAAAGCTTAATGTTGTTCACTCAATTTAACTGTGAAGATCAATACTGAGAAGCAGTTAGAGGCAGATCTGAATGCTAAATTAAGTACAGACTCATGAGGAATAGAACATAGATGTTTTGCATTATGAAAATGCAGTTGTAACATCTTGCCCTATCTTCTGCATTCTTTAAAGCAATATTGTTAAACATATCCATTTTAAAGGTCTTTCTTCCTCTGGCCTGGGCAATGATCCCATGTCAGTGTTATAACTCATAATTTGAGGCTCTGCTCTCAGACAGCTAGAACTGAACATTGTCTGACTGCAGTTGAGTTATACAACATGTTATTGCACATAGGAGATGGACGGTTATTTTATAATCTGTTCTGAAGCAGTTATTGAAAGTATGGAAGACATGCAAGAATGGGAAGATCATCTAAACCAAAAGGAAGCAAAATGCAAAGGTATTTCCCATCTATGTGAATTTGAATGTGATTTTAAAAAACCCCCCAACCTCCAAACCAGCAAACGTAAAGATTTAAGCTTTCAGTTAGCATAGACTCTCATCCCATCATGGGGATTTGGTAAACAAGACACTGAATAGAAGGAATGTGGGGTAGAGTGCAGTAGACAGTCATCCAGACACTATGCTTGCAAGGAAGATGGTGTTGTCTTGATTTCTTTGTTCCTGAACATCTCATGATAGAGGTCAGCATCAATATACAGTGGTCTACTTTATTAGTATAAAATTCACAAACATATAACTTAACGGGGAGATCTTTTAAGCTGTGGCAAAAACTTCCAAGTGGACTGTTTAAATTCCCATCTCTAGAGACAGTCTGAATGAGAGACTGCAGTAAAATGTGAATTTTTAGTTTCATGTATGAGTAATCCCATCTCTTTTTGATAGAGCATTTAAGGAAATGTTTAAATTCTAGTGAGTGATCCCATTGATCTCCTGTTTGAAAAATTGTACATATGTGTTAGATTCATTGAATAAAGCTGATGCTATTTGAGAAACAATTGTTTTGATCTTTTAAAAAATATTTATAATCTTAAGAGCTCTGACACTGTTTACAAGTTCTGGATTTGTAAATACCTGAATGCAGCAGAAATCTTGAATATAGGCTTTATATCAGAATACATGGCATTCATGGGCTTTGACATCCATCTGTCTTTCTTCACTGGTGTCTTTGTTGTCTTTGTCAAGTTCCTTCCCCTTCTTTCTAAAGTAATATGGAGCCTTTCCACAGTGAGTTGTAACTCACTTTTCACTGAAAACTTATTTTTTTAGGATATAAAGCATAAATTATGCTTGGCCATACATAAGTTTAAAACTGAGGGAGATAGACATTTTATAATTATTTAATCTCACTTCAGTATTACAGGAAGCACTGACTCATATATGCTCATATATGCTGTTTGTTTGGAAAAAAAAAAAAGTGTAATGTTTACCTGTTGTGCTCCAAACCGCTCAAATTCCATCTTCACGTGAACGCTAATTTTAGGGGCAGGGGGAGAAGGAGGAAGGAATGACTATATGGAAGAAAACCAGACTGGACCTCACTCCTCCTCCTCTAAGTTTGGTGTAGAATAGGAGCCAGAAGGTTTCAAGTTTCTCCTGTGCCTGCCAGGGTTGTGATCTCAGACAAATCATTTAGCTGCTCAGCCCTTCCCTTGTCTTCCACTCCTTTTTGTTTCCTTTGTTAAATCTTTGGTGAAGAGATGTTACATATTTATTTCAGAAATTGCATATGCATACAGAGGCAAAGTTTGCCCTGGACCAAAGGACACTGCTGGGTGTACTGTTCTCTTTGTTCTTACATGTAGAAAATAAATACATTTTATTCCTGCCATGACCTGTTAGAACACTCCTTCAGCTGTGCCTGTTTTATTCACTTTAAAAGCTCCAATGTGTTTCTTTAATACTCAGATTTTAAGAATTCTCTTCAATTGATATAATACTTTATTTTCTTTTCTGGATGTTCCAGAGCTGCTCTGCCATTAAACAGGTTAAGAAAGGAATTATGAGCTTCTGCTAAATTCCCAATACTGAAGTCTTGCAAGAAGCTCGTGTTTTTTGCAAAAGAAAACAAACTAACCCCAAATGCCTTAAAAATCTTATTATTTTGTAAAACATACTTTTTTCAGCAATTTTTAATGATATTCAGAATTCAAATATAAAAGCACCAAGGCACAGACACCCATGTGACTGTATCAAAGAGGACCTTGAGAGAAAGGCTGCTCATTTTCCAGAAGATGCTGGAATTTGTTTGCATGCTTAAGGTCTGAGGTGAAATTCTGGTTCAAGTCAATGGGAATTTTGCAGCAAAGATACAAATGATTAAAAATTGCCATCCTTAGCCACATGCTTTTCTCCTTTAAGCAGTACTAGACATACCAACAGAATGTATGACCTAGTGCATGGGAAAATTATATTTGCCTATTACGTAGACATGCTTTCCTCTGCTCATCATAACATCTCTTTGTCGCTTTCTGAAGAACAGTGTTTTTGCAATGCTTTTATAGAAAATCGTGGATTTTTAAAGTGAAGAGGTAGGTTATACAGATAACTTCTTTCCTGTTACACTTTTGGAAGGATTATACTTTTTCCTCGATACACTGTTATTTCTGAGTTGAAGAGATAAGAGAAGAAAGACAGTTAGCTGACTTCTTATGCATGACAAATGGTTCCATAGCTAATGGTGGCATGGAGACCAATGATAGTTTTGATTTTTACCCAACAGATAGCGCTTTTCCCCGCCCACTACTTCTCTCCCCCCATGCTGGCCTTTGCTGTAGGGCCTATGAGATTGGGTGGGGAAAAATAAATTGTGAGGTTCTTTGCCATTATTGTAAAATGAAATCTTAGAGAGCTTTATGGGGTCTACTAGCAGCTGTTAATAAGGCTTTATTAACCTCGTACTATATAGCATGAAATATTATGGTATAAATAAATGTGGTGCCAGGGCCAAGCTGCCTAATAAATGGCATGATAGAGGGGATCATGTGCCTTAGGGGATTATGACATAGAGCCTTTCACCTCTAAGTCACTATTTTAAATTCACCAGGGCTTGGCAGTGACTGAAGGCCATTATTATACAATGGCTCTTAAATAGGCTATGTGAAATAAATTGGAGGTCTCAGTTCATTTCCTTAGGGAAAGAGGTCTGTGTTCCAGCTGACAGTAGTTGTCATCTGAGTTCAAAGCTCAGCACAGGAACAACTCTTTTACCTCGTGCCCTGTCCCCTTGCTCAGGGCTCTAGAGCATTGCTACGCTATAGTGCGAGAGTTAATACAGTGGACTCTTGCAGAGGCTCATTCTTTGGATAAGCAAAAAGCTTTGTTTCAGACCATTATCAACACTCTCCTCTAAGGGCTTCTTTCCCTACCCTGCTCTGATAAATTAATGCTACATTTAATAGTACTCTTGATACAAATGAGATAACTTATGGAAATAGGTAAAGCTATGGTGGATATAATGAAGAATGAAGTTCTTTGTAATTACTAAATTCATTTATAAGGAATAATGATTTATTATAAAGTCTTGCTTGGCAGTGAGGAAGAAGATAGGCAGTTTGTAAGTCTATTTCTAACTTTTAAGTGGATTCTCATTGTCTAGTCTAATTAAACGGCATGCTATTAGATTTTAATAACCCGGGAAAATGAAATTACAATTGTATAAACCATTGACTAATGGTTTCTTCAACACCCCCACCCCAAGAGAATTAAATACATAAGCCTATAAGAAAACTAGTTTAAGCTAGGAAGCAAACAGCAAGGTAGACTCATGAATGGACTGTCTAGTCAAGAAATTGAAAGTAAAATGAAAATATTACAAAGAAAATGAAGTGTCTTCCTCCCCCCCAACACTGTGATTTCTTCCTTTTCAATTATGCTCACCTTTGGAATTTCATATTATTATTTTTTTCTTTTCTAGTAGTCTAGTGGCAAATGGAAGAATAAAGAGGAGTGGGTTTGCTGACGTCCTCCTCTTGAAGCAAAGTAAATGAAAGCAGGTTTAAAACTTTTAAATTTCGTTGAGTATGTAGATTTAAAATTTACATTTTAAATATTCCCTAGTTTACCTTTGGAGCCTCCTTTTTCTTTTTTACAGGGAATAAAGTTTCATTAAAAGTATAAAGTAGCAGGACTTTGTAGTCATTTGTACCATTTTTTATAAAAGAAAGAAAGAAAGGAAAACAACAAAAGGTGTGCAGAATTGTTCCTTAAACTTACATATGTACACCATTCTGAGAACTGGAAGTATAAATAGCCACATAAGGTGCCATGATACAAAGTCCTAGTTTCAGGACTGGAGTGTAGAAGTAGTTGTTAAATATTAGATATCGTCAATAGAGCAAGATTATGGCTCTCATCTTCAGCAAATCTTGAGTTATAATGTGCAAAGTAAGCCTAAAACATACCAAGTCCTGGTGGACTTTAGGGTCAGGTAGGTTCTACTGCATGAATGCTGCCAATTAATTTCAAAATAGGACAGTGGACAATTACTAGATGAAAACAGCCAACCAACCTCCTCAGATACAAACACCCACAAATCCTTCCAAACATCTGGCATTCTTTACTCAGAAAGGAATTAAACTGTTTGCTTTATTTATTTATTTATTCATCTCTCCCTATACTTTGAAATGAAGACTGTAGACCTGAACAGAAGACCTCAGCTGGGACTTAATTAGAGGAGTTTGCACTGGGAAATGACAGTCTCGATACTATTATGCTGCTATGCCACAGCCTTTACGTCTGTTTCTGTTGTGAATATAATTAATAACCTGCACCTAGCCTTAATAGTGGCAGTAACTCTAGCACGGAGACGTTATTGCTTTGTGGCTGAAGGAGAACACTTGTGCATTTCTGGGCTTAGTGTCATCCGTCAGGCAGATTGGCCTTGTCTATGTGAAGAGGCATTATGCAGTCAGGGAAGGCAGTTGTTTCCATACATCTTGTGGGAAAGCGATCATTTTTCAGCAATATATTAGGTGCATGGGCTCTTTTTTTCAGTGCTCTATTGCTCTTTCTCTCTTCCCATGTATTAACTGGTGTACCATTACAGCATTGCTAGTTTCTGCAGAGCTGACAGAGAATCTCTTATTACGTCTTATAGGCTACATTTTCTTCATCTGGGACACAAAAGACAGAATATTTGCTTTTCGATGTGGAGCAGCAGCAGCTGCAGAACACCTGCCAAGCCACAGTAAATGGCAGAGAGGCAAGGTCTGGGATACTAATAAAAGACCAGTCTCTGGGAACTACTTCAACCTCCTCAGTGGTAAATTAACCATGAGGCTCTGAGCTTCAATCCCTAATTTGTCACTCACCCAGAGGGACACAGAGGACGTGTCTGTAACCTTCCCCAGTTTCCCCTGATGCAGTGCCAGTAGTTGATTTGTGATATGAATCTTGCAGCAAGGTGGGACTGGCACAGTTGTATAAGTGTGTGGTTGGTTGGTTGGTTGGGTTTTTCTCACTTCCAGGCAGAGGTGACAAGTCTCTGGCTTTGGAAAGCTTTACGATGACAAGTAAGATCAGGCACTACTGCTGCAGGTGTAAGGAAGTCTTGGAGAAGCTTTCATTAGCAGCATGTGTCTTTTAGGCAACAGAAATAAATTCGTATCATACAAAGGGCAAGTTGTTTTGGTGTGAGGGAAAGCAGGAGTTTCTTCAGCTTTAAAGACTGGTTGGTGTAGAAAGAGCTGGACTCAGAGAATTAATGGACAGGTACTTGGACAGCACATATCTGCCAACAATGGAGCAATGTATGGAACATGTTTAGAAGGGAAATGGAAGAAACCCTTTTCATTTAGCTTGATTGCTATTTGTCCCCTTTTCCTACCACTCTCACTGTCCAAATTCTCACAGAGATCAGGATTAGCATGTAACCAGAGACTTTTCTGGCTAAAATAATGTGTAGTTAGGGACAACCATCTTGTCCCTATCTATCCTCACAGCCCAGGTGTGAATGAATAGTGAAAGGAAGATAGATGCACGTGCATGCACAAGGTAAAAGCTGTAGCAATGTTTCTGTCCAGCTTTCATAGAGTGTTGCTGGCTCACACTGTTAAATGCAAGTTCATAAATTGTGCATGAAATTACAGCATTTGTATGCAAAGTTGTGAGAACATCATGGACATATGGCTGGAAAAACTGCCAAGATACCCTGGTGCTAAGCACAATGTGTGTGCCTAGACAGAAGCTGATTGAAGTTGATAGGCAAACTAGTGTTTTACTTCTCTCTCAGTCTCAAACATAACCACCTTGAAATACTTTTCCATGCATTTATTCTCTGCCATTGCACCAAACCCTAGGATTTTTGGTAGAAATATATGATCTACATATAGAACAACAAAAAAGTCTCATTACTCATGCTAACTGAAGAATTTTTCTTCTCTTACAGATTTATTTTCTGTAGCTCTTGAAATACCTAGGAAGTATGAATGGCCTTTGAACTTTCTCATATGGTAAGGCAATACTTTCTTTTTTCTGCTCATTTTTCAGCAGTTTGTGGGGGGATTTGCATAAGAATATGAGCACCACTGACCAATTCCTAGGGCACTTGCTACATAGATGTTACTTTTAATGCTCTATTGCTGGAAACTCTTGGAAGTCTTATTCAAAACAATGAATAAGAAGCACAGTATAGGCCAGCTTGTTGCTGTTGCTGTCAGTTAATTAGAACATATAAAATCTGAAGCTTCTTTTTGGGCTGTGGTGTATCTTCTTCCCCAAACCCAAGGCATGAGGAAGAACCCCAAGGTGAGGTTTTCAAGGCTAATAGTTAAGAAACCAAAGCAATTTCTCCATCTCTCTTTGAATGAACCAGAAGTAAGCTGTAGGTCCATATCACAATGACTGCCCAAGTATGTATAAGCCAAGGAGGTGATTGTTCCACCAAGCAACTAAACTTGAGACCGAGATGCCCTCATAGATTTTTACTCATCAGCCTCTAGAAAGTACTGTTTGATGGAGGTGAGGGGCTATTCATGTTTCTATGTCACTGTGCATTCCCTTCACCGCATACACGTAAACCGTATTAAAATTTATCTCCATGTTCTCATACTTAAATGTGGATGGGGTATGTTTGCACTGCTAATTCCTTTTTAAAGCTGCTTGATCTGCTCATCTTGATTCATATTTTTGTTTAACAGTCAGTTTCTGTACATGTTCTGCATTGTCTGTTCTCTAAATGCATGGTTTTAACAGTGCTGGGACTAAACTAACCTGGAAAATTGCTTTTGAGATAAAAGGGGGGAAAAATGATCTGTAAATTGGTTTTCTGTGATCTCTGGTCAAAACAGCGTCTTGCTGACTGACTTTAAAGGACAAATGGGAAAGGCAGAGACCTTGACAAATAAGCTTTTGAGACAATCCAGCTGTAACGACACTTCCACTCCATTAATAATTTTTCTAGAGTTTTTATGCATGTGTTTTTCCTGATATAATTGCATAATTGCTTTCAACATCCTGGTAGGCCTGTCTCAGAGTGTCAGAAAATGGCTAAATTGTCAGCTTTCATGTCTAGCAATGTTTGGCTGAAAATATTTCGTCAAACTGCTGTTTCTGTGCTTTGGCATAGCCCAGGAAAGAGCAAGGTTTTGTTCTCAGCCGAAGCACAGGATTTCAGAGGTCTTGTCAAGACTGCTCACTTTGATGAATGGCATTGCAACCAGGTTTTTATATTGGTTATTCAGTGCCATATCCGGGCGCTTGCATGTTAGGATTGTTGCTGTAGTACTGATTACTTGCAATAGCCTCCTGCTAACAAGCCAGTCTTTTTCCTGGGATGAATGTATCTAAATCACGAATCATCATGAATTTAGGTAGGAATGACCATAATGGTTGCTTCCACTTCCTATTAATAACTTATATTCTTCCTGTAGCTTACAACTTACCTTGCATTCTTTCGGTGTTGTGCGAAAAGTCTATCTGCACCAGAATTTACTGGATCAAATGCATCCTGTCTGCTTAATTGTCTATTAAATGGAATACATGCTGCCTTTTTTTAAGCAGGTGTCTGCTCCATTTTTATTTAAATCAAGCATCAATTTAGATTAACAAAATTAGCAGACACACTGCACGTTCTACAGATTCAAAGGTCATTGTTGAGACCTTTTCAGATTCCAATTATGTTTAATGTGTACTGCTGTCGTAACATTACTTACCAGTTGTATGTTGGCCATATGTATACTATAAAATCAAACTTCTTATGAAGTGTTTTTCCCCTAAACCATTCTTTAGACTCCTTTTATCTCATTGGTACTGATGGTAAATTAAGCAGATACTCATATGGGCATTCTTAGTGTTGATGGAGGCATTTTATTGCAATTTGGAAGGAGGTGTAGTCATTAATTACAAAGTTTTTTTTAAACCATGTTGTTGTTCTAGTGTTCAGCTCTTCACGTTGGAAGAAGGACAGATTTTCTGTGCTAAATGAGAATGGACATACTTCAGCAGTTCAGTGAAACAGTAGCTTCACGTGAGACAAAACTATAGTGTCAGGGAGCACAGTTTCAACATAGCAAGCAGAAAGCTGCTGGAAAACCTACAGAATAAATGCAGATAGAAATATAGTGTGCAATATGGAAGGTACCTCTGAGCCTTTTGGGGTCTGTGTATTGCTGCCCCTATAGAGAATGCTTCTCTGAGATGTCACTATAATTTGGAGGAATACCTTTTCCTCGTCACTGCTGTACCAGATTGATGGGTGTGCAGCTCCCCCTGCAGCCCAGGACCTTTTCTTCAAAAAGCATTGAGGTCACAAGAAAGAACGCTTTTGATGATTTTGTTATGAGAAAAGATGTTTTACATCTAAGCCATTTTCACTAATAGGGACTTGTTCTTGTCTGTAATGAACTTTGGGATTGACATCATTGCTCTCAAGTGCATTAGGGATTCTGATCTCAGCCGAGGGCATTTTATTTTATTTGTATTATTTATTTTATTTTTATTTTTTATTTCAGTAAGTGTCTCAAGCTAAAGCTGGCTCCATGCCTGCTGCTTGTTGGAACTCTTCCCAGGCCACCTCACGGTTTTCACAGAGGAGTGTATGTGTTAACCTGAAAAAAATGTATGAAGATAGCTAATGTTTCTACTCTGTCCACTGTCTCCTTAACCACATTGTACCCTCTGGTTAGTTCAGTGCTAACTAAAATAACACAGAGAGGATCTCCCTGTTTTTTTTCTACATTAAAATGATAGAGTGTTTCTTTTACCTATGCCTACTTTCTGGCTGTATCCCACTTTTTTAGTTTATGCCAGCTTTCTCCCCTCATTCTGCAGCTCATTTGTTTGGATTTGTATCTTTTTTTTCTAGGAGAAGTGTGTCTCAGAAGGTGGAGACTGAAGACAGGCAAGTAGAATTTAGGAATTCAGTTCCCAGTATGGCTGTACAGAGGCTCCAGGGAGCAGCTTGTGGAAGGAAAATTGAGAATGGTACTTTGGCTGCTCTGATTTGTTTCATCAAGCAACTTGTCCTGCTCCTGAACTTGTATATATAGGAAAATTGTCTTGGACACTAATTCCTGGATTATAAAGGTTTGTTTGTGCAGGCTAACAGAGATAGAGACTGAAAGTACCTTAGGTAAACCATACTGTAGCCATGTGAAGCCACATATTTAGAAAAAAAAAGTGGGCTAATTTAATTTTGATTAATTAGTTTCTGCAACAAATTAAACCACACCAAATTCAGGTTGCATTTATTCTGGCCTTTTAATGTGATTCAACTAATCCACTTGAATGGATAATTCAGGTGAATTTTCCTGGGTGTGCCATGTGGATGAGCCATGACACACAGCACCATGCTGCCAAGCTATCCTCCCTCAGGAGACTGAAACATATAGTTATGATAATGAACAAGTGACTGCATACAGGAAAAAGATCAGTTGATCAACAGCAGTAGGAGCATCAGGTGCAAATCGGAATTGGTCGAGGCAGAGGAAGGGTTGCGATGTATATTTTGCAGGGCAAATCTCCCATATTACAGCCTTTCTTACAACTAGCAAGCCCACCAAAGGGACTGGTTACTGACCAGATATTTGCTTGCTGGAAGGTGGCTCAGCTGAGAATAAGGGTCTGGGGGCAGATGCTGGAATCTTTGTTCTGATCAGGGGAAATTTTTTTGCACAGACTTAAATAAAATTTGGAGGCTGATCTGGAGTCTAGGTATGGTGTTGGTTCTTCCTGAGGGAAGAAAGTATTTTTGCAGGGTTTTTAATTAAATAGTTCAGACATGTCCGTTCCCCTTTATCCTACCTGTGAGAAAAACCTCAGGAGCAGTGTATTTTTGAAACATGAATCTTGTGCTTTCAGCTAAAAATACTGAATATAAATATCCAATTTGTGGATTATAAGTAATATATTTTGACATTCATTACATGAAGAAATTAAATATGATGCATTTCTGCATTGAAGATGACCTTCAGTTCTGACCTTATCACATCCTTAAGTACTATTTTACTAATTATTACAGTTGCTCCATCTGTATAGATAGTTAAATCTGCTCTGGAATAGGATCCATTTAAGCATAGGCAGGCACTCCTAGAAGAGGTAGCTGCCACTTTATGGGGAGCTACCAATATGGCCTATCAGAGAATTGTGATATCCACACTGTTTACATTTTCTCATATTTTGGTAAGTTTTCCCCTCATCTGCTATTTGAGATACACTCACAGGAAAAGAGAAAGCAGCAGGAGAGGTACATGCAGTTAATCTTAGAAAGGTGACTGATCAGGATGTCTTGCCTTGTACACTTGGCTTATACCAAGTGAACCTTTGCACAGCAATCTATTCATATGGATGATGGATGAAAGACTGGATTTTTTTCTCTCTATGTGCACTGTACGAATTTTGTGTTTCTTTTAGATCTTTTGCTTTTCTAACAAAGGACAAACAAGGAAGATTAGAAGGTTTGCCAAACCCATTGTGACAGTGTCCTTGGAGCTGCCTGCTGGAGAGAGATGGGTATGGAAGACACATCTGACTGTGGGATCTTCTGTTGTAGGTCAGCAGAAGGCCAATTCTTGCAGTAGAGTCTGCTTGCCTATCATGTATGCTAGACTGAAAGGGTTTTTAGTTTGCACAGGTATTCTGCGTTTGTGTAAAATTCTACTTTTAATTACTCATGGCAAAAAATAAAGTAGATAGAAAAGCAGGAGTTAAGCCTGCTTGCTAATATTGGGTAGTTGTGGGTACATCTTAGCAGCTGGATAATAAGCAGAGTATGCTTTCCCTGAAGCCATAAGCGGAACGATGTAAAAAGACAAGAAAAAAGCTGCACACACGTGTAATGCTAAAAATATCAAATTAGAGTCCTCAGGCTTTAGGTCAGTTGTTTGACAGCAGTTTAAAGGAAACCCCTTTCCACTCCCTGCCCCATATTCTGTACAGATGGGTTCTTCTACGCATACAGAACAATGTGATGCCATGTGTTTTAATTAGGGCTTATAAATCAAAGTTAATTGCCTTCTCCAAGCAGGTAAACTATTTTCAGTAAAGAATCTACTCAAGGAGCAAGTTATACAGCCCACCCTCCGCAATTAAACAGCAAAAAGTGCATTAAAGAAATGAAATGATGTATGGAGGCATTAGGAAGTCCCTTTCTTGGAAGCAAATATGGTTTTGCCTTTTTTTTTTTTTTTTCAGAATAATAGGAAAACATTCAAAGAGGGGGAGAAACCTCAAGTACTAGGCTAATAATATTAAACCCTCTCAGGTTTTTACATTTTTTTTCCAAATAACAAAAATCTCTTTCTCCTCTCTCTATTGGAGTAGAGTGGCATTTTTTTCTCTACAGGCTGGAGATGGTGAATTGAAAGAACCATAATGAGAGTGGCAGCCAAAACCAAGGGCATTCACAAAGGATAATTATTGCTTAGATTATGAATATCAACTTTCTATTGACATGAAAAAATTACATCTTACAGAGATATTATAAGCATTCACAATGAAGCATGACAGAAAAGATTTTACTCTCAGCTGCCTGTAGAATCAAATCACATGAGCCATTCTTTCTTCACAGAAATGTGAAGTTGAAAGTTAGAAGGATGCATATTTCTATGCAAAAAATATAATTGTTTTCTTTCCTCAGCTGTGGTGCAATGCTAGAGTGGAGAACTGCAATACAGGAACCAGAGGTGGGCACTGAAAGAATTTCCAATTCCCCACACATTTGTTATCTGTTAGCCTCATTTGATTAAGTATGTCCCTGCGAGGTCAGTGGGTTGGAAACTTTCAAAACGCTTCCTCCAAAAAAGGACTAAGATCTTAGATCTGAAATAGCATTTGTATTTCAGATGACAGCAGCAGTGGCAACCTCAAAGTCCTAAGGAGTAAAATATGCATAGCCCTATAGTTCAGTTGAAAATACTGAAAGTATAATTCATATACTACATCTTGTATAGATGATATTCTGACATTCCTCTTGTTTGGAAAGTAAAAAGAATGCATTTCTCCTGTCCTAGTTGTGCTTAAGGCTTGCTGTTACTGCTTACATAAACACCAAACTTATTCCATCTATATAGAAGTTTTTAAAGGCAACAGCCTTAAGAAGAAAAATGCTGAATGTTGTCATCCATAGCAATCGCACACAAAGTTTGTCATAAAGTTTATGGCCTCTCTTTATCTATGGCAAGCATTCTTTGTGTGTTGTGGTCTATAAGGCATCATAACTTGACTATGATGTCAAGGACAAAGTCTCCCGGGAAATTTATAGACTCATACATAACCACAAGTTAGAAATAAAGAAAGTAATAATTGAACATTCAAAGTAGGGCCTAATTTTGCTTAGAAATGAGAAGCAACTGCTTAAGATGGTCTGTCGTTTCCTTTAAAAAGTTTAGGTTCTCCTTCAAATGAAAGTTGAGAAATGCTTGCTTCTGTTTACTCATATTTACCACTTGTATTATTTACTGCTTCTTAGCGCAGCATATTTTAGCATTTCCTGATCTCCAGAAAATTTAATCTGGCATGTTAAATTTGACAATGTTTTCACTGCTGGAATTTTGAAACCTTGCAGATCTGGGAATAGATGTGCAGGAGTTTCTCTCTTGTGTTCTATTCCACAGATCCCACACTTCTTGTTCACTACTAAGAAGCCTCTAGGGGGATCTTGGGGCCTTTGGATACCAAAGGGACAGAAACAACCAATAATATAATTGCTGTCTGTTTGATGTGGCCCTGACTTTTAGGTTTTTGGGTCTTTATCTTAACTAAGTAGGACATGTCTTTGCCACCTTAAAACTATTTCAGCTCAACTGCTGTCTATAAACTTTGCCTAAGGCCATCTGGGGATACTACTTAAGTCTGTGTCCAAAAGTGAGCAAGAGTATTCTTCCTGCAGCATGCATGTGCAGTGCTAGTTACTTATGTCCTGTTGGAGGATGCTCAGTATGGGTTGTTTCTTTCTTGGCATAATGTTTTATAATGCTGGGGACTGGCCTGGGAGAACAGTGGAGTGGAACTATACTTTTGCCCCTACATGCTGTTTGTTTCAAATCTGTATTTTAATGTAATAAGTTTCCTTCTAATAAGTTTATGGCCTATTCTATGATATTAATTTCTGTAAATGTTGGCAAATCCTTTTTCCTGTCCTATATATGGAACTCATTTTCTGGACTTTGTGGCTATTAGCCACAATTTCACACAATGCAATGCTTTAGATGTGGGATGAAGAGGATCTGTTTTGTTTACTGCATAATCTATAATTCTTTCCCTCTTCATCATATGTATCTTTGCCCGTCTAAAGTCTTTAGGGAGCAATCACTGTTCATCTGTGAATTTCGTGCAGTGAATGTCTCTCACAGTTTGCATTTCCATCATAACTTTTTAACCAAAGTATGCAAGGCTGTGGCAGTTCTATGTTTTGCATTCCTTCAGATGTTTACTCTCTTTGTTTTCTCTTGATTATTTTGTAAGAAAAAAAGGAGCAATTTATTTTCAATGAAACATTATGGATTGGGAATTATTTTTTATATTGCCGTGCTGTTTTTCCTTGGCGTGGAAGGAATAGATATTTAGTGAGTCGCTGGAAGTCATAAGCATGTGAATAATAGCATAAATTACCTGCTTGAGAAACATCAGTGAGACAAGGTGATTAGAGGGAGTTAAAATGTCTGCTTTGATAAATCAAAGTTGAACAATCTCAGAAAAGAATTTTTGGTCTAATTCTATTTTCAGGCCTATGTATAAATTTAGAGTGCATTAGTAATGTCAGTGGTATTTATCCACATTTCCAGTGCATACTGAGAATACCACTGGCTACTGAATGATTAAGTACAACAGGACTAATCCCATGGGAGATGTCCTGTCTACCACTCTGTACCTTTGGTAGTTGCCTGAGTGATATTAGAAATACTGAAGCTCTGAAAACAGATTTTTTCCTGCTAAGATAGGAAGAAGAACTGATGTCAAGTTAAAGAAAATAATTTAATGTTGAAAATAGTCCTAGCAAATTGCCACAGGATTTCTCACATTACTCTTTAACTATAGATTGGCAGATGTTTTTCTAGTAGAAAACTGATATACTGGAGTTTTTGGAGGATGGGTGTAAAGATTATTTAAATGATTACAGCATGAAAAAGATGAGTTGCAAATCTTAATTACTTAAAGTTTTTAAAGTTAAAATTTTAACTTTAAGTACTTATGCTCTTGGATGGTTCTAAGAACAACTGTTGCACAAAATCAATAAAAATGAAAATAAAATGTAAATGCAAAGCTACCATTATAAGCAAATCAAACATTTTAACCATTAGGTGTAACACTATCTCTTTTTCTTCACTTTTCATTGTTAAGAAGATGTTCCCTGCTGTCTCCCCACATATTTTGCTTAGATTATCCGATGTGAAAAACATCTTATACACTTTGTAACAAAGGCCTCCCAGATGAAATTCCTTACTAGTAGTGTACGTATTGTGACCATGTTGTAAGCGCAATCTAGCCTGTTTGCTTCTCACTTAGTCAAACTTAAGGTTCAAACAGATTGGGGCACTTGTGCTGTAGAGTACTTTGGCTCATAATATCTACCTAGTTTCAACTACATTGGCCTAACTGAAAAAGCAATTAAGTTGAGCAACATCTCCAGCAAATTAAGAAAGTGCTGAAATGTTGGATTACTCACAACCTCCTGCATCCGGGTCTCCCTTCCAATTACAATCAGGTACATATATGTTTTACCTTAAGGAAGGAGGACAGCTATAGTGTAAAGATAATAACAACAACACTTCTAGAAGTCATTGGAATACATAAAAATGTTCAACACTGAAAAACGTTGTCCTGCAAGGCTTTAACCTCAGTGTTTGACAATGAAAATGAATATGTAAATGAATATTTTTCATTTTCCTCAAAACACTATTGAAAGAGGAAGTCAATATATTAAGGTTAGTCACAAACACCTTCCAAGCTTATTTGTGAGTCAATGCAAGCTTTATATTTATAATAATCCATGTTAATCCATAAAGCATGATCCATAAACTAAGGCTCCATTGTTTTTGGTGGCTTGTGCATGAGGCTCTTCGTTACCCATTTTTTTTTATATGTGTTAATTCTGCCAAAAGAATTGACTTGTTTGATGCAATCTACTATTTGTCCTCAGAGCTTTCTGTGGAGCCTTATCTGGAGCCTTTCTTGCTCTGTGCTGCATGCAACCAGTTATGTCTGGTTGAAAGGTAACAAAAAAATATATTAAAAAAACCATTTAGTTTAGCTTACAGTTTAAGAATCATGGCTCTAAGGCACACTAGGTACTTTGAATCTGGAGTCAAAAATGCAGCTAGCAACAAGAAATGTATGTAAATTAAAATACTCATTCTGCAGTACTGCGTTGTGGATTCATGTTCATTAGCTACGATGCCCAGCGTACTTTCCCCTTTGATTCATATTCGAGTAATCACTTCAAAACACAACTTTGCAGCAGTAGAACAAAAGCTTAAAAGGCAAAGTTTAGCTTCTGTTGCTTTCATGTGAATGTGAAATACCCTCATTGCACTGTAGCCTGACATTACAAAATACACCAGTGAACAGTATAACATACGACAGATTCTTGAAATGAAAGCCACCCCAAATGCAGCTAGAAGCTTTCAGATCTGCATCAGATGCTTCTGAGAGGAGAAAATAAGATGCTGAGGAGCAGCCTGTGATACCTTTTGTTCTTGCCATGGAAAGCTGTGCTATTTCTAATAGCTCATTTGTGGTTTCTGGAAAGACATTAAGAAGAAATGGATTTAAAAACACCAAGTGAGGTTTTTCTCTGCCAGGGATCAATGGGTAGCACTTCTGTGACTTCAGCTGGTGAAGTGCTGGGGCCTGAGCTGTGGGCCCTGTGTTGGAGCTGACCTGTGAATGAGTCACAAGCTAGCAGAATGTTTTGTTTCCCTCACTGGCTTCATGTTCCAGAGGCAGAACCTGGCCCTCCTGTGTCACTGTGGCTCTGCCCTTACCCAGGTGGCCATGGCTGGGGTGGTGGGAAAGGCCAAGGCTATTTTAACTAGGAGCTGATCAGTCAGAGGAGCTTCCTGTTGGGTGTGGTTTCTGTTGGGACTGTTCACATCTTGCTGAGCTCTCTCAGTTGGTGTCCTTCCTGGTGAAGGGCCACTGAGGGAGCCATCTCTGTCCATTGTGTCCAGCAGGCGATGCTGGCACCACAGTGGGCAGTGGAGGAGCTGGGCCCACAGGACCCTATGGCAGGACTGTCTGAAAGAAGACTTGTGAGGGGCTGTTGCTGAGTTCAGTGTTGGCCTGTGTGATCAGGCAGCTGATGGCAGCGTAAAATAATGATGGCTGAATCAGTACAACAGCTGGTCACTTGTTGAACAGCCTGTTTGTAGCCTCTAAAAAAAAAATTCAAAACTAGTTTCTGCCTACTTAACACTTTTTTTTAAACTGCCATTACAGAAGCTACTGTTACTTTTAATTTCCCTGCTGAAACACATATCTGAATCTCAGAAAGTTTGTGTCTAGGGAAGCGGTCAGGTGGGACTGGCATTATGTGCCTGCTGCCAACGTTATATGAAATAAGAAAAAGATAACTGCAGCAGGAAGATGATGGAGGAGAAAGTTGTTCACCAAATTAGTTTCACAGCTAACTGCCTCAAGCCAGTTAGCTAAAAGTAAACAGCATCAAAAAAATAGGGATTTCATGAGTAAGGAAGGTATTGACTTCCTACTGTGTGTTCAAAGCACCCATAAACTGAGGCTTTGGTAGGAATTGAGGGTTATTTTGAGTGGATGTTTTGTTTCTGCAAGATTTATATCCAGGCTTTTAGCTACTATAAAACAGTGCAGTTGTGTTGGAATAAGTGTTTGTCGTAGAGTTGTGCTGATTTAGAGCAGCTGAGTATCTGACCCAATATAGCCTTTCAATTTAGCAGAGACCTAGCTAAGTGTTAAGCTTTCCATTACTGAACATCCACGTGAAAGGAGTATTTAACTCAAGAAAATTATTTATCAAAAAAATAATATTCTGGAAAAAAAGTTGACGGGAAAAATTTGTGAGCAATTTCCTTTTGTCCTTTGGGAGCTACGTTTTGCATGTATCTCAAAATTCTTCTGAAAAAAACTCTCTCAGATCCATCATTTTTATCACATATCAAAATGCCTTAGTCTTTCTCTTCCCCCTTTCTCAGAAAATAAACACACATAGAACCCCACTAGTTGAGCCACATTAAAAAGACTATGTGGGTTAGAAGTGGT
The DNA here is from genome assembly GCA_013400335.1 of Eurystomus gularis. NCBI lineage: Eukaryota > Metazoa > Chordata > Aves > Coraciiformes > Coraciidae > Eurystomus > Eurystomus gularis. The sequence continues at coordinate 143,781 of VZZY01008852.1, read as the reverse complement.
TGAGATAATTAAGAGAACAGTTTTATTTTAACTGGCATAATTTTTCAGACAACAGACTGCTTAATGTACAACCTATATATGAAGGTCTTTTATCAGAATTTGAAATGGTGATTTCTGCAAAGCTGACAAGTATAATCCTACTTTGCAATGAAATTTTCTGGGCCAAAACTCAACCCTCCTGAACTTCAGTATGTTGTGATGCAAAAACTAAGTGGGTATTATTTTTTAACCCGTGGACTGCTTTCAATTTGTGATTAGAACTTTTTTCAAGCAAAAGCAACTTCAGTGTTGCTAAAGAGCATGGAAATGCCAGGCAAATATAGAGCCATATCATCCTGTCAGAAACTCTGTGGGAGATGGACAGAACCTGAGGAGCTCTGGGAAATTTACTTTCCAAGTTTTCTGATTCTTATTCCCTTTACTGGAATAGTTTTGAGAAACATCAGAGGCTTCCGATTAGAACATTTTTTTTTTTTTTTTAAGATCCAACCCAGGATTGCAGGTATCTCTGTAGCTGTGGAGGCAAATGATGTTTATAAGAGCCTCTACTTTATGTTAATTTTTTAACTCCTATTAAGGTAAGCCTTGAGCTACTTAAAATTTGGTTTCCTGTTGTGTCCGGAAACACTTTGATTAAATACTTCCATTCAGTGGGAGGGAGATGTTCCCTCCCATTTTTCGTCCTCCACACCTATGGTGGTTTTTTATTGAGACCTATACATTACATCTAGGATATAGAAAGAGCCCTGCATCCTGGGTGCACCAGGCTGGAATGTATTCAGCAAATCAAAATTACTCCTTTTATTGAAGAAATAATGGCTGTGAGGAGGCCGGTTTTGTAGCTTGTTTATGAACATGTTCTTCCTTGAGATGACATGTTTTGCTGGTTGTGAGCAGATTCTACTTCCTTCTCCTAGGCTGCTGCAGAGTTCTGTGAAAAATACACCTGGGGCCAGGAGCTACTGCAGGCCCAGAGTCACTGCTCTCATGGAGCTGAGCTGTGGTATCAAGCCAGGAGCTACTGCAGGCCCAGAGTCACTGCTCTCATGGAGCTGAGCTGTGGTATCAAAGTCAACGTGGATATTTTGGAAGAGTTCTTGGAAAGCTTAGGCTACTTTGGTGTCCCTGTTGCATTCCTGTCTGTGTTCTTCCAGAGGGAACAAGGCAATGTGAAGTTCTGTGAGCGATAAAGCAGAGACTTACTGTACACAGATCATGCTTGAATATGCAAATAAATATAAATAGGTAAATCTAGCAGCTTAGCTATAGCAGAGGAGAATGTGACCTATGGTGACATTCTTTATATTAGTGCTTATGACAAGATAAATTGCAGTGCTCATGTCCCAGTCAGAAGCAGGTCTCCTGAGATGTTTTGTGCCTAGATCAGACTGCCATCTTTCATTCAATCTTGCTCTCCTTTTTTAGGGAGGAGTTTTTAAACTCATCCTGAGTAAATGCTGATGTAATTCAGGAAAACTTATGCCTAATGCATGTTGGGTAAACAATACTGCTGATTACAGCAGCCAATTTGGGGTCATTTAGTTTTGCATCTGTGCTTTGAGTTTTCACTCCAGGGGTTAACGCTGAAGTCAATGCCACGGGGGTAGTTTGGAAAGTAACCCAAATGGTTATGTTCTGTTTATAGTCCTTCATCACTTCCTTTTAGAGCTGTGGCAATGATGAAAGTAGTGAAAGAAATGAACCATTTCCCCAGAACTATAATAATGTGGAGGAAGCCTTGTGTAGCCAATAGCCCTTATTTTCTTCTGTCTTCTTACTTTGTTCTTTAATTTGGCAGCATCTGCTTTTAAGTATATTAGACCAACTGTTGGAAATGGAGATTTGTCTGAAGTTTTGACTTGCAGCGCTACAGTGTTAAATGCATCATAAGGATGAATATTGAATTAATTGAAAAATCTGTTTCTGAATGTTAAGGTCACCTAGCCTCAATAGCTCACAGGCTTGCTTTCCAGATCTGATTAGTGTTTGGTGACATTGAGAAGGATGCTGCTTTATATACAAACCCGATTTTTTTTTCCTCCCTTTTCATCATATAGCAGAAAGCCACCCAAACACAAAATGTCAGTCACATGCTATTGATAAATTAAGTCCAGTAACAGCTATGAAGTTCACTTTGATAGGAAGCTTGTCAAAATTTATATTGTTAATCATAGTATTGAAGGACACTGTGTGATCCACCTGAAGGGCAGTTATATAAAATCCAGCATGCAAAGGCAAGTTGTTACAGTTACTTTATGTGTTAGAATTAATTGTCATTAAAAAATGTGAAAAACTTTGCTCAGTTTTACGTAGCACAATTAAGTCACTACCTTAAACATAGGGATGTTGGAAGGCATTTCATGTAGGAATTTTTGAGCCACCTATTACATGTATCTACTACCTAATTTTTGGGAATGCAGACAGTGGATCTAGTTTTTAACCTACTGCTGTAATAATACTGCTGTGGTACTATAAAAGCTGGCAACTGTCATGATAAGAGACATCATCCCTTTAGGTTCTTTAATGGTAATTAGTTTAACAGAGTTAGAATGGTCCTTTCAGCAAGAACCCCGTGATTTAGAAACCATCCTAATTCTGTGCTAGAAAATATAACTTTACAACAATACTAGGAATGTTTATGTTTACTTTAATCCTTTCTTCAAAGTACTCCATAAATGCTGATTATACAATTCCCATTAGAGTCCTGTGGGGTAGGTGTTTCTTGTTCTCATTTAATAGATGGCAGCCATGAAACATTAAAGAAAGTAAGGAAAATCCTTCTCATTTTTATATCTTTTTATTTTCCTCCGATATGAAAATGGGGTGGAATCTCTGAGAGGAAAACTCCCACATTTCAAGTCAGGAGCACAAGCGTTCAAGACAGTTTCTGGATGAGAAACGTTTTGTTGGGGGTAAAAAAAGAGAAGTCTTAGCTGTTATTTTTTCTAGAATAGGCACTAGTTTAATCAATATTGGAAATGTATGGGTTGTAATTTTCTAGAAATTTGGATTTTGGTAAATGAAAACATATCTGTAGGTATTCCCACTCCCCTTTCTTTCCCTAGTTCCCTTTTTCCTTTCCTCCCTCAATTAAAACAATTTCATGCAAAAAAAGCTCTTTAAAAGCCATACAAAACAGAGCACTGTGAAGACTTCTGATTATTTTTGTAAAGATTTTTGTCTGTTTCATAAAGGAAGATACTGTTCATTCACAGTGCTGAACTGTTCATTTGTTTCTAAGAAAAATAAAAACACTTTTGGGTCATGCTGCTGCTGTAGCAGCAGTGGCAATGAAGATTGCTCTGGTACTTGTTGTTCCCATTTCTATGCAGTGCCACAGATAATACTCAGAAATTATATGGGCCCTAATCCACAACCATTCTCAATTGGTATTAGTCCCAGTTGCTTGACAGTCACTCTTCAGCAAGTAAAAATAAGCACTTAGATTTTTGCAGAGTGAAGGTCTTCATATGTAACTGCATATGACCAAGTTTTGCCCTGGCCTCATGAAGGAAAATAAACCATCCATAAGTGCAGAGCTTGCTAATATTTTCTTGAGTCCCTTCACCCTGGTTCAGTCACTGTCAATAATTTGTTATGATAGTGGTAATATTTCAAGAGTTTGCATATTTTTACTTTGTCTAACTGATTCCATGGGGTCTTGGTTATTTTATATTACCTTGACTGTCACGAGCAGAATCACACCCAGATAAAATTATGTAAATGTAAATGTCAATAAAATAAATTATTCTATTTTTGCAGATGTTCTTCATCTGGATTGAATTTGATTGTGGATGCTTGTCTCCATGCATAATGATCCAGAGCTAAAGGATGAAAGTGTTCTTGGAGCAAAGAAAACACATTCTGAATCTTTACTGTAAATTATACACTATACAAAATCAGTCCAAATTGTTCAAACCCTTGGACAATTACAATGTTATTCTACTCACCATGCTGAGTACTGTGTAATTATCATGGTTAACAGCAGTTTTCTTGCTCTCAGCCCTGAAGGGAGATGCAGGCTTTACTGAACAAAAATAAATGCAGATGTTGGACCTTATTTTGTTTTCTGACTCAGCAACTGAAAATACCCACAAAATGTGAAGGATTTTTTTTTTCCTACTTGTTTAGTTGATATAGCATTAACAAAAACAGTGCTATTGATCAAGTATGTACTGTGCCATACATAATGGATAGTGTGGTTAGTTGCATGATTAAGGAATTTGCTAGGTTACAACCTCAAGCTTTATTTGTAAAAACAAAACAAAACAAAAATTAGTGAGATTGTTCCTAAAGCAGGAAGATCCACTTATTAAGAACTTTTCCTTTTTTTCATTTGTTTTCCAGTTTGTAGGATCACCTTTCTCCTGTTAATCACACATGAAACATATTTCACGTTAAGTCCATTTGTTTTGTAGGGCAAGTTTACCAGTCCTCATCATAAAGATGATCAGTCTTCCAGTTTTCCTGACTAAAAGCTTTCCAGTAGAATTAAATTCCAAGAACTTGTTTGGTTTATGGGTCAAGGTTTTGAACCTCAACAACTTCTATGTAGTTGCTGGAAGGCTTTAATCTGAATCCCAATTACTTCTGCACACTGGGTGGACCTACCTTCCACTTAATATCAAAACTTGGAGCAAATGGCTCAGGAAATCAGTAATAAAACACACTTTGGCTTGACCAGTTATAGATGTGGGATTCTAACTGGCTTCAGACTGGTTTGACTAGATGTTACTTGGGTGGTTTTTTTGTTTTGTTTTGCTTTTTTAATGCCTTTGTGGTAAGTTCTGTCTAATAAATCTAAGAAGTATTTATAATATGCCCATAAATATGCTATCAGACTATTAAGGAGCAGTCCGAAAGTTAGCAACATCTGTCCTTCTGCTTGGGTGCTGTTTTAGATATCATAAAGACTTCTCTCCCCACAGAGCTGATCTCTGAGGTGGTGACTCCCAGGGATAGCATTAACTAAATTTAGTCTCAGCTAAATTATGCATGGCTACCTGGGTCTTCTAGAATGTGTTACTGACCACAGCATGCTGCCATAGCTAGACGTGTGGAACACACAATGCATATGTCCTTGTCTGAAGGGTGGCAGCTGAGGGAGACAGAAAATAGGATTAGTTGCAGTCTTTTCTCTTCTTTCTATTGCTTGGTACAACACATGTATTGAAGGAACTTGTAGAAAATTCGTGTGTGGCCTGAAACTGCTTCTTACTATAGATTGACCTTGAAAGGTCTGTGAGGTTAGTAATGGAACTGTTGGTTCTCAGTATTTAGATTGCTGTGTTGCCTCTTCAAAGTGTTTTGCTCTGGTTAATGCACTTAGAGCTTTGCCTCTGTATTGGCAGAAATGTGCTTGCTTGCTTTCCCATCTTGCCTATGTCTTTACACATTTATTTCAGTAGCTCTTGGCACTGGCTGCATGCCCTGCAGTTGAAAGATTTTTTTTTTTTTTTTCCCCATGGAAGACTTATTAATTCCAGGGATCTGATTGCTTGCCTTAGTTCTACATCGGCTTTCCTAACTTCTAAACATGTGCAGCAGTAGAAGTCTTTCATTCTAGGGAAATTGTGTACTCCCAACACCAGTATTTCACCTTCTCACTTAGAGTGGGAAGAAAAAGAAAAGTTTTTGTTTATTTCAGTGGGCTTGGACCAGGTTTTTAGTTCTGTGTCCTTTTAATGTTATATGTAAATGGGATTGGGCCATTCATTTGATTAGGTTCACTTGGGTTCTCAGTGGGATTAATTTGGGCAATTCTTCCACCATGTGCCAGAGCAATCAAGAGCCAAATTAGGCCTTGTGGGTCATCTTTTTATCTAAATGGGTTTAAAAGGGTGAGAAGCACTTTTAAAATGTGTTTTATAAGCAAGCTTTATGCATTTTGTAACTACTGAACAACACTTACATGTATTTACTGTAAACAACCTTGAGAGCTAAAGATAAAAAATACTGCATAAGTGTAGCACTACTATTGTAATAGACTGTTTCCGTGAATCCAAGTATTGTTTTGATTCTTGATACTTAATTGCAGTTTTCAAAAATTTGAGCTTTTCCTACCTTTGATGTATCCTTGTGCCAAGCCAGTAAATAGGGCTCACGTTAACTCCGTACCGTGTACAATTCTGTTCCTTTTTTTTTTAAAAGGCAGATTATATTTTTCTTCCACTTAAAGTTATTAGTTTTCCTTTGCTGTAACATAGACTTCAAGCACCAAAAATACCACAGTGTAAGGTTGTTTTCTTAGGAATAGATTTTGTTTCAGTGAAAGTTCAGTCTCCAAGAGAACAACTATCTTTCCTGGGGGTGGGAGGGAAGAGTTAATTGTTACCTTGGTGATATATTCACTCTATCCTGGTTTCAACTTTGACTTGCTTAGAATGGAGCACTGTAACTTCTAAATGGATTTATTTTTACAAAAAAACTAACATGGGCTAATGTTCCTGTGTATGTATATATTTTAGAAAGAAGTGCATTGTACACACACCACCCCACACAGTCAGCAAGTTGCTGTTGTATAGGATGTTTATTTCAGTGTGCTACAATTAATCATGCAGAACTGAAAAATTAATCTATCAACCGCATGCTAATAATGAACTCTTTTCAGAGCAGGACAGTAAAAAAAATTGCTCTTAGCGAGTAGCTTTATTGCAAGCCTTTGCAGGTGCAAAATCAGTCATAAATGCCACAGTTTAATACTCATCTCCTATTTAAACTAAGCTAGCAGGAAACCACTGTATGTTGTTTTTCAGGCAAAGGTCCTGAGTGGTGACTTGAAAACCAGCTGATAGTTATGGGCTTTCTCTAAGAGAAGCCAGCCCCATAGAAAACCATGAGGAGCTCAGATAGGAGCTGCTGTTCCTGTGAAGAACTTGGAACAGACTATCCCCAGAGATGATGCCTGCTAGGGAAGCAAAACAGCTCCTGTTAGCCATCTGGGGGTATTTGGGGTCTGTGAGTGGTGAGGATCCTGGACTCACAGGCTTGCTTTTATATTTGGGGCTCAGCTGGCAGACACCATCACTCGCTGTGAGCAGCTCTTCTCACTTTTAGCAAAATCTACTCATTCAGCTGCAAGAGGGAAAGGTGGAGAGTGCCTCATACATAGAGGGAAGGTTTCCCCTAAACTAAACTAAACTCAACTGCCCAGAGCTGAGTGGCTGAGTGAAGGGAAAATACACAATATCTTGGCTGCTGCTGAGCTTAGAGCACATCTCCACCTTTTTCAGCAAAGGAGGTAACATTGCTCAGGAGTACACAGGACAGCTGTAGGATGTAAATGTAGGATGTAAAATTGTACTCCCTGTTGTGTATTTGGGTTTTCTCTAGATGCGTGACAAGTCAGTTGCTTTTGATACTGATTTGGAGGAGTCCTGTGAAGGTTCAGCTGAGTCTAAACACCTACAGCTGACTAATCGTGGAGGTGACTGAAGAACTGACCAAGATCCACAGGTACAGAGTTTTTTATTTCTTTTGGTTTGGCAGCTTTTTTTCCACTCAAAAATCAGAAATCTGTAAATAGAGCAAGAGGCATGTTTCTCCTTTTCTACCAGAAAACCAGCTGATGTCAAGTGGAGCTCAGCTGACCAGACTCTGGTGGAATCCAGCACTGGTTTGCCATCCCAAAAACTCAGTGCTAGTTTTACTCACTTTTAGCCAGCTCTAACAACCTCTCTCAAACTCTGCCTTCTGAGATTTGCCCAGAGTATTGTACAATAACTCCTGTGCTTCTAAGCAAGCATTATTTTCTGATCTAACTGAGTCTGAGCTTGCTTACAGCAGTCAGGATTGGAAGTTTCAAACTAACAGACTTGCTTGTGCTTGGACAACAATGATCCATTCAGATCAGTTTTGAAATCTTCCCCAGCTAGTAGGTATCTTCTCAAGTAGTCTGTCTGGAGTAAAATGAATTCCTGCAGAGGCATGGTTCTAAATCCAGAAATCTGGTCTACAACCATGCTTGCTGTAATGACATTAAAGCAAATTTTGTATTAAAACACTGAAAAGCTGATGTTTGAACATTTGTTATTGCTAAGTCAATATTATTAATGAATAAGTAGTTCCTCAAAGACTTGTCGATGCTTATGCATTGTACTTTTATCAATCTTCTGTATATTTATTTTTTGTTCCTTACTCCTGTAAGAAGGAAATAGCTTCCTTCCCTGAACTGTGGGTAAGAGAAGAGCTCTGAGGAATCACATTAATATACTTGCACCCTGCATTGAATGGACAAGAACTTCTCTGTGCTCCACAGTTTTCCCAAGATAATTTTTTTGTTTGTTTTCCACAGTGCTATCTGGTGAATAAACATGACTGTTCCCCACTTCCCATCACTCACAGTTCGCTGTAGGTGACCAGTCAGCCAGTTGGTGCCAGATTAATGACAGAAAACAGATTTTATTGTCCAAGTCAGCTGTGAATGATGGGACACTCTGCTAATTCCCATGAAAGCTAACTAATCTTCCAACTGGAATACTGCATTTACAATCCAGGCTGTCACTTGGAGCAGGTTGTTTTTTTAAAAAGAGTGAAATAAACCACACACAGAATATTTTTTTATTTTTATAGGAAAAAAAAGGGCCATTTAATCTATTTTCCTAAATTCTGTACCACTGAGGCTACTTCTCTTTTATCCTGGTGGAAATGCAAAAACTCTCTATCAGTCTTTCTTCTCATGGACATGCAGCAGTCTCTGCTTTTTCGTTGCTGTCTCCAGCAAGAGTAAATTTAAAACATAAAGAGGTGGTGTGGTTTTTTGATGAGAGTCTATGCAAAACTTACCCAAATATTGGACCTGAAGTTGGAATTATGCAATAAATTATTGGCAAAAAATATTACAAAACAAATTGTGAAAAAAGATTCTAAAAATGACAAGACCATTAAGTTCAGTGAGCTGCTATTATTTATCTTGGTATTATTTATTTTATTACTTGCCTGTGACAAAATTATAGATAACTATGTATATACAAATTCATCTTCAGGAATATTATCCTGTTTCAATTGTGAATGTTTCAAAGAAAGGAAATACCAGCCCACATTTAATGCAATTAAGAGTTAAGGGAAACACTATTTGCATATATCACAGAATCACAGAATTTATATGGTTGGAAAGGACCTCCAGGGTCATCAAGTCCAACCTTCTCCTAGCATCACTCTAACCGCTACACCACTACACCAAATCCTCTCTAACCACTACACCATATCCTCAAGCACTGCATCTATTCGTTCCTTAATGAATCCTTTTTATTCAGTACAGTCGTGTTGTCTTTGGAGGTTTTGGTTTAATTTAAGCCAAAGCAAAATCACTGATATCTTCTCCAGCAGGTATTGGAGAGGATCCCAGGGAAACTGTGGCAGAAGTGTTTTCTTTGGAGTTTTATAAAGTTTTTTTTTGTAGGGAAGCAAAAATCTTGTCTAACCTGTAAAGTAAAATTATAAAGATTACTGACAGTGGAGTTTATTTTCCTTTCATGGGAATGATTCCAGCCACTAAGCTATAATGGATTCAAGCTTTAAGCAAGGCTGTCCTTTCCTCTTCTGCTCATGTATGGAGAAGCAGGTACTAGGGCGCAGCTTTTGGATGTATGTGCCCACCTACATTTATTGGCAGTAGACTCTTTAGGCATGCGTTTTAGAGACAGCTTTGGACAAAGAGGCAAGAGTTGTGTGGGAATCTGTTTCGTAAGAAAAAGACCAAACATTAAGGATTATTAAGGACTGGCTGTGTACTTGTAATGCATCAATTGGCCCATCAACTTGCAGTGAGAACTAGGACCCTAGTGCAACGGTCTTGCAGAGCCAAAGTATAATTTGGGTTGGAAGGTCAGGACTCCTATTTCTTTCATCAGCAAACAGAGGAACTGGCCAGCAGTTCCTCAGGCGTGACCTTCATACCACACTCAGCCTTACAGATACTCCAACTACACGCTGGACAATACTACTCATGACTTCTTGTGCTTTATGTATCTAAGCAGGTATGATCAAAAATATATGCTTTGTAGTCTGATTTGGTGACTGCCTGAGAGGAGAAGCTGGGCAGCAGGGTGAGGAATGGCTACTTGCAGTGGAAAATCAGAATGAGTGAGTGCTGAGTGTGGAGCAGGAGTAGGTGTCTGCAGCTCCCAGAAAGGATAAAGGTTAAGTTCAGCAGAAGGCTCAGGTACTACAAAAGACACCAGCAGAATACAAAGGCTTTTTCTTAACAAGCTAAATCAGTTCATTGGGTTAATATGTGATAAATATATTTTCTATGTAATTAACTCAAAGCACACTATTGATAAATTTTTAATTACTCTATTATTAATGGCTGAAGCTTTTGTAGAACACTTATGTATTTAACAAGCTACAGATAATTAGCTTATAGAGATATACATATATGGATAATTAGATATTAATCATTTAAAGCATGAACTATAATTTAGGAAGCCTGTTAATTGTCATGTAACTTTGCAAGCTATCATTTTAACTGCCAGTGACATTCATTTGTATCCCTCAGCACTTCACTGCATATTTTCTATTGAAATAACTATAGGGGGAGTTAGTTGATAAACAAATGCAAGACAATGATCCTTTTATCTTTAGGTTACAACTTGCTGATCCAAACCCAACTCAATAGTGACTAAAAGTTGTTGTTGCAGAACAATACTGGCAGAAGAACAAATGGATCACATGAATAAATACAGGCTGGTAATTAGAAGACAGATTCTAATCATCTGGAATAGCAAGCAGCCTGCAGAAGGTTGTGGAACAGTCTTCAGAACAATAGTGGAATGAGATGGTTAAAATTGTTTGAAGATGAAGCTTGATAAACTTCTACATGGGATTGTTTCAAGATGATTCTTTGCAACAACAGGGGACTGAAGTTCATGCTGTTACATTCAGTCCTTTGTGCAATGGGAGGGAATGCAAATCAGTCCATACGAATGAACATCTGTGTTATGAAATGAGGATGATGAATGTAGAGGCCAAGAACAGGATGGACATGGATCAGTTCTCACTAAGCAGAAGTGAGTTGTTGCCCACCACAGACCTGCTCTGTTGCAAATCATGAGGAATTTCCACTGACATCGGTGGAAACAGGAAGCCATTGTTAGCTGAGAAGTGGCTTCTAAGAGTGCTTTTAGAGATGATTTTACGAGTCCTTTCTAATGCTTGTACTGGTAACTCCTAGATGCAAATGACAATTGGATTAAGATTAACAGAGCAAAGAGGAGTCTGTTTTGTCCCTTTAGCTAACACTGGAAGAAAGGCTGTGTTTCTGAAGGTCGTGGCATTTAGTGCTGTTTCCCAAAGCAAATGGTTTTGTGTCAATGAAAGTTATCAAAGTGAGTCTTGATACAGTTACTGACAGGGCAGGGATAAGTCATCTGCATCTTCTGTCCCAAAGCTGTCTGGAATTAAAAAAAGATACTTGTCTGGTGAGAGACTGGAGGGCTCTGCTGAACACAGTGAAGTTATGATGATTGGCATTTGATGGTAGTCTGCCTCAAAACATATACTAATTTCTTATGCGTTTTGCTGCATGAATTGTTCCTCAAAATAGATTAAGAAAGAGGAAAAGAGAAGTCTACGGAGACTCAATCCACCGACAGCTGCTGACCACTGCCCTGAATGCAAGTTTTGGCTCAGGATCTCCTAACCTGCTGATTAACAAAATTTAGAGGATAAGCAGGCATGAAGATGCTTACTAGTCATGTTTATTTCTTGTAATTTAAACATTCACTATTACCAGTTAAGAGGCTCTGGGCCTTCAAACCTCACTCACTATGAAGCTCCTATGTCCAGTTAAGAGGCTCTGGGCCTTCAAACCTCACTCACTATGAAGCTCCTATGTTCATTCCTGCTCTTCAAATACCTTTTTCTGTCTGGCTTTCTTTGTTCTGAAAGAAATAGATTTGAAGAGTTTTGAAAAATCAACATACCCATTTACATTTTCAAAACTGTAGCTTGTATTACCGAATGACACAAAGGAATACAGATGATTATTTAGCTTCCTAAGTGCCATTTCCATGAAACTTTTCTTGAGAAAATAAATCCAATGGAAAAATCTATTAATATTTTGCTCTGTATAGGGCTTATTTGTTGCATGTAAGTTTTTAGCTAAACTTTTCTTCTGGTAAGTTTGCCATGTAAAATGGAGCAGTCCACAATAATCTTAGGACCAGGGCAGTTAGGTGCTAAACTCTCACTGATGTGAGCAACATCAGCATGTTGTGAAGTTGAATCTTTTATTTAGCTAACAAGCTTGAGATTTGATTAAGGTTATCAATAGATCACCAAATGTACTTAAGATATTGTGGCTAACATGAAAATTGTCATAGAAATTAAAACTGTGAAATGCCACTGAATCAAGTTGTCTCCTGACCTCCTGCTTAACCTGAAATTCAAAACCTTGTTATAGGCCCAAATGATTTTGTTCCTTCTCCCCCTCCTTACTACTTGAAGCCCTTTAGGAGGTAGAAAATGATGTAGTATTTGCTCATGCCCTAACCTATTATTTGCTTCTGTTTTCTCTTGCTTTCTAGAGTGATTTCGCTAAATGTGTGTTGCCTCTCCAAGTTAAGAGAAATATTTATAATAATAGGTTAGTTTGAAGGGGATGTTTTTTTGTACAAAGAAAGGTCTTCACATGGAGGTGAACTGCAGTGCAGGGCTAAATACTTTTCTCCACAGACAGAATAAACTTGAAGGGGCAAAGCCTGAGAGCAGTCATATGTTTTCTCTGGGTTAATGGCTTTCAGCTGGATGTCTCTCTGCTGAATAATGGCTGAGCTGCTACATCAGCCAGTCTCTTCCACTGCAAAACATGTGTTTAGTTAATGGCATTGACATATTGGAAGTTGGAATGAGCCTCCCCACTTGAGTTGTTCAAACACGATACATCCTACCAGAGCGAAATTAAATAAGATGTGACAAAAGAGGAGAATTCAAGAAAGATGATACTGTTTTTTGAATGCACAGCATCAAAGAGACTTTGGTTTTGACATCACTTGTGCCACTCGTTATTTAATTATTCCCATCCCAAGTATTTATTTTCTAAATGGAAAAAATTGGTTTTCAGATTTCAAGTCCTATGGTTTTGATCTTTAGTATATACTTGTACTACTGAGTGATGTGGAAAAATAATAAACAGTAGAAAGCTTGGAGTACTCTTTCTAAAATTGCTGAGAGCAAAATTTGAAAAGTACTTAAGCAGCATGTAAAATTTTCAGGGCCCTCTCATTTATTCATGGGATTAAATTAAGTCACATAGACATTTCTAGAAAGTATTCTGGTGTTTCTAAAGCAGGGATCAGTGTCTGTACACATGGATACAAAATAAGTATCTTGGCTATACCATGAGGAACACTCATGTGTGAAATTGCGCTTTTCTGTGATTACAGTTGGGATAATGTATTATTAGCAAATAGCCTGTAAAAATGAAAATATTGATTTGAATAGTTATTGATTTGGTTTTACCTTTCAGCACTGTTTCTGTAAGACGGTGTCCTGTGCCTGACTCCATATGCTTTGCTCTTCATTGCTGCTAACTTGCATGACGTAGGCTGATTGTACTGTGAAGCCTGAAACTGGTTATTACTGGTGTGATAGATTTCCATTTAGTCAGGCGAGCTTTTACTAGGCCCTTTTGTGTTGTGCTCAAAAGCTTCTGACCCCATCTTCCAGCTTCCTAGGTGGGCAGAGGTATTCCAGATAATGTGTGCAACGGCATTAAGTGTGCCAAAAGGAGAAGTGGGAATTTGCAAGGTCCCATGTGAAAGTTCCTTGGCCACCCAGAATTGCATTCCAGAAATGACAAAAGCTATCAGTCTTGTGGGTACAGACCCTTTTGATTTGCTGACAGTAATAATTCCACCCCTAACTCTTTAGTAATGCATTAGCATTAACTGTAATTTTTGCCTTTAGACAGGCTCTGCAGTACAGCATGACGGTTCCTACCCTGTAATTGTAGGATCCTCATTAATCAAAAAGAATATTATGACATTGTGAGCTCACAAGAAAGACAATTCATGACTGACACAATAAAGGCCTAAATTATGCTGCTTTGATGATTAGAGGTGCAAAATTGCTTTTTAATTTTTTTTCTCTTGTGAAAATAGGATTTAGCAGCTGTAAGAACAAACTCTGTATAAAGAGTGTAGGGAGCATTCAGAAGCAAGCAACGCTAGCTCTATCTAGAAGAGACCTTTATTTCAAAAGGAAATTAAAATTGCAAATCTGCTTTGATACTGCCTTTTTATCAATAAACCTGAGTTTAAATCTGGATCTTGAGGAAGAAATATGTGAGAAGCACATTGCTGTAGCACTGTGTTTAGTAGTTCACTGCTGTTACCCTTTAAAATTACAGAAATTTAAATATGCGTTTGGCCAGTTTCCAAAAATGTATTTTGACATATATGAAAAGATTAATACTCAAACAGATCTCATAAACTGAATGCAGCTATATATATTCTCCTTTGCTTTTAAGAAGCCAGAGATTCTGAATGATAAATGAAGAACACAGGAAAAGAATATTAAAGCTAAGTCTCTTCCACTGAAGGTGTGTAGGTAAACCCATTGAGTTCCTAGAGCAAATCTGAAGGCTGTTTCAATAAGCACTGGTTTGAAAGACCCAACATTCCCTAAAGACAGAGGACTGAAGACTTAATGGGTGCCAAGTAGGTGGTGTGCTCCCAAAGGGGGACCCTGTCGCTGTTCAGTTGTGTGTGATAGGCCCGGTACATTCTGGAGTGCTGTGATTATAGGGGAAATTACTTTAAGTGGTGTTTTCTCTCCAGGGATTCTGACCTCCAGAACAGACTGACTGCAGCACTCACAATCCGAGTAACCAGTAGCTTGCTAGACTTTGGGAAGGCTACCAAAAGTGCTTCCTGAGTTGGGCTCCTCACATGTGCAGGAGTTAAATGACTTATTCCAGGCACTCTTGTCTATCCATAGGTATTTGCTGATGTTTTTAAGAATAGCCCTGACTACTAAGAGAGACAATTTTCTTCTGAGTGCATTAGAAATGGTTGTTATCTTTCCTGTAAAACAGTTAGCTGAGGAAATGAGGGGAGAAAAGTTCTCTCTGAATATTACCCAAATCCCCATCTCTTCTCCAGATACAGAATTTTTCTTGTTGTCCCCATGTCCATTACTCTTTTTTGCTAGAGATTGTGATGCGTACGGTAGTCAAAATTAGCCATTGAGTGCAACTGATGAGGAAAATAGTAATTTTTGTTGAAAAATATTTCTTGAAATAATGTACATTCCTTCCTTTTTTCATTTTTTCTTCTTTTTTTTTTTGTTACATAAATGATTTAAAACAAGTGTTTATAAGCTTCGTTTGTGACTGCCCCCATGGCCATTCATGAAATCCATGGTTTTTTCATGTTTCATGCCACAATCTATACAATATGTGCACACTCTGGCGTTATCTAGGAAGTAATCTGAGAGGATACCTAAAATTTTACTTTTCCTTTGAATTCAGGAAGGCTAGACTGAGATTCAGGGATGAATTCACAAACGCATTCATCTTCATGTGGTGACGGGAGTGATCAAGTAGAAACTACTGAAGTATGGTATGCCTACATTAGGAGTTGCTTGGTTTGCCCTGTCTGTGCTTTTGAAGTGAAACTTCCACCTTGCTCTGTTTGGGTTTGCATTGGGTAGCAGCTCCAGAGGGTGCAGACTGAACCTTTCCATGAGCTTCACCTAGAAGTTGAGCTTCAATGAGTTTTCAATGCACAAGGCCAGACTGGAGCTAACATGATGTAAACTTCCCTTAAAACGAATGCAGTGCAGATGTTAGGTCTTCAGCATCAAAGGTTTTGGTCTGTAAAAGATGTTAGGTCTTCAGCATCAAAGGTTTTGGTCTGTAAATCTATTTCTATGGGGATGTGCTGCTACCTGACAAAAGTGCTGCCTTGGTTGTTCCTTTCCAACTGAAATCCAGTGGCAGTCAGAGGTATCCCAAATCCTGCTAGGTGTCTTTGTAAACAGTATTAAGAAAATATCCTCAATATCTGAATAATTTTTTGTGTGTAACTGGCATTTATTTAAATTCTTGTGTTTTGCTGTCTTCAGGACTGGACCATGGGGAGTGATCTTAAGTCTCAGCCATTTCTTTAGCTCAGGCATTAGTTCATTCTTTTGGGAGGGCTCCAGAAGTGCACAGCATTTGGGCTGTGGGACTTCTGTGCTTGTTTCAATGATCACAGACAGATGGTATGAAACCACAGTGATCCAGATGGTTCCCACGGTATAAAGACAAAACTACGCGGAGCAGAGAATTCCTCCTGAGGGATTAAAAGAATGAAAATGTTTCAACTGAAATCTCAATCCCTCTTTTTTTTTTTTGTTATATTGGACCTATTCTAGCAATACCTGAGGGAGACTTTTGTGAGACTACTTTCTCCAATTCTTCTTAGAGGGAACAGCTATGTATCATTGCACTGATCTGGGGTCAGAAACAAAAGATAAAGGTGGTCATATTAGTCTGCTTCACCTTGAAGAGTCCCATAGCAAAGGCCTTTTACTGAAATGTTTACTTAGGTGAATATACTGGAGTACTATAGAAACAGTAAAATTTAATCCAAAGGTACCTGTAAAACCAAGCCTGAGGTAAAGCTACACAGAAAACATTGTGTACAATACATGTTTATTGTTTTAGAAACTACTTAAATATGCACAGAGATTTTACTAAATTAAATCTTCAAAATGAAAAATCATTTCTGGTATTGGAAATGATTAATTTTTCCTATTTTCCAACTCTATAGACTTGCGTAATGTCACTAAAATAGCCCAAATGAAGACATCCAATGATTGATGCAGTTGTGTTGGGTTGGTTTTCTTTGGTTTGGTTTGTTTTTTTCTGGTCTTCCTTGATCTTTTTAACCGGTTTGTATGCTGCTTAATGAGAAGTATTGCTGATGTCAGAGAGTTCACTGAAGTGCTGAAACCACAGAAAGGGTGTAAGAGTGTGAGCAGGAATGATTCAGATTGGGTGGTGGTGGCTGCAGCTGTACAGATGTATGTTCTTCCAACTTGCCCTTCCAAACATTGAAATTCAAGCTATATTGATAAACACTTATTTCTTTTTTTGTTTTCTTTAGGGATTGTTCCCCTTCCTAATCATATTTTCATAATATGATCATTTATGTTTATCCAAATATTGTGATGTATATTATTAATACATTAATTGGTAATGTCCTAATAAACATGCTAACAATAATCATATGCTTAAAATAATAATGACAACAACAGCAATAAAAGTAATAATAATAAACAACCAGAAAGACAGCCCAACTGTTTTTATCATCAGCTGGATAAGTTTTCTTCTTGGTCTTATCAGCAGTAAAGAGAAGTTAATGAAAACCTTTGGAGACTTACTGGTTGCAGGGAAGAAATTACTTCCATTATACACTGCAGAATGAAATCCGTTTAATCTGTTTTAACTCCTGGCTGCTCAACAACTTGGATGGATTGAAGATTTCAATCTACATACACAGTACAGGTACTGTTCTTCATTTCATTAAATGTTTCTGCTTTTTCAATAGGCTGTCTGACTTGCCCAAAATTTAAAATTGGCTTTATGAAAACCACTGCACTTGTAGATATGCATCTGACAGGAAAGGGCATAATTTAACAACAATTTACAGTGATGTATAGAAATACTAATGGAGGTAATTACTTGCCAATAGCCCTTATTAAAGCTTTAGTATATTAGTCTCCATAATCAGTCAGCCTGTATGAGGACAGCATCTGGCTCTTCAAATCTCTTCCCAAGAAAGGCACTGAGTTAGATGTCCAGGTTTTACGGACACATTTTTATACTGTAGATATACTTTTTTGAAACCATGGTAGGACAAGTTTTTTCCTCATGATTGTTTAGATTTTTAGGCTTATGTGGATCTTCAGATCTATTAATTTAACTATGATACATTAGATACACCAGCTTATACTTACTTTTGTCTTTCTGTCCCAGTTCTTCCTTGTTCTCTGCAACAGCAGGCTCAAGTCTAATTCTGGTTTATTACATGAATCCCAATTACAGCTAAGCCTATTAAAAGCTCCAGTTATTTGAAAACATGTTTTTTGGCAAGGACTCTAAAGTATAGAAAGTCCTATGAGAACTTTGTGAAGTCTTTGCAGAGATTTTTACTTTACTCATTGGTATATAATTTAGAAAAGACCTAATTGAGTAGCTTTTTTGGATAATTCCACCAAAAAAGGTTTAATATATTTTTTGAAGTAATTCC
>VZZY01008852.1:89983-124694 GCA_013400335.1 Eurystomus gularis | reverse complement strand
GGGATCTCAGTCTTTCCTCATAAGACGGATGTTCCAGTCCTTTATTCATCTTTGTAGCTCTCTGTCGGACTCTCTCCACTAGTTCCCTGTCACTCTTGAAGTGGGGAGCCCAGAAATGGACACAGTACTCCAGAGGTGGCCTTACCAGCACAGAATAGAGGGGGAGGAGAACCTCCCTCAACCTGCTGGTCACACTCTTCTTAATGAGGCCCAGGATACCATTGGCCTTCTTGACCACAAGGGCACATTGCTGGCTCATGGTGAACTTGTCCACCAGGACTCCCAGGTCCTTCTCCTCAGAGCTGCTTTCTAGCAGATCAACCCCTAACCTGTACTGGTGGATAGGGTTATTCCTGCTGAGGTGCAGGACCCTACAGTTGCCCTTGTTGAACTTTAGTTTCCTCTCCAGCCTGTCCAGGTCTCACTGTATGGCAGCACAGCCTTCTAGTGTGTCAGCCACTCCTCCTAGTTTCGTATTATCAGCAAACTTGCTGAGGATACACTCCATCCCTTCATCAAGGTCGTTAATGAAGATGATAAACAAGACTGGGCCCAGCACTGACCCCTGGGGAACGAACTGCTGATAATATAATATAAGGAACTTGTGTCCACACAAGAGTGGCTGTTATTCAGAATCAGTGTGGTGTCAGCTGCAATACCTATTTAAATGGCTGAGCATAAATAATTTTAGCTTCTTGTCTTTGTCTCTTTATCCTCTGATGTGACCTGCCTAGTGTCAGGAAAGAATAGATTTAAGAGATCTGTCTTTCTGCTGCAGTTTGGAAAAGGAGAAGATAGAGAAGTTTTTCCATGTTTTCAATTTAGTTTTAACTTTTAGCTTGCCCATCTAAAAGCACACTGCATTTACTGATGTAGTTTTATCTGAAAGGTGAGATTTAAATCAAACTGTTCTCTAATAGTCTTTCTTTCTTTCATTCCATATTTTAAGTGTAAAGTGTTTGAAATTAGAGGTGTTTTGTAACTCCTCATTTATTTATTTAAATCCATTTTGGGACAATGATCTGTAGGAAAAAATCTTAGATAATGACATCTAAACTTGGTGATAAAAAATATCGTAATTTTTAAGTTCTGAAACTCATAAAATTGCCACATCTAGTTTATTCTGCACTCCCTAGAGCATTAAGCTGTTTAGCACAAACCTAATTTCCCACCAAACAGTTCAAGGCAGTTAGTACTCAGTTTGGTTCCAAAGAATTAAACACACTGTTATAAATTGTGATAGTCTATGGGATTCTGTAGATAAACCCATTTTCCGATACACATGTACCAAGCATGAGAAAATAAGAGGCTGCTATTGTACAAGGGGTGATTACAATGGAAATAGAGGTGAAATTAAAGGAACATTTGCTTCAAGGCTAATTAATAATGATTAATAAGAGAGAAAGCACTTGTAAAGATCAGTGGGTGAAAGATAAATGGAAGGAATTCATAGATTAAGAACATTCAATCTCCTAACTGTTATAAGGTGTGAATCTTACCATGGATATGCAGTGGATTACCTCTTTGAGTCTAAATTTCTCATGTCACAGTGATGAATTTTCTAGGCCGCTGAACCTGCACTATCCGAAATTGAGAAAGGGGCTGTGGTAGTTGTGACTGCAGTGTATTAATCTGGACAAAAGAGGACTGATGAGCCAAGAAACTCAGTTCTGCAGCTCATATATATATATATAGCATAAAAAAGTATCAGGGACTCTGGAATCTGTCTCAAGTCATACAGAGTGTGGGCAGAGAGATAAGAATTTCAATTTTCTAAATTCAGAACTAAAATGAGCCAAGCATGGCAATAACATGAAATTTGAAATGGAATTTTCGTCTCCAAACTTCATACCCTGTGATCTTTAGGAGAGGGAGGGAAACAGTGAGGGGTAACTCACTACTATATAATAATTTACTGTACGCATTACATAGTACACAAGTAATTGTGGCCATTACACTGGCATGGAAAATTTTCACAGGTGTTTTCAAACCTACATGTCAGAAGAAAAAGTCAAAAAAAATCAGAAACATTAAAGAAAAAAAAACCTTCAACTTAGAAATGCATTTGAGAGGTTGAAGGGAGTTTCACCACTGACTTCAGCAAGGATTAAAACCAGGCTTTTTTTGCTACTGTTTATAATGGAAGTACTCTTTTACATTTCTGAGTTCTCTGAGAAGAATAAGCAGAGGGATTTTGGCTGTGGGACCCAGATATCTCCAAAAGTCAAATGATTGCTCACTGCCAGGATGCCCTTTTAAAAGGTTACCTATGAGGCAGTTTGGTTTTTTGCTGTTCCTCACCTAGGGACACCTCTGGTAAATTCTGCTTGAAGAAGTTGTCTCAAGACATTCTCTAACACAGCTGCTTCTCCAAATAACAGTCTGATATCTCTAGATTTGCTGAAGGTGTATTTTCATTTTTTTTCCCAAAGGAAATGCGTGTTTCACAGCAACAGGATGCAGATTAAGAGTATACTGCCCGTCTGAGGGAGGAGAAGTCATCCTAACCTCAAGAGATTTGGAGATAGCCTTACAGAGTGATGGTATGTGCCTCCCTTGTTATTTATATCACGCCAGTCCTTTGATGTCAGAGCTGCACTGTGCTAGACATGGGAGGAGACAATCTTCCTTCGAAGCAGGAAGCACCCATTTAGGAGGTGGCTCCTAAATCAGGAAGGATGGACAAAAAGGGAGGACGTCCCTGGGGTGACATTACATGCCAGTGATAAAGCTGACAACTGAGCCTTGTGCTGTAAGCCTCCAGGTTTAGTTCCTGTGTTCACTACTGTGCTTCCAGTGAAACTGTGCATGCCTCTTTCAGACCTTGGAAGTTTAAGCTGGTTTTCAGCTATATTACTTGGTGCATGTGTAAAATTCACTAGTGTGCTGAAATGTCTTGAGACTGAAAGACCATTGAAGTTATAGAATCATAGAATGGTTTTAAAATAATCTAGTTCCAAATCCCTTGCTGTGGGCAGGGACACCCCCAACTAGATCAGGTTGTGCAAGGCCCCATCCAACCTAGTCTTGAACACATCCAGTAACAGAGCATCCACAATTGCCCTGGGCAACCTGTTCCAGTGTCTCACCACCCTCATAGTGAAGAACTTCTTCCTAATTTCTAATCTAAATCTACCCTCTTCCAGTTTAAAGCCACTACCCCATGTCCTATCCCTACAGGCCATTGTGAAAAGTCCCTACCCAGCTTTCTTGTAGGCCCCCTACAGATACTGGAAGGCCACTATGAGGTCTCCTTGGAGCCTTCTATTCTCCAGGAGGAACAACTCCAACTCACTCAGTCTGTCCCCATAGAATAGATATTCCAGCCCTTTGATCATCTTTGTGGCCCTCCTCTGGAGCTGCTCCGACAAGTCCATGTCCTTCTTGTGCTGGGGGCTCCAAAGCTGTGTGCAGTACTCCAGGTGGTGTCTCACAAGAGCAAAGTGGAGGGGCAGAATCACCTCCCTCAACCTCCTTGCCACATTTCTTTTAATGCAGTCCAGGATATTGTTGGTGTTCTAAGCTGCACTTGCTCATTGTTGGCTCATGTTGAGCTCTTCATCAACCAGCACCCCCAAGTCTTTCTCCTCAGGACTGCTCTCAAGCCACTCATTGCTCAGCCTGTACTTGTGCTTGAGCTTGCCCCGATGCAGGTGCAGGACCTTGCACTTGGCCTTGTTGAACTTTGTGAGGTTGGCATGGGCCCACCTCTCAAGCCTGCCTCTGAATGGCATCCCTTCCCTCCAGTGTGTGAACCTCACCACACAGCTTGGTGTCACCCACAAACTTGCTGAAGGTGCAAGTCCTACTGTGTTTGAATGCATAAGTAGGATGATGTTAGATACTTTGTAAAAGAGGCAGTTTTGCAAATTATGTGGAACAGGTAATAAGTTCTTTGAATGTATTCTTGTTCTTTAATTGTTTATCCTGTGTTCCTTCCTTCTCTGCGCTGCTCTTCCTCAGTTAACCCATGATGCCTGATGCAACTTCATAGTGTTAGTTTTACAGGCAGGGAACACTGACTTCTGTTTTGTACCATATATTTGGAATTTCTAATGAATCCAGTGAATTTCAGCTTAATGCAGCTGCATTACTAATATTTGCAACACACTTTAGTTGATGCTTCTGCTCCAGTGTCAAACTCCTTCCAGGCCAGATGACCACTGTGCATATAGTCCTGGACCACACAAAGCAGTTAGGTAACTACCCCAAACTCCATTTGAGGTGTATAAAATGGAAGCTAGGGCTTTGGACTTAATTTAAATTTGTACAAAAGTTTTCAGTGGCAGTTTTCTATACTTTGCATCAGAAGTAATTTGTGACAGAGGAGAGTGTAAGAGGAAGTCAAGATTTTAGTGGACACAGATGCATGTAGCTTATAATTATTTCCTTGCTCCTTAATGTTGTTGTCTTTCTTCTGGAAGTTTTTCTCATAAGCAGATACTTCATATCAGGGAGCCTTTGTGTTGTACTGGAATCTGTGCTGTCAGTTTCGAAGAAAATACACATAAATTCCATTTTAAAGCTAACCCAGGATGTCATCTGAGGTATTTACTCTATAGGTAGTCATTGTTGGTGTCTTTATAATTCTTCTCAATCTTGCCCTTTAGTAGGAACAAAGAAACTGAGTGGGGGCTGTGTTTTGCTCTTTGCTAGTGTATTGTCCATGAAGCTAGAGAAGTGCTGAACCTTGCACTAAAAAGAAACAGTTTTATTTTCTCGGTGATGCATTTCCTAAGTTGTTTTTTTGAGGACAATTATGTTGAAATGTCAATGCCTAATCCATTTTTCTACTGTATAGCAGGAATAAAAAAATACCCAATAGTGCCAGTCTGTCTGATCTCTGAATACTCTGCCTTATGGTCAGAATTGAACTGCCTGATTTCCGCTCATATCCTTGAACTTCTGGCTGTCACCAGTCAGGTCCCTCTGGCATCTTGAAACAGCAACAAGACTTATGTGGTATTTAGGCTATCTTAATATCATCATCATTACATTCAAATGAGGAGCAGGTTTTCTGGATGCTGCACACCTTCTGTGAGTGAAGTTTTTAAAAACTCAGCTCCTGATTTCTGACAGTCTTGCCTGTATAAATAAGGTTTTGGAGATGTGGTGTAATTTTTTTCAGAAGATATGTGGCAGCAAGAGACAGAAGCTGAGGTGGGTAGACAGGCTGCGCACTGGGGAGGAACTGTGCTAGGGTGGAGGACAGGCATGCTTGAGGTGGAAGGGTGCTGAGCAGCCAGCTCCAGCCAGCCACAGTCAACAGGAAATGTTTGAGTTCAAAGGGAATGCTGTTGCCTCTGGCATATTAGAGTAATGGATTAAGACCACCACGCATCTGGGAAGGTATGACTTAGAAATGCTCAGAAATGTCCTCAGAGTGTATTACAGCTCAGTTTGAAAAAACCTGCTGGTAGTGCTGGATGCTCGAGGGTAAATCCCATTTGCTTTTTGCTACCTGCAATCTAGATGGAAAAGCTTGTCTTTAGATGCCTGGTTACCTAGCTGAAGGGTAGGCTTGTTTCTGCAAAGAACTGTGTCAGCAAATAAAATGATAGAGGATGTTTCTTTTAAATACGGTGTCGTGGATGAAAGAAAATGAAGTAATACGAAAGAAGGCTTGGTTCGAAGTCTGGAGTCTATAGTTTTATGGTGTCGTAGTTAAAAGAGAGATTTTGTCTCTTTCTTTCTGGAATGCTAAGACCTGCTGAAATGTAATTGTGTAGGGTGGAAAGCCAGAAGAGGGGAGAGGGGGTGTTTTTGGGTTCTCTGAATACAAGGAGTGCTCTGTGGAAAATAAAACAATCAAGTTAGCACAATCGACTCTTTGACCTTTCCATTGAAAAGATCAGGCATGATAGAACAATAATAATAATAATAATAGTAAAGGCTTTTGGAAACTCTCTTGAAATGCAAACTTTTATTAGCCATACTTAGGTCTAAGTAGTTTAGATCTCCCTCGGGGACCATTACTTTATTCCACTTGATTAAGCTCACTTTGTGCTTGCCCCCAAACCATTCTTTTTTTAAGAAGATATTACACAGTTCTGCTTAATAATATACTGTGTGTTTCTTTCCAGTAGATAACATTAACAGGCTGCAGCATTAGCAGAGTCTCTTAACAGCTCCCCTCCTGTATTGGCTCTTTCCCTAGCAGGTATATTTATCATTTGTACCACTCTGACATTTCCAGCTCTGCTTCCCAGGATCAGCTTCTTTCTCTTCTCTCAGTAGATTAGTTTGCATTCTTCAGGATTAAAAAGGTTTAGAAAGCAACAGGGAGTTGGCAGGAAGAGCAAGAGTTGTTTAGAAATGTCAGAAAGTGTCAAACCAGCAGCCATGTGGGGGACACAGCACTTTTCAATCAGCCTGAGCCAGAAATAGCATCTCTAAGAAAGGACCAGGGTGTGCCACCGAAATGGTAATAAAACTTTCTTCTGTTCTGAGCTGCAAAGGGAGGGAGATTTTTTCACTCCTTGAGGCAACCAGGGCCCAATAAATCAAGCAGCAAAGCTTACAATATAATAAATAGCCAGCCTCACTAGAATAGCTCCATAGGGGTGTCTAGAGAGGAGGCCAGATATAGATATAGCAGGGTAAGATGGCTCTCAGCTGTGTGTTTCTTTCATCTGCTTTATTCTTTTCACTGGCCCACCTCTCTGTTTTGCTCGGCTGTTTTTAGCTCTTCTTTTAGAAAGCATGTGAGACTTGCTTATAATGTTGTAAACTATAGTATGTCCCTTCTGTGGCAAAGATTAACAACAGTGCTATTGCCTGATGTGGCACAACAAACAGCAGCAGTATCTTGACAGGCCTCAGAGTTAATCTCTTTGCACTTAGGCTTCAGGTATAAACTCTTGGTAGTGGTGAATTAAATCCCCAGTCTTTCCTGTGAGATATATATATTGGTTGTGTCTCTTTTATAGGGGGTAAATAGTGTGTGGAATAGCTTGTCGTTCCGTGTGGAATAGGCTGCTCAGAGAGGTTGTGGAGTCTTCTTCTCCGGAGGCTTTCAAAACCCTTCTGGGCAAATTCCTGTGTAACCTGCCCTAGGTGAAACCTGCTTTGGCAGGGACGTTGGACTAGATGATCTCCAGAGGGTCCCTACCAGCCTCTACTATTCTGTGATTCTGTGTGATTCTGTGAGTATGGCTTGATGGGAAAGGGAGAGAAGGGAAGAAAATCAGTGAAGGAGCTGTCAAGGTCCCTAGATAGACAAATGAGCATGTAGTTTTCCTTTCTCACTAAGGCTTAATCAGATCCTTTGCCTTGCCAGACCTGATTTCTCCCAGCTCTGATGGAAATAGGGCATTTCTGTCTGACACTCTCATCCTTCTACCAACAGCTTTCCCCTTTCTCTCTCTCCACTAGTTCACCTTCTGCCTAGCGACGGTCCCATTGCAGGAGAGTGTGATGCAATCATCACATTTATTTTGAGGACAAAGTCTTGTTTATAGTTCATCTGTAATTTAGAGTCACCTATTCCACGGAAGAGCTGCCTCAACTTTTTGCTCTGAAAGCTGTCCCTGTTTCTTGCTTTTAAAAAAAATTGTAACTCAGTCCAGATTTTAGAGTTTATTTTATTCTCCTCTTGGTGAATGTCACGTGTACTCAGCATATAGGTTTTAGCCTGATAAAGGTTCGGAAATAGTTTGCTTCAAGTGTTTAGCATCTATAGTTTCGTATTCAGGTAGGAATATGATTTCTCACTCATGTTGGATAGAATAGAGACGGTAGCTTGACTGCTTGATTTAGGGGAAGCTTGAAGATTAGGTTATGCATTTTTATTATATCTTTCTCAGAGAAAAAGTCTGATTTGAAATCTGTGAAAATGTCACAATTAATAGACACTTCCTTTGGCTAGAAGATAGTTGGCCAAATGTGAAACTCACAGATCTTTTTCTACAATATCATACCAACACTGCCTTAGATCCTTAGCCTACATGGTGCAGTACCAAGTCCTGGAAAGACCTACAGTATCATCTTTAGGTCTTTCAACATATTTAGGAAAATATGCCAAATGTCTGCATCTCAACATGACCACGTGTCTAGGGCTCCCTGAGCAGGAACCTCTCTGATGTGCTGTGGGTTGAAGCAGAACTCTCAAGCAAGCACTTCAAATGCCCACACATCTTACTTTGGAGCTTTTATTCAATAGCCTTGAACGTGACCTCCTTCCTAACTTAAGACATTGTACCATCATTCATTCCTTCTCTTTCCCAAATGTGTGTATTTGGACTTCTTTCTAAACTCTCCTATCTACCCCTGAAGTGTGACATGAGTCTAGGAGCTATGTTGGAGAAGATTCTGCTTTTTATTTCTCTCTAACGCAGAGTGATCTAAATCCCTAGGAACTGGCTGTCTTGTGGGTGGGAAGGCTCCCCTTCTCTTATGAAAGCACTTGGTGGAGAAAGTTACATTTCATTGTTCCTGTTGTCAGACCACAGACTGCACTCCCAGGTGGTGGGGTCACATGTGATAATTCCCATGATGACAACCATGAGTGCTGGGAGCTGGCAGACACTATTGATAAGCCACTCTCCATCATCTTTGAAAAGTCATGGAGAACAGGAGAGGTGACTGAGGACTGGAGGAAAGCCAATGTTACTCCAGTCATCAAAAGGGCAAGAAAGAGCACCCAGGAAGCTACAGAACAGTTAGCCTCACCTCCATCCCTGGAAAGGTGATGGAGCAGCTCATTCTGCAGGTCATCTTTAAGCATGTGGAGGAAAAGAAAGTTGTTGGGAGTGGTCAGAATGGATTCACCAAGGAGAAATCATGCTTGACCAATCTAATAGCTTTTTATGATGGCATGACTGGCTAGCATAGATGAAGGGTGAGAAGTAGATGGTGTCTACTTTGTCTTCAGCAAGGCTTTTGACACTGTCCCCCATAACATCCTCCTAGGGAAGCTAAGGAAGTGTGGATTAGATGAGTGGACAGTGAGGTGGATTGAGAAGTGGCTGAATGACAGAGCTCAGAGGGTTGTGATCAGCAGTACAGAGTCCAGTTGGAGTCCTGTAGCTAGTGGTGTTCCTTAGGGATCAGTACTGGGCCCAGTCTTGTTCAGCATCTTTGTTAGCGACCTGTATGAAAGGATGGAATGTACCCTCAGGAAGTTTGCTGATAATACGAAACTGGGAGGAGGGGCTGACACACCAGAAGGCTGTGCTATCATACAGTGAGACCTGGACAGGCTGGAGAGTTGGATGGAGAGGAAACTAAAGAAGTTCAACAAGGGCAACTGTAGGGTCCTGCACCTCAGCAGGAATAACCCTATCCACCAGTACAGGTTAGGGGTTGATCTGCTAGAAAGCAGCTCTGAGGAGAAGGACCTGGGAGTCCTGGTGGACAAGTTCACCATGAGCCAGCAATGTGCCCTTGTGGTCAAGAAGGCCAATGGTATCCTGGGCCTCATTAAGAAGAGTGTGACCAGCAGGTTGAGGGAGGTTCTCCTCCCCCTCTGTTCTGTGCTGGTGAGGCCACCTCTGGAGTACTGTGTCCATTTCTGGGCTCCCCACTTCAAGAGTGACAGGGAACTAGTGGAGAGAGTCCGACAGAGGGCTATGAAGATTATTAGGGAACTGGAATGTCTTTTGCAAGGAGAGGCTGAGATCCCTGGGGCTGTTTAGCCTGGAGAAGATAAGACTGAGAGGAGATCTTATCAATGCTTATCAATATCTAAAGGGAAGGTGTCAAGGTGATGGGGACAGACTCTTCTCAGTGGTGCCCAAAAGCAGGGCAAGGAGCAACAGGCACAAATTACAACACAGAAAGTTCTACCTAAATGTAAGGAAAAACTTTCCTGTGAGGGTAGCGGAGCACTGGAACAGGCTCCCTAGGGAGGTTGTGGAGTCTCCTTCTTTGGAGACTTTCAAGACCTGTCTGGATGTGTTTCTGTACAACCTGCAGGTGAGAACCTGCTTTGGCAGGTGGGTTGGACTAGATGATCTCTAGAGGGCCCTTCCAACCCCTACCGTTCCGTGATTCATACAGAGTGCGCAAATTATTGTCATGTTCATAATTTGATCGCTAGTACAGCTTGGAC
This sequence comes from Eurystomus gularis, assembly GCA_013400335.1. Lineage (NCBI taxonomy): Eukaryota > Metazoa > Chordata > Aves > Coraciiformes > Coraciidae > Eurystomus > Eurystomus gularis. The sequence continues at coordinate 114,643 of VZZY01008852.1, read as the reverse complement.
TGATGGCTTCATTTTACAGCCTCATATGTGTATATTGTGTATTTGAAGTGATAATGTTCAGACATTAGCAGGTTCTGTTAGATCCTCTCTGAAACATTCTATGAACTGCTTCAGCTGGGCTGCACTCTGGCTGTACCACAGGCTTCGCTACAGGAAACAAGCACTTTTGTCCCCCACTATGTGGGACAATTGGGCTTTAGAACTGCCTGTTTGACTTCAGAGGGGCACGGTGCTCCGTGTGGTACCCAGAAAAAGCAAACAGAGAAGTCCCCCCTTTCTCCCACCCAGCCCCTGACTCAAAGCTTGCAGAGGCCCCTCATAACCATTGGTATTTAGTTTCGGGGCAGGCAGCCAAGCCCTACCCTTACCAAACCAGCTCTTGCTGGCGATGGTTCCTGCGGGAGGGGACCCGTCCCTCCCGCATCCCCCTGGGTGGCATTGGAGGAGTGAGGTGAGGTGGGGTGGGGTGGGGATGGGGTGTTAGTGTCCCTGGGTAGAGGCACCTCACTAGATGGCAGCAACGCCACAGCTTTATGAGGGAGCCTCTGGGCATCCTTCCCCTCCCCCAGACTGCTCCTGTCTACAACAGCAAGGTGAAAAAAAAATAATTAAAAAAATATCCAATATAATCCTTCTGCTATACAGGGCTCGGACAGAAAAGCTGTGATGTGCTGAGTTCTGCACAGCTTCATCATATCTCTCTGCGATGCCTATGTGTATTGATGGGGACAATCTTTTTAGCAGGGCCTGGTGCAGCAGGACAAGGGATAATGATTTTGAACTAAAAGAGGGTAGATTTAGACTAGATATAAGGAAAAATTTTTTTACACTAAGTGTGGTGAAACACTGGCCCCGGTTGCTCAGAGATACAGTTGATGCCCCATACCTGGAAACATTCAAGGTCAGGTTGGATGGGGCTCTGAGCGACTTGATCTAGTTGCAGATGTCCCTGCTCACTGCAGGGGGTTGGACTAGATGAGCTTTAAAGTTCCCTTCCAACCCAAAGCATTCTGTGATTCTATGAATCTATATACGCACATATGTATGTATCTATGTGTAAATACCTCTGTGTATGTGCGTGTATGATTATGCCCAGGCTCTTCTTATACTTAGGAAGCTAATAGACAAGACTAACTACCTCAGAGTCAGATCTGGGCTAGGCTACCTTTTGGCTTGCAATCTCCCCCGTGTCCCTCCCCAATGGCCCTTGTCACAAGCTTCTGCACTGCAGTGCAGGAACAGCTAATTCTCTCTTCTCCTGCAAATCTGTAGGAACCACACAGCTAGGAATGGGCCTTGTTGCTTGCTCTGCTAATGACACTTTGTGGTAGGAACATTTGGTAGGGGAAGACTTCCACTTATTTGGAAGATGCTAAAATTTGCTGGTGATTTTCTTTCTCAGAATCACACTAGCCAGTTTTCTGGGCCTGTTCACAGTCTGTCACTGCTGCAGCCAATTTCTGCTGTTGTAAGATGGCTCAGCTAGTTACTACACATCATGCCATACATTTCATTGAGCCCAGGATTAATCATCATACCAGTGGAAGAAAATGTCATTTTTCCTGGCAGCTGCTGGCCATGTCCTCATCCCCACCACTGCCAGCTGCATATGATGAGTGTGATGCCCTGAACCTTCTGCAGCAGACAGGCACAGGAGTGCATGCAGCAGGAGAAACACAGATGTTTAAAAGAAAAATGGTCTTAGGTTTGCTTGGCTGTGGTACTCATCCTTGTGGGGCAGTGCAAGGGCTGGAGGCTGAGCATGGCAGAAAGAAAAGCCAGAAAATAATTTATCTTAATGAGTCTGTTGGTCTCTCTAAGACAATGTAGATAAAAAATATAACTTGGGAGAGAGACCGTGAAAAAACTTCAGCTCTCAAGGTTGTGTGTAGCCCTCTACTCAACTGTGCCTGTAAGCCTACTGAGTTTGGATGGGACCTACCATGTTTTTGAAAATGCTGCACCTGAAATTTGAAAACAGAGATTTTCAGTGACCATAGTTGTTGCTCGTGTGTTATGAATACTATGTGAAGCTAAGAACGGGGGATATCATGCTGGGCCAGTGAATCTGGGTTATTTCCTAGGTGTGATATATCACCAAGCTATTCAAAATCTACTAATTCTGCTTGTGTGAAGCATGAGTGAAACAAGAAAAGGGCAGTAGCCTGGGGAGCACTGCTCTTGACATACAGCACCCATATGGGTAGATACAATAGAAGAAATTATTGAGGCTTTGTAGCACAGTATGGCCTCTTTGAGAACAAAGATCCTTCGGGATTCTCAGGCTTGGAGGGGTCCCTTGTCTGTCCCTTGTCTGGGTGAGGCTGCGGATGCTGCTGAGGGGTGGAGGCTCCCCTGCTGCCCTTGGTACCCATGCCTGTACTGACCTGTCTGTTCAGCAGCAGCAACAAAGAGCAGCATCAGACACTTGTGTTTCCCCACAGTGCCCCTTAGGGCCCAGGCCAGTGGGTTTATGTTTGACTGGGATTAATTCTTGGGGGAAAAAACCCAGACTGCTTGTCTTTTAATTTAACTGCAGTAGTGACAGTGCACTTTTATTTGTCTGGGTAGAGCCATAGACAAGCATAAAGCCTTTTTTTGTAATGTAATTGTAGTGTATGTATGACTTTGTCCTATGAGTACACGTGTGTGAGGAATCCTTGCAAACATTGCTAATCTCCAGGTCCTCTAATAGACTGTTCAGAGGAACATAATTTGTGGTCTCAGAAGACTAGGTGCATGTTACTCACTGTTTTTTGTGGGTATTTAGAGGTCAGAACTAGAGAGCTGCATTCACACTTGTTCATTATGTTTTATAAAATATAAAACCACTCTCAGTCCGTGGACTCTGTCTCTACTGCAAGCATAACTAGTAATGAAACAGCAGTGGCATAGCTAGAACCATGCTTGTATTTCTATGTCAATACATTTTAACTGAGGTGAAGAAGGTTGAGTTGCTGGAAACACTGATTTTCATTTTTTATGATAAATTCTAAATAGCATAGTTGGTGAGTTGTTTCAATATGTGTTAACTGGTTTAAAAATACCATAATATTGGTTGTGACTTAAAATTTCTCCTTGACTAAAATTGTTATAACACCTGGTATATTTTCAAATTCTCTACAGTGAGACTGAATGTGTGTGATCCTTTGGTGTGAGCAGGTTTTACAAGTGTTTTTTTAAAGCATGTTGGTTGAATAAATACTTATTTAAGGTTGTGAAAAATTCCTGTTTCCGATATGGTGTGACAGCATGTCAGGATTGTTGTTCATATCCAAGGTAAAATGGCTCTATCCAGGATAGTAATTAGCTTAAGAACTATGCTGATAATTATGTCATTTTTTATCATGACTTTATGACTCAACGTTTACCTGATGTCCTGGTTACTACCAACAGATGTACTTGTATCACACAATGAAGACCTTTGTTCTCCTATAGGAAGCAGAGCCTAGAAAAGTCAATTAATAGATTTGCTGTTACCAAAAGATTATGCTTACAGAGGATAGTTAAACACTTGCTAAAATGCACACAACTCTGGAGAAAGTACAGATCACTTATCTTGGGACCATCTTCTTCTCTACCCAGAAGTAGCTCTTGCTTAGCCAGTATTGTTCTGAGTGTTTGTAGAAGTTTACGGGTTATCTACTGCCCTTTACTTAATCCAAATGATATTTTACCCGCTGAGACTGTGTTCCATGTCACGCTTACACAAAACAGTCTGTGGGGTACAAGACTGGGTGATTACTCTGACAATTTCACATGGCAAAGAAGCTGGGACACATGTTGTGTGTTGATAGGGACTGGAAAAAGCAAAGAAGTCTCTCCTGGCAGCTTGTGCGGGTGATATGAAAGTGGCAAGGAATCCTGGAAACTTTCCCAAAACTTCTTGTTTATAGATTGTGACAACATGGGGATTCCTACGGTCCTGGACTGTGTCTCTGTCACTTGTCCTTTGCCAGAAGGCACTGGTAAGTGTCTCACTGGAATGACTCTTTCCATGTCTTGGCCCTTGATGCTTTTACCCTTCAAAAGACTTTAGCAGGTTGGTGCGAAACACATCCCAGCTGCTAAAGTACTCCAAATCTGTCTTGGTTTCTAGGCACCAAAGGGATTTTTCAGTAAAAATGCATTATTAACATTTTTGGGGGGGAGGCTTTCTGCGAATGAAATTTGCTTTGTGCTCACAGCATTACTTGTTTCAAAGACAAAAAAAAAACCAACAAACCCAGTGCATCAAATACATCAAAGGAGTAAGCTCCTAGTTATGCGTTTGGAAACCCAGCTATAAGAGAACATTATATAGCAGGAAGATGAAGACTCAGCAAGTGCCTGTTGTGAATCTCCTGTTCCTGCTGGCTCTGAAAGCTCCTCCAGGGCATCTCTCAGCTGCAGGAGCTGAAGGGACACCATAGCATTACTGGGGTCCCTGGCCTGCCTGTCAGAGCATGCCTCTTTGAGGCACTGCCCCACTCTAGGGTTTTTGAGTACATTTCTACTCCAGATGTGCTCTCTCAGATGTATGATACTAAGTTGAAAGCTAAAAACTGAATTCCCCTAGAATCAGGTGGCTTAGCTTTAAGAACTTGCTGAAGAGGCATTTTCTTCAAGGTGGACTGTGTTCTTCTTTCTCTGTGTGCCTCAGCCCCTTGAAGGATATTACTCTGATTATCTCAAGCATGGCTTGGTTTTGCTGTCTTGTGGTCTTCAGGATATCTTCTCCGATTTCTTCTTTCAAAATTCTTCTCTAAATTTACATATACTAGTATTAAATATCCAGGCTGATGCAGCTTGTGAAGTGAAGGGGCACCTTTGCAAATCCATGCTGCTGAAGGACACTGCTTTGGCCTGGTCTCTGCCCAGGGCTGCCAGAAGCACTGTTAAGCAGTTCCCTGGTTTTCATCTCTCCCGGTTCTCTGCCAATCATATTTTCTAATATTTTCAAGTCCTAAAGCTGAATACTTTCAGTGTACTGGAATCAACACTAATAAAATGTAAGATGTGACTCAGGAAAACATAAATAGTCTCTGTGGCTGCCAGCACAATGATTTCTCTGCCAGATTTTAAAGGTTTTTACTCCCTCTATAACCTGTTCTTCATATTGGTTGTCATGACTTGTGCAGTTTTGTTTTGGTGGATATTTTTTATAGGCTTTGTTGTAGTTGTGTATGGTTTTGGTTTTTTGTTTGTTTGGTTTTTGTTTTGCTTTGTTTTGTTTTTTTCCTAAATGCTATTTAACATAATTTCTTCTCAGGGTAGATTGAAGGAAAAGCCATTTTAATCTCTTTAGCCAAATCATATTCTTATTTAGCAATGCAAATCATATCTCATAAGGTGTTCTGTGAGATATTTTATCCACCCGAATGCTTTTGCCTGACAAAGCCTCCTGACCACGTAGAAGCTTTCCTCAGGTTTCTTGCTTGGAAACTCTTCTTCCTGTCCTCCTCCTGTTCCTTCAGGGATTAGTTCTTATTGCTTGGCTAATACATCGGCTTACAGTCTAAACCAGCTAGTAAACTGCTGATGGAAGGCTTGATCAACATGTTACTAAATTCCTTTTTTTCTGTCATTCCTTTTGTGTGTTTTCTTATGCCATTTTCAGTGGCATTAAAGTAATCATGCCGGTGTGTTCATCTTGTATTATCATAGAATCATAGAATGTTCTAGGCTGGAAGGGACCTCTAGAGGTCATCTGGTCCAACCTCCCTACTCGAGTAGGGACATCTCTACCTAGGTCAGGTTGCTCAGAGCCGCATCAAGCCTGACCTTGAATGATTCCAGGCACGGGGCATCCACCACCTCTCTGGGCAGTCCATTCCAATGCAACTTCTTTTCCAGACCAACCCCTCTGCTTGTGTTAACATAAACAATGATCTTCATTGAGAAAATCAGCAGCAAAACCAGGTGACAACTTTTTAAGAAGAGACTAGTGTACATAGTGTTAACTTTCTTCTGAGTGACCGGACTGCAAACTAGCTCAACATCTAATTATAAGAAAGAAAAAATCTTGAAAATAAATTACCTCTTATAATCCCCATATTTCTTTAAGAGACTTTGGAAGGATTTCATTCAAAGTAAGTAATAATCCCTAAGAGTAACCAGAGTGAGGTGAAAATTGATGGATTCTCTCCGTACTTGCTTTAATCACTGGGAAAAAACTACAAGACTATACAAAGAAAGCTGAAGTCTGGGCACTGCATTTGCCAGAGCTACTGAGTTTCCATTAGCTGCCAGACATTGTGGCATATTTTGCTCCTAGTAATAGTGGTGTAAATTATTATTATTAAAATTGAGGGAGTTACAGTGAAATTAATCTGGCATAATCTAGTGCAGACTTCCTCTCCTTCCTTTTCTGAAGCAATTTGGTTCACATAATGTATATGCAATAATTAATTTAAACTAACATGAAATAGCCCATTTACCCTTGAAAGGATTTGGGATTAGAAGACTTCTAGTCCAATTTTCAGGATGGTTTCTTGTTTATGTGGAAAAAGCACTTGCAAAAATAAACTAAGGCAGTAGAAAAAAGAAGAAACTCTACCAACTGGACTTTGAATAGTGGTTTTGTGAAAGTCCGGCACATGAGTTTTCTTCTTATTTGATAATGAATTATTTCCCTGTTTTAATTTAAAAAAATAATCTTTGTTACACCATGATGGAGGACATGGCTCTAACAGTCAAAAATGCCATGTCTGTAGTCTGCAGGCATTGATATGTGTTGTACTACTCATCAATCAGTGATTTTATATTGCTGCAGATAAGATCAATATTTGTCACTTGTAAACTGTGGCTTCTAATCCACTATTTACATCACTATTAATGGCTAGTGGCTACGTGCCTGTCTACAGACAAGAGGAGGCTTCTGTGTTTGCTGGGGCAGTGAGGATCTGAGATTGCCTGGCAGGAGTGAAGCATTCATCATTTTGGTGCCACTGGGCTTCATTGGGTATTTCGTGCAGGAAGCTTCAGTGTCTGTGAAGAGGCAGGATGGGTGCAGTCATACCTGTTTGGTCCAGGTCCTTGGCTGTGGTCATGAAAGACCAGGACTGGCTTCCACAAAGCCCCTCAGGTGTGTCTGCAGCAAGCTGCATCCTCTGGCAGAGGGATCTCGTTTGATTTAGCACAATGCAAATGTAGACATCTTACCCTGACTGGGCAGAGCAACAAGGCGAACAGGTCATGTAGAAATGCTGCATGCTGGGGTGTGCAGACAGTGCCCCTGGTGGCATCAGCCTTAATCCCACATGCCCAGCTGGATTTACATCCAGGTGCACACCCAGTGCATATCTTTGATGTTCCCTCTGCTTTGGAGAGACATTTGTGGAGATGCCAGCCCTGACTCTGTGTGGAAATAGCCCACGTTGAGTAGTATTTATCTGTTCTGGTGTCATGCTGCACCAAAGCTGCTGTGCTTTCTGCAGAGCTGGGCTGATCTGGGAACAGTTTGCCCATGTTTATGTGATACTCACACCTGCAAACCAGACCAGGCAAAGGTACCTCTGCAGCTGGATGTGAGAATCCAGATGTAGGTAAGTAGGAGCTAATTGTCAGTCCTTATGTGTTAAGGAATAAAATGTCCAATCCAGGGACTGCTTTACAAAATGTATTTTAAGTGGCAGGTGAGAAGTAATGATGAGTAACATCATCACATAGCACATCATCCCAGCACTGACTCTACGTACAGCCTTGAAGCCAAACCCTGGCTTTTGCCACACACCTGTGTCAGAAGATCGAATCCTCTGACATCAAGGATTGTTCCTGCAGCACATCCTTCCTATATTGCACAGAAATCAAGGACCCATGAAATGGATGGCATCTATCCATATATTTCTTCTTCACAAGTGATTTCCAGTCTAAATTTTTGAGGCTTGAAAGCTTGTTGGCAAAGGAAAGGTGAACCTTTTCAGCTGCTTACTATACAGCACCAAATGGGAACATATCCCTTTGCCCCGTGCTCAGATTAACCTTGCCCATTTAGTTTTTGCTTTTAATTTTGCTCTGATATTTGTATGGTTTTATATATAGATATATAAAAAATTTGGAAAATCTGGTGATGAGTCAGAACCATATAGTGAATTTTCTGATTTGAAAGAGTAGAAATATCAAATGTTCCTTCACTGTTTGCAACATGATGCTCTCTTCTTACAGTCCTGCTCACCATGAGCACACCAAGTATCTCTGCTAACCACTACAAGGGAAGAACTTTCAGAATAATTTTCAGCTCACTTTGCTTTAATTGATTTTATACAGTTTGCTGGGTCTAATTGCTTTTTCATAATCAAGTCTTTTTTTTAAACAAAATCAAATATAAAAAATAAATTGAAGTTGCCTATTAAAACCTGAAATCTGAATGAATATATTCAAGCTGAAAGCAGAAGGCTTGTACTCCAAACTGTCTGGAGCTATGCTCAGCTGTATGTCACTGTGGGGAGGAACAGTTAGCTTTAAACTGCTTTTATGGCTCTCTAATCCCAGGGACAACTGGGAACCACGGCCTCCTTGCAGTAACCTCTGAGCTGTCATTTATGCCTGATTACCTGTGACTCCAAGGAGGTTGATGTCCTAGAGAGGGGTATAATATTACCAAGGTGTGGACTCTCTCTGGCTACTGTTCCTTCTTCCTGGCTATGTCTCTTGCAGTAGAGGCTACAATAAAGATTTTATGTCACAGGGAGTCATGCAAGTGCAAGGCAAGGTGTTCTCTAGCTGAGCCGGCTGCTGTGTGCTTGTGGGGAAGCACTGAGCATCTGGGACAGGACAGGGGGGTGAGGTTAACCCTCTGCAGCACACCTACATGTATTAGCTGAACACACAAAGTATTTCTGGGCCCACACGTTGCATGGGAGACCTCAGTGAAAATCCCCGATAGGAACAAGGTTTTGCAGAAAGCTGAAGTGAATGCTACCAGAATGAGTGGCAGAGTGGCTGGTGGATGCTGAAGTGAGTCAGTGAAATGTGCAGGTAGAGGGACTGCAGTTCCTGGAGATGACATTAAGTGCAGGTTGTCATCTGAACTTGCAATGTTGTGGAGTCATTCCTATTTTTCCCTTTTTATAGAGCCACCTCCCACCATCTTTATTTCACGGTATTTCAAATACTCTTGCTACACCAACATATTTAAAAGAAGTGAAAATCATAGAAATTAGAAAGGGGAAGGGCTGTTCAGTCTAGACTGAGTGTTGAATCAGAAAACAGAGCTCAGTTTTTTTAGCCTGAATTTTAATGTTGCATCACTGCTCTACCTATAATAAGAACACATGATTCATTCCCATGCCAAGGCAGATTTATTCTTGCTGGTGTGCTTTGTCCTGTCTCTATGCAAATACTGTGAATGATGATATTTCCATCTATACCCTCCAGAGATTATTCTGTGGTCTGATACATTGTATCGTTAATGCATATATTTTCCTAACAAATAATTCTGCATGAGGTTTTCTTCCTTTAATTTTTTTTTTATTGTGTCTATCTCAAAATCTTTTCCTCCCTTTGTGATTATTCTTGGACATTTTATCACGTATATTTGCTATAGCAGGAAAGAGATCACTTTGAGAGTGGATTTCCTATAATAACAGAGTGGACATACATTTCCTATGCTTGTGGTGGAACAGCTAATGACCAAGTAGCTTGTAAAATACGGTCTATTCACTACTCATATTGTCCCCGCTATGTTTATTTTTAAAACAATTGATGTCTTTCCCACCAACCATGTTGCTCTTGCAGTTCTTATAACTCTCGGGGATCCTGAATGGAGGCATGGCAGCTGCAATAGAAAAGGTAGGACAAGATGAAGGTCTTGTTCCCTTGCCATGATCTGAGGCAGGAGGCCTGTGGTGGAAATGCCAAAGGGAATGCAGGGAAAAGTAGTTACACCTTTCACTTACTGGGTCTGAGCTCTGATGTTTAGCGCTGTAAGTTTGGGTCCAAAGCTTTTACCTTGTTGTATGTTAAAGGTGTGACAGCTGGTGATACTATTGCATTAACCATGAGCTGCTTCTCTCTGCAGTAAGTTGCTGGCGAGTCTGTGTTGTGCATTTAAACACCAAACACACCAGCAATAGATACATACATATCAAGAACTTTAAAACAGCAGCCTCTTAGAAAAGATGAGTCTGCAGCACTTTTGAGGGATGGTCTCAATTGATTTGAGACTGACTGGCACAAGGTTTAACTCAGTCTAACTGTGTGTCTTAGGCTTGGGTTGAGGGGAGAGGAATGTCCTTTGCAAGCAGCTGGACTCCCTATAGGGGGCAAGCACTGTGGCTGAAGTCATTGTACCTGCTGGAGCTTCAGATGAGCAAAGCAGGGAGCAGGAGACGCTTCTGGGTACATTTTCCATGAACACTTTCAGCTGGAGAGTAATGGGATCAATCCAGAGGCCAGGGACTGGACTCCAGTTAAAAGCAGCTGGAGCTTTTTGCTTTATTATATAAAGAGTTAAGTTTAAGCCAGCTAAAGAGTGGATGTTTGAGCAGTAGCTTACATGATTGGCAGGATAGTTGTAAAGTCAGGACCATTTGAAAGTGAAAATAAGCAGTCCATATTTGGTATGACAGAGGAAGGGAGCTTATGAATGTTGTAAAGGATGGATAGCTGTGGTCAAAGCATCTTCAGAGCACAGTGTTTGAAGTAACATTCTGGAGAGGGCTCAGCTGTGCCAGATTTTCAAGGAGAGTGCAGGACCTAGATATAGCATGAGGAGAGTTTCATCTCTGCAGCTGCATGGGAGGAGAAAAAAATCCAGATGTTAGCACTGAGACTCAGACTGTAATAATCACTGTGAGGCAGAACAGGCTGTTGTCGAAAGGGACACCCCACTGCATGTTTCTCCCAATTCCATTAGTTTTCATGGAGCCATGCTGCCAGCAGGGTTAGGGAGATGATCCAGCTTTAACTTCACCCAGGAAAACTGAGTTAAGCTTTTTGTGGCAGCTCATGCTTAGGCTGGCTTAAAATGACAGAAACTGCCAACTTGGGCTGCTCTTCGAAGATGATAGCCATGCTGCAGGCTTGAGTGACAAGCAGAATAATGGCATTGTCTACAGACATCAAGAAACCAAGTGAGGGAGGAGGAATCGCAGCTCTGTTTTAACTGCCCTGAACTTCAACTGACAGCTAAACACCCGTAAGGAGATGTCAGAGAGAGGCCCAGATTTTAGCCTGTAAAGGAGGAGACAAGTCTGGAGCAGAGAGAGAGGTCTATAGGTCATCAGGATAGAGAGCCAATGAGTTTGGACTGGTGGATAAAATTACTTGCATTTTTTTCTTGCCTTTATCAGAATTCATCCCAATATGTCAGTTGATATATTTCTGTTAGAGAACTGCTTCACACTCAGCATATTGCAGCAGATTGATCTTCATCAAGGTCATAATGTGATGTTCTTTATCTGGAGATCTAAGATGTGCTGGCCTCTCTTCTGAGTTTGGGGTATTGTAAATTCATGCTCCCATTTGCTCTTTTCCATGCTTCTGCTCTGTGTTTCTATATTTTGGATTATTTCTTGTCTAATAGATTAGCTGATCATTTTCCAGGGTGCATTTTTTAATTTCTCCAGGGATTCTGAACGATTTCTTGCTATCCTTGCAGCAATGTATGCAGTGCTTCTTATTGTGTGAGTGAAATGAGGTTTGTATAACCTTATGGTATGCAGACTTCACAGCCCAAGCCTTGTGCATAAACCGCATAAACTGAATGAGAATAGAAGATAAGAAGTATCTTTTCAGCAATAATGATCGTCTGAGTATTTCAGATTATGTAATTTGCTGTTTAGATTATTTGTTCTTTCCTAGTTTCCTTCCCGTATATACCTTGCGATGTTGGAATTGTTGAGTTCCAATTTCCTTGGTGGTAACAAATCTTGTGGATTTTGTACAAAAGTTATGAGGAGTTGATGACATGTTTAACGCTACACGTACAGTGACTTAAATGTCTTACAAGTGATTCACAGTGCACTTAGAGGACATGACAGTTGTATTATCAAGCCTTACAGACTACTGCAAACAGACTCTATACTATATTACAAAAATTGTCCTTTTTCATAAATGGCTTAGACATGCTCTGAAAACATTTCATAAAATGAGTAGCCTTTATCATTGAATAAAGGTAATCTTGCCGGCTGTCGACAGGCTGTAACTATTTAAAAAAACATTCAAAATAAAAGACAGTATTTGTGGAAACAATGAACAATCTAGTAGAATATTAGTAAAATGCTATGCATTTGAAAGAGTATTTTTCTAATTAAATTTAAAATTGTATTTAGATAATGAAATTTCCAACATTTTTATTTGGAATTAAAATCTACCTTGAAATTCGGCAGTTGCTTTGAGTGTGTTTGAATATGTTACAACAAATAGAGACACTTGGAAATGGTGTATGTGTTTGCAACCACTTCAGAAAAATATGAAAATATAAAAAGGTATTTGACACAGTAGGTGAAAAATATTTAACAAAATATTCCCAGCTTTTCCCCAAAAAGGTTTTCAATGGAGAAAACTACTATATTTTACTCCACTTGAATAAGATAATATTATTTTACAGAATAAAATCAACTGAAATTTTATAGAATAAGATACTCCCTGGAATAAAACAGTGGAAACAGAGGTATTATTTTTCTAATACACTCGAAGAAATGTTAAAAAGTCAATGAATTGAAGACATTCCTGGACAAACCAGGGAGTGAGAAACACCAGGGGAGAAAAGTGTGAAAGCAAAAAAGAACTTTCATCTTAATTACAAAAAAAGTTTCCATTTTGATTAAGCCCAGTTTCAATTTTAGACTATTTTGCTAGGAGGAATTTTAACTGAAATTGCAAAAAATGGATAGCCACTTTACCTGAATATTAGCTTAACACTATGCTGTTTATTCATAGATGGAATTGAAAAATGATAAACTGTTTGTCTTTCTAGGTTTAGCTGTATCTGTTAAAGGTATTTATTAGTGTTTCTAGGAAGAATTCTGGGATAAGCTTGGTTTGGTTTAATTGTTTGGTGTAGACTAGTAGAAAAGGATGTTCCAGTTGGAAAAGGAGTGATAGTTTTTGTGATGAAAGCGTTGTCTCCAGCCACACAGAGTAGCACAGAGGAACAAGCAACCTGGATAACCCTCTGCACTGGATGCTCCCAGGCCTGTCTCAGGGGAAACTTCAGCCCCATGGTGAAGTTGAGCACATGGACAGGCTCTCTGGAGCACCCCACAGGCTGCTCTAGGGGAGTGGGATTTGGTGTGAGATGCAAGGAAGAATCTTTGGGGATTGCATGAGGAATATTGTGGGATTTTTAGGGGAGGCACCAAAGGTAGGGAAAGGAAGGGATGAAAAGGCCAGAAGCTCCTGTAGGGAACAGGAAGGGGCTGCTGGTGTTGTGCGTGCTCATTTGAGTGCTGAGTGTACCCGTGCTGGTCTCTGTGGCTAACTGTGTGTATTGTATATGGGTATTTCCCTGGGCATCTGTTAGGAATATGTGCTCAGCCTTGCTGTTGGCTAGACCTGTGAGCATGTAACTGTGGTAGCCTTGCCTTGATTCGGCTACTATGTTTGGTCCTGCACAATGGGTACCCTAAGAAATCACAAAATGCACATCATACAATGCTCTCTGTCAAATGTGCAAGGTTCATTTACTAGTGAATAGTCTATAGCACTTTCTGTACAAGCGTTCACTGACAGTGAAAAAGTCCTAGTGTGCTAACTTAGCTGAAGAAGCTGGTGGAGTTATTACTCCATTATATTAGTATTATTATATTATATTGTACTGATATATATAGCACTGATATATTGATATTGTGTATCTTAATATTCTTTGATATATTGTACTGTAGTTCTTACCGTGTTTCCAAATTGTGTCAAGAGTTAATATCCTGTCACCTAACTATACGTTTAGCCTCTCTCCGATGCTTTTTTGGTGTGACGTGGAAGTAAAGCACATCAATGGTAGCCTGAGAGCTCTGCTGCTTCAGAGACCTGAGGGAGAGTGCTTCCTCTGTGGAAGAAATGATGCTCTTCGGCCCTCTTGACATGCAAATAAGGTGTATGTTTGCAAGCAGAGCAGTCTAGGGCAGAAATGTCTTCATTAAATTAATTTATGCCTTTTTACAGGTGCACACCTTTGCAGAGCACTGGGGTAGGCTGAGGCAACCTCCTTGTCTTGGGTATCTTCAGAGGTTTCCAGGGCAAATTGTAGTATGATGGTGTGTGCCAGGCAGCATCTAGCTATTGTCAGTTCCTCGTGCCTATGTATGCCGAAGAGCACTCAGAAACTGAGAGAAAAGGCAAGATGAGCATGAGGCTGGCACATAATAGTTTGTGTGCCTACTCCTGACACTGCCTGCACTCAGCTTGGCTAACCTGTCCCCTGTGTGTATTTTACAATCCAAATTACGTAGACTAAATACACCTATATTTGGAAGGACCCTCACCTCCTGCAGTGTACGTCATCAAGAGTTGCAGAGGAGTGACTTTGTATCACTCTCCATGTGTGAATGTAAATTTTATAGGCAGGAAAGGGTGATGATATCTTAGAACTGACCTTGGGAATTGTTTTTTTTGTTTGTTTGTTTAGTTTCGTTCTGCTTGTTTTTTATTCTGTGCAGGTTCTGAGAGACAAAGGCAGCTCTCTGTTTTTAATTACTGTAAGTAGCTTGTAAGTAGCTGGAACAGCTTTTTATGCAACCTGATTTGAATATATTCCAGGCTGCAGATAGACACCTATTTTAAAGGCACAGCATGCTCATCGTGGCTTTCTGCCAATCAAGCAGTTGTCACTTGCTAGACAGTCCTAAACAACTTCTGCTCCTTCCTCAATTTGCTGTCTGTCTGACTGATGGAAACGGCAGGGCTTCTCCCCTTCTCCCTCCCCTTTCTTTTCCCTGAATCAGTGTCACCACATGGCAGGAAAATTCAACCACTGCTGCTGAGAACAAGACACTGTCTGTGCTGCTGGCCCCAGGGCTTGGATAAGGAGCTCCAAAACAGAGCAGAGCAGATTATCAGTGTAATTCCCCAAGAATCTTCCACTTTCCACTCCCAGCTCCCTGGGGTGGACATGAAGGTGAAGAGGGTTTAGCTCATTATATTTTGCTTTTTAAACTTTTGAAGCTCTCTCAAGACTGGCAAAAATGAAATCCAGATCTGTTTTTCCTTAACTCTGGGCAGCCAGATTATGTATAGATTGTGTTAGTATTGTGGTCTGGCCTTGTAACAATAACACTCAGAGACCTAATCTGAAGCAAAGCTAACATGATAAGTACATGGAAATATTTATTTTTCAGTTTTATCTCTGTGGCAAAGTTACGGGGAATCTTTGCTACTATATCAGATCAGCAGTGAAGCATCCAACATAGCCCTACAGATTACTCAGATGAACCTCAGTATCTTTTTCTCCATCTTCTCCTTTAGCTCTTGTTGGACTTCTTGCTTGCTTGCTGAGCTACAGGCTCCAAGCATTTTGAAGAGAGTCCTAGAAATGTTCTCTCTGGACTACTGAAAATATTCTAACTTCTGCTTCCTGATTTTGAGACTTTGACCCTTTGGGATCCTTTATGGTTTTATGTACTTTTCTTTAGCCAGTGACTTTGTCTTTATTCAGTCAACATTTGGCTGCTGGCCATTCGGGGCAAAAATACATAGTGGCATCAGTCCTTCACTTTATGGTTCATTATTATTTGTGGTTTCTAGAATTTTTCCACTTAAGTTTTCAGGCAAGATTTGCACAGCCAGCTTTGCTAAACTTTTGACCCTGTCAGGAAGAAAGAAAAATATCTTAATTCTGATGGTTGGAGTCCTTAATATTGCTAAATGTAAAACTCTTTTTTTTTTCCTTGGAAATAGAAGTCTGCTGTAGCCAGCCATCATCTCACAGACTGGGTGCAAGATATTTTTTTTCATGTCTCTTTGTTCTTACTCTGTTTGGCTTAGGTGAGATGCAACACTCCTACTAATTAATGAAGAGGAAAAAAGAAAGGTTTGCCTCCATGTCTCTTCTCTTTGCTGTACATTTTCTTTCTGACTGAATGCTTTGGAAGAGTTCAAGATGTTAAAGGGGACTGGTCATTGTACAAAACATTGTTTTCTCCCCCATTCCTTTTCTTGTTTACTGTTGTTGGTTTTAACTATTGACTATGTCCTTCCTTAGGACTTTATTTGAAGGATGCAATAGTTTTTATTTAAATAATTATCTCCAGTGATAACATATTGCCTGCTAACCATGTCTTCTCTATGTCTATGGTGTCTTGCGCATGGTATTCAGGTTCCTTACGCCCTGGTCTCTAGACAGTTATGGAAATGAAAAATCAGAAAAAGCCCTTTTAGATTGTTCAGCACATTTCCTTGCCATTATGGGCATAGAATATTCTGTAGTCCTTCCTATATAATATCAACTGTCTCCTTTAGTATTTCCATTTGTTTAGTTTGTTTTCTACTTCCCTCTCTAAGTCCTAAACGCTAAGGTAGTGCACTTTACTGCTATTAGTAAAATGGATGTCACCCATACAAATCTACCCTGCCTCTCTGATTTGCTCTCGTTAGGCCACCCCATGTTTATGAGTGTCCTTAATATATTCTATGACAGCATGTGTCTAACTACAGAAATTCTCTCTGTGCTTGATGTTTATGTGGTTCAAATATGTTTAAAAATGTATTTGTCTTTCCATCTTTGTCAAATGTTTGCCCTCAGCTTTTTCAATTTTTTTCTTGCAAAGCAAGTTTTCCGGTCCCTATGCCTTTGTGTCTGTTTTTGGCTTTTTCTCAGAAGTCACAATCTGTCAATGCCAGAACTAGTTGGGAATTTTCCAGGAAAAAGCTTCTATGTTTTGTTTTTTTTAATTGAAAAGTAATTTTTGTAAAATTGGAGACAATTCTCTTGTAGAAGGTATTTGCTCCCCCTGCACCCATATATATTTTAGATTGGCTTTATCTGAATAGGCACATTTAGTTTTGTGAAACCAAAAGGATGTTTCTTGCTTCTGGTCAACTGGCCAAAATGTATAAACTATTCTTAAATAGTTTTTTTTTTCTGTGGAAGAATTCAAACACCTAATCACATGGCAGCACCTCATGTGGTTGAAACACTGTGTTGAAAATCCCAGCAGTGAAAAATAGTGGAAGATCATGGGACATATAAATTGGCTGAGGCTTCCATCTGCAGGAAAAAAACCTCAAACATTGTGTATAGTGGCTAGTAAGGAAGAAAGGAACGTTTATCAGACTAAGAGGAATATTGGTGGTATTGGCTGCCTTTCCCAATGGCAGTGTTATGGAGTAGTTATGATCCAGGCAAGCTGTAGGTGTTCCCTAGTTTCAAACTCAGAAATGTTCTGAACTGCTCACTGCTGCAGGTCAGCAGCAGGTTCATTCATTACTATTATTACTGATTTCCCAGAAAGATGCACTTAATTAAGCTGGCTGCTACCAACACATGAATTTTAAGGCAAACTGCTAATGTGAGCTATTTATTCCATGCACAATTGAGCACGCTGCCAATACTGCCTATAATAATACAAAAATGTTGTTATGATTACTAAGAGTGTGTGCTAAAAGACTGAAGACATTTTGTCACTTGGCATCCGTAAGGTTTAAAATATATTGGCTAGGGTTTAACATCGAAAAAAGACTAAAAAAAAAAAAAAAAAAGAAAGAATAATTGTTACTAAAATATCTCACCACTCCTAAACACATTGTGTTGTAGCAGGGCAACTGGGTAACTGTTTTAGCTGCCTCTATCATGTCTCTCTAGGAACAGTGTTTTCTGTAGTATCAGTTTCACCTGTATTGGGCTCACTTATGTGTATTTACTGCAACACAGGGTATGCTGGGACAACCTAGAGGAAAAAAAAGCTGGGAATCAAAATTCAAAGCCTTAGGATTAGCGATAACAAATTCTCCGTTATATTGTGATGTGTTTCTTCATAAATCTTTTATATACACAAGGCTACTTGAGTGAGCTTATTATCTCCTAGTATGTGGAAATGTATTTTGCTATTGCTCAGCCAACACTAATGTGTTTATTATTCATCTGATACTAGACCAGGCTTTCAGCTATGTAATGCTTTCTTTACCATTTCATTGTTTATTTGTTTTAATGAATACCCATGAGCCAGAGTCTGAATACAGACCTGTTGTTTTACTTGTGCTTGGCAGGAAAGACTTCAAAAGAAAATGTCTTGTATCTTTTTTTCAAGGTGCTAAACTCCTAACTGGAAGTTATTTAAATGACAGTATTATTTATTCTCCTTTTTCAGGTATTCATGTGCAAAGATATTGGAACACAAAACCAGACACGATGGCAGTCTTAGTTCATCGCTACTTCAGTTCACTCCAGAAAATAAATACATCTGATCATTGTTGTGTTGTTTATGAATTATCAAATCTGAATTTAATTAATATCTCTGAAAACAATGCCTCTGGGTAAGGCTCAAAAAAAGAACCAGTTGAACGGGATGTCCATGTACGATTCTGGAGGTACAAAATCCAATTCGACCCTTAGAAACCAAAGCAGGCAATACCAAAAAGTGAAAACAAAGTTATTTTACCTCTACTGAGGCCTAGAGTGGAGTATCTTATATACCATTCCATAGTCACCCAGTGGAAAAAATACAGGAAAATAGATAACCTAATTCCTCATGGTGTAGCTAATGAAATTCAACCTGTTGCTTTCGTACAAGTAAATAAGAAGAAACTAAAAGAAATTATTTCATCATGCTCCATAATATCAAAATGTGAAGAAGATTCTGGAAAAAACAGAAGTCTAATCAGTAGATTACAGTATAGTATGATACAAAACTAAAGCCAATGTGTGATGCTACAAAAGAAAGCGTTAATGAAATCACCCATTTGGACAAGTGACTTAAGTTATGCTCCCTAATTCAGTCTTTCATCTGATCTGCTTTCCAGCCAAAGGTGGGAGAACAGATCAGGCCGTGAAAATATCTCCTTTCTATCAACACAATCCTTGAGTCTTCCTTTTGGTGCTGGCTGGGCCAGACACAGTCTCTCCCCAAAGTCTGGACTGGCTGGACCTCCTGGCCCTGGGCTCAGCTGGAGCCAGGCTGGCTCCTCCAGAAGGAATCGTGCCCCCTGAGCAGCAGTGTGGCAAGGGAAAACTGGGCTCCTTTCCATCTGGGGCTCTTACTGAAAAAATATGTGATACACTTTCATTTTCCGTTTCTTGTGCAGTTTGACTGGCGGGGCTCACAGTTGGGACTGAGTAGATTGTTTCTGTGTGAGCAGCTGAATTATCTGAGTTTGGCCTATATTCAGCTACAAAGAGCTTAAAATAAAACACTGAGAGAAATACAGTGGGAGAATGGAAAAATCGTGCTGTATAAGTCAGAACATGTTCACTCTCTGTGAAGTTAAGGCTAATGATAATAGGCTTGCACATTGGTAAAAACAATAGGGTTTATTTACAGTGCGTTAATTTTCTGTTGTTGTAACGCTCCAGCATATATAGGCGTGTAAGCGTGGTAAAGTGACATGAGCCAGACTGAACCTTGCTAGGCCTCTGAATTCTGCCAAAATACTCCGGTATGACAACTGGAAAATGTAGAGGACGAGATTAAACTGAGGGAGAAATAAACAGTGGAGAAAGCAGTCCTGGAGCTGCACTGGTCATGTGCTCTGTAAAACAAAAGCAGCTTGATGAGCTGTCCCATGTTGAAGTTACTGTTGGATCTAATTACATGTACTTCATTATTGCAGAAAATCCCATCGAAGTGGGTCTTCCATAAGACAAGAGGCAGGTAATGATAGTAATAAAGTACGCTGAAGCTGGCTAGGTATTCTTAGGACAATAGTCTTCCTGGATACATTTTTACTAGTAAATAAAATAGATTAGGGATTGTTCTCTGGCCCTGAGGCTAGAGCAGGACTTGTTTCCAGAGAGCTCAACGTTTGTTCCTAAAACAGGTTGGCTGAATCAAGGCTGCCTGTTGGCACTGGCCTTGGCCCTGGGCTAAGCTATGAGCCATCACCAAACATAGTTTTCCCTCAGGAGTTCAACACATCTTCTGGTTCACTCGGGCTTTTTGAGGAGTAACAGCATGGATGACCTTCTCTAGCTGTCCTTGGCGGGTCTTCAGGTGAAAGGTAAAGCAGCTATGTACGCTTTCCCAAAAGGATCACAGAATCTTTTCAAATAACATTTTCTCAACAAGAAAAAAAGAGATTGTTATATCAGATACAACATGAAATCAGTACAGCTTATGGAAAATGAATTTTGAAGAAATAATGTTATTGAGAAAAAAAGGTGGGTTGTTTTTTTTTTCTAAAGAACAAATCTCATTTATTTTGAGTCTCTGCACCTGAGTGGAAGTGGGTTGAGTGGGTGTCCTGGTTTGGCCAGGACAGGGTAAATTTGTTGCAGCTGGGCGATTCCATACCATGCTAACATCATGCCCCAGGGCCAGTTCTGGTTCTATGGTGCGACTCACGGCGTGCGGCCGGTCCACTTGGGGTCCGTCTATTTGTCCACACAGTATCGCTTATTTTGTACATTGCTTTTCTCACTGTTGTTATTGCTGTTGTCACTGCGATTGTTTCTTAGCTGTCACTGTATTAAACTCTCCTTAACTCAAAAAACATTCTCAAGCAATCCTACTTTTTCCCTTTGTCTGAGTCGGGGGGGAGCGGCCACGTGGCTCCGCTGCCAGCAGAGACAACCACCACAGCTTTACTAAACCACCACAGAGGGACTCTGAGCTTTGCTGTGTGCTCCTCAGCTGTTTGGTACCTTTTTTTCAGTGACTCTCCAATACAAAAATACACAAGCAAATTCTTCATCTAGGACTAGAAACTACATATCCTCTCCAAGAGGCTCTGTTGTTAGCTAGACCACAGAGTCAGGCTTGGCTTTTCTTAGTCCCTCTCTCACTTGTTCCATGAAGATGAGGCATCACAAGAAATGGCAGTGCTTTGATCTGAAATCAGTTTTGGCTCCTGGCTCTCAGGCTGAGAGGAGACACAAAATGATTTCCAGCTCCCTGTGTGAATCCTGTACTCTAAGAATTTTTTTCAAAAAGGTTGGAGATAGAAGAAGCATGCCCATCATGATGAGCTTTTGGATTGAAATATCTGAGTGAAGTAATGAGAAATCCAAATCCACCAGGCTAGTCTGGGCTCTGAAGCGGCATTTGGGAGCCTCTGCTCAGGTGCACAGGGAGCTCAGTAGTCAAAGTGGAGAAATCAATTACTTTCAGGTACTTCCAAGGCTAAGGAGATGTCTGAGAATAGCTTTTCAGAACTCCTCTTCCAAAGATATGTTCCTAGTTCTTCTCAGGTCAAAGTGAGGCAGAATTTAAGTGAGAGCAATCGATCTCCAAGTTTTTCTTTTTAAAAATATTTTTCTTCTGTCTACTCTTATGTTGTGTCCTTGAAAAAGAAAGAAGAACAATGTAAGCTTTTTCCAGTAACATAAGAGAAATGGAGAAACCAGAATGTGGCCAGCAGATACCTTGAAGAAGTTTGCAACATTCATCATGGCCATGACAACAGCAGATTGCCAGTGCAGGACACCTCGGGTGAGATTGTCACAGGCTGTCCCAATTTTATAATGACCAACAGGCTGGTGTTGCACTGAGCCCTACAGATTTCTATTTGCAGCCCCAGAAGGTCTCTACGAGTGTGCTTGCTGGAGCAGGTAACCCCACAGTGTCTTTTTCAGGGTGCTAGAAGGACACAGCCCTGGAGTACATCACTGTTTGACTGGCTTGGGAAACCGTTCCCCAGGACGTAAGATGGTGTTTTGGCTACCTGAAGCAAGTGCTGACAGGAACCTCATCTTTTTAGCAGCCAGGGTCAGGTGGGAGAGGTGGTAACTCTGTTCTCAGCTGCTACATCAGCAGGACAGCCTGGTGTCTTCATCTCTCATACTAAATTTAAATTTCAGTGCTTACTGTGTAGATATATACCTGGCATGACTGTACGAATGCTGACACCAGCCCCTGACCAGGTACTGATTTGGTCCAGGGTGCAGAGCTGGGCTGGCCCAGGCCCCATGAGATGTGCAGAGGTCTCAGCTGTGCCCTGACACTCAGCACCCATAAGCAAGAGGCTGTGCAGCCTTCGACCGCTCGCCAACCTCCTTCTCGCTCCGCAGCCTGCTTCACCATAGCCTGCTCCCTGCCACCCATCCGGCACAGGGGAGACCATCTCAGCTACTGTGTCTGAGAACTGCTGTAATAAAAAAACGATGATAATGACTGTGGCTTTGCATACAGCCAACAAATTTTGATAAATAGGCTTCATGAAAATGGATATATTTAAAAGGCTTCTGCAGCTTTTTGAAAGAGTCAAGCTATTCCATGTGAAACAAGGACAAATTGTTTAATGTGAGTTTTTATCCACCGCTTAAATGGAGGCTTCAGAAAAATGAAAGGGACACCTTTAAATGAGTGCTAGCCTTTTATTACTGACCTCTGGATATTTCAGTCTTGCTTTGGAAAAATGAAATGATTATTTTTTATGATTTCTTTCTCAAGTGGCTTTTTATTTAAACAGATGCTTTTGTTTGTAAGATGGAAACCTTCTTTTATTTTCAATAAAATGCCAGGGTTTAGTGAAGAGAAAATGCAAATCTAAAATCACTCATCTCCTCTTTCTTGCAAACGCAAAAATCTTTTGTTCCTAAATGGAATTTAAGTGGGGGAGAAAAAAATCCCTACCCCATGACTTGAAAGAAAATGCAGCAATACTTATCAAGCTCTCTCTCTCTTTCCTTAGTATTTAGAAAGCTCAATTATATTTTCTTGTTGGCATTAAGGTTCTTAATTATGCAGTTGTCTGTTTATTTTGAATAACTGAAAGACTGCCAGAAAGAGGAGCAGAGAGAGAAAGAGAGCGAGAAGGAAAAGATAGAAACTCATTACCTCTTGCAAACTGCTAATCATTGTAAATGGCCACAGAGGCCAGAGGAGACTGCAGAAAATTACTATCAAGCATGAAGGAAAAAAAATACCCTAGACTATATTACTGAAAAAAAAAAAAAAGGAAAAAAGTAAAGAAATCTTCTTGGTATTAAAGCAACTAGAGTGGAAAGAGTAATGGAAATGAAGCACAGTAAGGGGTCTTGGCAAGTCCTGTAAGCAAAAAAATAAATAAAGGAGGTAGGAAATGGGGAAAGAATTTTTTTTTTTACCATTATGTGCTGAATATATTGGCAGAACCCATCTCTGTATCAGAGGTGCTCTTGGTCTTTTATTAGCAGGGCTCCATGAAGCCTCATTGTTATTTGGTTTTTCATGTTACCTCCCCGTCTGTTTTGCCCTCCTTCCTTCACTGGCTGTGAGCTGCACTGAAGAGAGCAGCTCTGCTTCCCAAACCAACTGGCAGTGGGCCCCTCTGCTGAGTCCAATGGCCAGAAAGCACCAGCCCAGCCACCTGAGAGGGGATGGCAGTGACTTTCACCTCCGGCTTTGACCTCCAGCTCAAACTCAGCCATGCTCTTGAGGATGGATCAATGTCAAGGATTACAAAAGAGGCTCAGTCAGATGCAGATAGAAAGCTCCAGGCATTGAAAGTAATATCAAAGTAGCAGCCATTGCAGGCCCTGCTTCATGAATTCTTCACAGCGCTGGCCCCAGTGGTCCCAGAGCCATTTAAGGGTTTTATTGCTTGCTCTGCAGCCCAGGCTAAAGCTGTGTTACTACCAAGTGAATTCTGTGCTAAATATTAACACTGTAGCTAAGAAAGCTTTCCCTCTCCAGTTTTACCTCTATCAATATTAAAGAAGATAAAAGTAAGTCACTGGATGGGAATATTGCTCCTAGAGTTCATCAAGGAGACCTGCAGAATCAGAAGAGCATAAATTAATGAGTTACATTTCACAAGAAAGAAAAAAGAAGTATCTATGCAAGCAAAAGGAAAATGAACTTCACTTTGCTAAAGAACAATTTAGAAACAGAGCCTCAGATTGCAGAAAAATTGTGTCCGGCAGCCTGGGATGTTTTTCCTAGTTGTGTTCACATCCTTTCGCATTTAGAGTTGATCTACATTCAGGACTTTATTTTGATTGGATTCTGGTTTTGAAAATGCTAAGCTGATATAAACTCAAGCAAACCATACCCAATGACCTTAAAAACGTAAAAGAAACATTTACATTGTCTAAAAAGTCTGAAAATTTACATTAACATTTATGTTAACAGTCAGCTAAGTTTGCAAAGGGAGTTCCTACAGTTTAATATCCAAACCCTTGCATGTACAGATATAGTTTATGCATACAAATGCTAGAAAGAGCCAGTTGTCTGAGCACAGTGGCAAGACATAATTCTTCCTTTTTATAAGAATTTATTTGATCACTTTTGTGCTTTAAGAGATAATTTGTTTATTCAAAACCAGCATTACCTGTTTTGTCACAAAATTTCAGCCCAACTAGTGTCTAACTTTGACTCAGCTTGAGGCTCTTAGCTCAGCCTCTGCTTAGGGTTGGTACTACCCTCCTGATGGTGCCAAATCATGTTGATGCTGGATAATTCTCTGCCCTAAATCCTGGATGTGCAAAACAGAACTCTGGCCAAAGTAGAAGTCTCTTTAATTCCTTCCTCCTGCCATGCTGAAAGCAGCTTTATTACTGTGCCTCTCATGGTTGCTGGGATTGGCACAAAGAGCCTGGGTGGATGGGTGAGTGGTTTCTTGTGGGGGGATATCATTAATTTAAAAAGTGTGTGTATGAGGGGAAGGGGG